>OX578142.1:31405695-32005695 GCA_951213105.1 Amaurobius ferox
TTTAACTCATTTGGCTGTCATAGGCCCATCAGAGAACATAACATAAGAAACACCTCCTATATGCAGAACATTCTTAGAAAAGTTTGTATACCCCCCCCCCTCCTCTATAACTTTTAAACCGCGTATGAAAGTGCCACGGAAGTAGTGTATACTTAAAAGGTTTTTAGCTCGTTTGAGCACCATGTGTCCATCATCAAAGGGCATAAGATAAGAAAGCACCTCCCTCCATATGAAGAACGTTCTTAGGAAAATTCTTATATCCCCCCCATACACCCCTATAACTTTTAATCCACGTATCATAGTGCCACGGAAGTAGCTTATAGCCATAGGAAAGTGACCATTCGCAGTCGATTGAAAGTACTTGTAGTGCCCCTAGTGGCGAAATACGGAACTTCAAAAAACTAACTCTGAAACCAACAGAAATACGCAAAAAAGTCTAATTACAAAATGAGAGCTGTGTTTAGTTAGTACCTATTCGGGTCTTGAAGAACCTGTGTATCAAATTTAACGGTCGTGCAACGTTTGGATTTCGCGCTACACACACACAGGAAGACATCTTCCTTTATTATGTAATGCACGGTTACACACAAAAATATTTACAATTTGCATAAGACAGGAAATTGTAATTTACGGTTACGAATATTAGATACAATAAAGATGCTTTAAAAAACATACATAGAAACTATTTAAACTATAAAACAAACATTTTGTGGAATTAGAATATTGAATATAAAATTTAGAAAAATGTTATTTATACACTAGTTACTCGTTTAACAGAACTATTGAAAACTAGTTGAATATGCAAATTTTCTCTAGATTAAAAATATTGAACATTTTACTTGATGTAAATTTTTCTGCCGAGCAACTAAATAGTATTTCTCAGACCTTAGTTGTTAACATTTTAATGTAGTGGAAAAATAACTCAATGTTATTATATTTATAACTAATTTTAAATCTCTTGCATTAAACTTCTGTAAAAGTGAAAACATTTTTCAATATCATCTATCAACCAATTTTCAAGATTCTGTACGAATTTTTGTTAGAAAGCTCATGATTACTTAATTAAAATTAAGATGTGACCTAAAATATGTTTTATTAATAATTAAATGATTTAAGTATAATATTGCAATTTAACATTTTAGTAATGTAATTAAAAGGTTTCACATACATATAATAACTATACTAATAACAAATATTTTACAGGTTTAGTTTGTGACAAGAATTTGACATGACCGTGTAAACAATGCTAAAAGCTTGATAAAACAGTTGCATGTCAAAAACATGCCAACCCCTTCAAGGAGTAATCTTAATACTAGCTCTTTGGACAATCCCGGGATAAATATGACTAACTTACGGAAGTATCCAGGTTGAGGAGTTTCACTATATGCATTTTAAATTTAGTCCAAACTTTATAATGGACCAGGCAAAGTTTAACGAAACCACCCTGATTATACCCTGTCTAATGGCATACTTGGATAGCAGTCTAAAAAAGTATGGAGAAAGCTCTAACTCCCTTTAATTTTCAGAAGCTAAAGCTATTTAAACAGGGATCTGTTTTTAAAATAACAAAGATTCATTTTCCTACCTAAAAAAAAAAAAAATCTGATTTAAGTTACTATTACGTAGACAGGGTAAAGGGCGTTCATTTTCATCATTAAGGTTAGTTACACAAATTCCCCTGAGGATTATTGGAAAGAGAAAACAAGCACTGTAATCTCCCCCCACCTCCATCCCACCCCGTTCGAGATACTGGCTATGCATATGGTAACTAGTCTACACCATTCTCAGTTTTCAAATATTTTTACTTTCTTTACAAACATGGCATGTATTATACTATGTATATAAAGTATGCATTATACTATGTATGTAAAGTATAATGTACAGGAAACTGTAGTGACGGGTAAAAAAATTCGAAATTAAATTTGCAATGGGAAAGCACATTTCAAGTATATCTGAACTCAAATCCAACGTTTTTAAAATGTCTGTATGTATGTGTATATGTTAGCGTATGTGTACTTTAGTGTGTGCAAAACTGTGGACTCGATATCTCACGAACGAATGGAGCATTACGAATATAATTTGGTAGGATTATTAAAATCAATAATACTGGAACCCTTGATTTTAAACCCAATTAAAATATTCGACCCCCCCCCCCCCCACTTTGCAAATGTGTTTTGGAAACATAATTATGAAATTAGCAGGATCTTTAAGAATGATAAATAATCGTTCCATACATAATTTTTAAATAGGAAACGTATGACATAATCTTTAAAACGCTAGCAAGAACCGATCTTGAGATATTGCACGTTTTTCCTAATAAATTTATCAAAAGCATAAAGTAATAAGTATCATCACATAAGTTCACTTTCCATATGTACATTATGCAATAAATTTGTTAACATCATTTTCACTGACCTAGGTATTGCCATTTACGAGAAAAGCTACCTGTTTGATGTTTTGACGCCAAAGAATCCGCAAATAGTCATTCATTTAAAGAGATATTAATTAAACGTAAAATTTATTTTGATAAGGTTGTTGCACGCGAGTATGAATACGCCATTCTGTTGGGACTAATTAACCAAAATCGCTTAATTTCTATTTATGCCATGGTAATTCAATGCCAATAGTATTACAGTACAATATACTATTGTTCCTCTGTATGAATGAAGTAAAGTCATTGCATTATGTAGGGAAAGTCATATGCTACTGCTCCCACTAGATTTTCATCAACCATATTGCACGAATATTTTACAAACTAATATTAAAATCTTCAGTCAGTAAAGAATAATAACACGTCAAAAGGAAACTAATGGTCCTCCTAAAGTTTTCCTTGGAGCAAATCCTCTGCAATTTTCTTTACCACGTGCGTCTATTGAAGAAGGCCACAGACAGAATTTTAGAAAAAGCAGAAGTTCAAACCTCCCCTGCTGATAATGATGTTTGAAAATAACCTGTATTAAAGCGATTAATGTTTGTTATTTGATCTTTAAACAACTTATATTTTCGGTTTAATATAAAAGGTAAAGTAAAAATAAATATATTTGAGTAAAACGATATTTTCTTGTGTAGTAATTTCCTTATTCATTCAACGTCAGCGAGGGACCTAACCCAAAGGCTTTTGAATCTGACAAAGCCTTGCTATGGAAATTAATATCAATGAATGATGGTTGCTTTTCTAAGATGGTGCATAATATTAGCATTCAACATATGCTATTCATGTACTGAAAAGAGTAAAAAAAAAGCCCAAAAGCACTTTAAAAACATAATGCTATGAATGCTAAAATAAGTATACGTGTCTGTTCTTCAAAACATAAAAATGCTATGGAATTATATGAGATCAAAAAGCGCTTGTTATATACTAAAACTCTGTACTTAAAACAAGAAATATAAATTTGCAACCGAATTTGATCATGCATAAAACTTTATATATTAAAAATCACTTTCTGGCTAGTGTTGAACCAGCCAGTGTGACCACACACAATGTATAGCCAGTGTTGACCAAATTAAGGAAAAAAAAGTAAACAAAAGTTCTGAGTGATATACAGTAGCACGCACTCACACTATATTATAATTACATACATGCACTTGTTTAACCTAATGTGCCAAAATTATAAAGTTATAATTTAAAGCATGCTAAGTTGCTTGAAAAATTGATTAATTTTGAATTTGTCACAAAACTAAAGTCGAGATTTTTTTTCCCAATACTGCTCCCCCCCCCCCCCCCTCCCCGGTAATGGTGTATGGCAATTCAGTGGTTTTGTACTATTAGTATGGCCGTCTGATCCAAGCACATTTCCTCCACTATAGTGTTACAATTATGAATAAAATTTATTTTTTTAATTTCCTTAATACAATGTTGATATTAAAAAAAAAATCCACCTGGATTTTTCTCGTTAAGAGTTTGGAACACTTTTTTTTTTATGACATTTTGTAATAATTTTTTTCCTGAATTGTGTCTATATAAAATTCACTTTAGATATCAAAAAATTTTAAAATATTGAATATGTTTTTTTTATATAACTGCTGAAATATTTCTTCAGGATTTAAATTTAATCCAAAAAATTTGAAATTGATCAAATTTATAAAAAATTTCATAATTATAAAAGTAAGATGTTCATTTTCAAGAGGGATATTTGTTTGAAAAAAGTATCTTATAAATATTTACTCACATAACCTGAATACAATTTATTGAAAATATACAAAGGAATTAACGCTATATAAAACTTCATACGTACCTTAAAGGAATCTTTATAAATTTGCCAAATCATGCAAAAATTCATTACAAGATAGACTTCAAGTTTTCGCTATTCACCTTGCAACAACACAAATGGTACAACATAAAATGTGTTATATCAGCTGATGTGTAATCATCCTGGAAATAAATGTCTAGTATTTTTTAAGCCAAGAAAATAAATGATTTCTATAGGTTTTTGTGTCCCGGACCCACCGTAATATAGAATAAGGCACTGATTAAACCCAGTTTAGAGAAATCCAGAAAGATGCATTTGCAGTACAATATTCAGATTAAGGAGAGTTAAAATTTTACGACTGGCAAGTTGTAGCCATAAAGATTGTGCTGTGAATTTTGTACACCATTATTTCGGCAGTATATCGGAAAAGTTATGCGCTGCCCATAGGTTTTATGCTTCTGTTGACTGTCGCATTTTGCGAAAGAAAATTCAATTTAGCGATTGAAGGAAAGATTTGGTGAAAATTTTGACGATTATTAATTCTGCTGGTGTTAAAATCAAAAGTTGTGGTATATTGCTCATGGCATATTAATCGTGGTATTTAGGTCTTTTCCAAAATAATGATCTTTGAAATTTGAGAATTTGTAAATTAATTCAAGTCCTTCAAATGGGAAGTCAAAATAAAATTTGGTGAATATAAACTCCATTTGGTAAAAGAAAATTTTATTTGGCGAATTGGTTGGTAAACATAATCAAAAATACAGAGGCAGAATCAAAATAATAAAAAATCCCTGGCTGCCCAAATCAGACATTTTTTCATTTCATGATCCTAAATATTTTGTTTCGATAAAATTCAAATTTCGATTCGGAGGAACTATATAAAATACTGAACCTATGAAATGTAACTTCTTTCCTGCTAAAAACTAGACTATTCTAATCTAACATTTCAAAACATTTTCATAAAGTATTAAGATTTATCCTTTCCTACTTTTTAAAGCGCATTTTACTTTGCGAATGGAGCAAAGATTCAAATTTTTAAACTTTCCCAAAGTTCTCTTGGATAAGCTGAATGTTATTAAAGTGCTTCTCGTGTTTTCCTAAAATATTAATATCTTTTTGAAGGAATTCGGCGAAACAAAAACAGCTGTGTAAATGATTTTTGAAAATGCTTCGCTACGTTAAGCTGCCTTCAATTTTTCTTCAAAAACTGAAGTGCTTTGAAGAATATTTTTAAACACGTATATTTTAGAAAAATCTTGGAAAAGTATCTTGCGCTTTTAGGGAATGAATGTTCGTTTTACTTAGGCAAGTCTCTGTGGATGATTAAACTGGTTTGAGGGAATTGAATACTTGTATAAAACTAGTGTTTAAGCCTGCCAAAATTAACTTGGGTGTGGATTAACCCAATTTTCTTATACCGGAATCTATCTTTAAGTAGCTTTTGATCTTTTACTTTTATTTATTTGTATTTTTTGTAAATTTTACAAAGATAAATGAAAAATCCATATCGTTGGTCCAGATGATCACATATAGCATGTTACCTTTCGTTTTAAACCGCTTGAAAAAAAATCTTTCAATTGTAACCAAGCTAAACAATGTACGTCCCCCCTCCCCCCAGCCGGAGCTAAAGACATCATGAACCAAAAAAATGTATCTCTGATGTTTATCAATACAGTGATTGAAACTATTAAGTTTCGTTATCATTGAGCTATAAATAACGCCTTCTATGCATGATTTTGTTAAATTCTGTCCTATGTGACCATGCTAATAAAATATAAAACTTCGAATATATTTCGAAGTTTTGACTCGAATTTAAAAAAATTATATCTGTTTTGTTAACAATATATCTAGAACTAGATAATTAAGTTTCGTGAAAATCCATTAATATTTGTGATAGTTATCGTATATACACAAGAAATCGACCCTAGACACAGACAGACGGACATCACGCTAAAAATAGTTAAAATGTATTTAGGAGGTCCTAAAACATATTGGCATCAAAATCGCGAAATCGAAAATTTTCGGGAAAACAATAATTTCTCTATATTTTATTCTAGAGTATGAGAAGGTTGAAAGGGAAACTAATACTCTTGTTAAAGTAGTTTTCAAAAAGTTTTATTTTGTTTCAAAATTTATGGTACTTAGCATATAAAATAGTAGTCTTAATGAAATATTGGCTCTGAATTTCTGCCCCGTAATCAATACAAGTGTGCAAAGTTTCGGCGTTCTAAATTGCCGGGCGCAACTGTAGAGTCTGAAAAATATTGTTATAAAAACCCAGTTTATCCGACTACATCATGTTTTGTTCGGTAGCCGATACTATAAGTGTGCAAAGATTCTGTTAGGATCTGTTCCATAGACGATACGTATAAATGTGCAATGAGTCATCCTTCTAGGTCGACCAGGAGGCTTCTGAATGGTCTAAAGAACTTTTTTTTAAATTAAACATTTTTTTACCCCCCCCCCCCCCCCCTCCAACCTGGATCAGCAGTTTGGGCATTTATAGATTTCGCCTAAACTGCTGTCTGAAGAAGTAGATAGTTATTTTGACAGCATAAAAAGTTTAATGAAAATATCAACCGGTTTCAAAAGTAAAGGACAGCCTCCTTCTTCAGAGTAATAAGCCAGTCGTAAATTATTTGGGTAGACATGTCTACCTTGTCTTCCCTGACGATTTTTCATCGATGCTTTCAAACCATGCAACGCAACCCTTTTGGCATAAGGAGGAAGTGAGCACAAATTAATAAAAAAAAACAGCAGCAATTGTTTCTACTTTACCTGTGTATATAGTATAATGTATAGGGAAAGTATTGTGACGGGGTTGAAAATTCGAGTTTTCGAGCACGTTTTAAGCATCCCTGAACTCGAATCAAAAGTTTTTAGTGTGTGTGTTTTAGAATGCTAGCTTAAACAGTTCTTGAGATATTGCACGTTTTTTTTTCAAATAAATTTATCAAAAATAGTACATAAAATGAAATATCTGATGTGGGCAGCACTTGACTTTCCCTACAGATTTGAATTCATTTTCCCTTTCTTTATAATTCATTATATTGGGTTTAATAGCACAAAATAAAACGGATAATTATTTGAAATTGCACTGAATTTGCAGTTTTATTTCAATTTTCGTTTTTATTTGGCGACTGGAAATATTTTCAAAGGCGACTAGAAGTATTTTCAAAAGCGACTGGAAGTATTTCAAAGGCGACTGGAAGAATTTTCAAAGGCGACTGGAAGTATTTTCAAAAGCGACTGGAAGTATTTTCAAAAGCGACTGGAAGTATTTTCAAAATTGACTGGAAGTATTTTCAAAGGCGACTGGAAGTGTTTTCAAAATCGACTGGAAGTATTTTCAAAATCGACTGGAAGTATTTTCAAAGGCGACTGGAAGTATTTTCAAAGGCGACTGGAAGTATTTTCAAAGGCGACTGGAAGTATTTTCAAAGGCGACTGGAAGTATTTTCAAAGGCGACTGGAAGTATTTTCAAAGGCGACTGGAAGTATTTTCAAAGGCGACGTGCGAAAAAATGCAAAAATACTAAAATTTGTCGAGAACAAGAGTCATAGAGTTATGGGGTAGGTCTTTTCGTAGTCAAAAATAGCGTATAAAATAAGCATTTAAGTGATGCATTTGAGCATCTCTTATTTCAGATGTTGACAAATTTTGCGGGCCATTTCTCAGAAAAGACATGTTTTTAATTTCGAATCAAACCAAACTTTAATCAGCCCCCGAGTATCCTACAGGTGACTTATCTACCGAATTTTTGGGAAATTTGGTCAACAAGTTTCTCAACTAAAGTGAATAGGGATGATTATTACGAACCATTTCGCATAAAATAAAATAAAATAAAAAGCAGCTTCATTTTTTTTTTCGGAATCATACCGAAAGCTAACCAGCACGGTAACCCACAAGTACCTAATACATCAAATTTTGTAAAATTTGATTTATTAGTTTTTCATCTCGAGTAGATATATACATTGCAAATTGGCTACTTCTTTTGTGAGTAATTAATTATCCGTGTTATTTTGTGCTATTAAACCCAGTATAATGAATTATAAAACAAAGGGAAGTGAATTCGATTCTGTAGGGAAAGTCATATGCTTCCCACATTAAATTTTTAATTTTACGTACATTCTTAATAAATTTATTTGAAAACAAAAGCGCAATATCTCGAGAACTGTTCATGCTAGCGTTCTAAAACACACACACACACACACACACTAAAAACTTTCGAGTTCTTAACGACTTTTGTATAATGGTGCCAAATTGACGAAAATATTGTCAACATTTTCGAAATAACGAGATAAAATCGAAGTTGTCCAAAATAAATTTGTACGTACTATTAATTATAGAATTTCCGGTTATTATCCATATGATATGCATACTAGTCAACTTAGGAAAAAATTTAATTTAATAAGAATAGAAGAAAATGGTATTGCCTCTTTTAAAGTTTTAAATAATACTATTGATTGTCCTATTTTACTTTTTTCCTTGGTGTTCCTTATACCTGTTACAATTACCAAAAAAAAAAAAAAAAAATCCATAATACGGCTATTAAACGCAATTACATTAAGAGCTTTTCTGTCTATACATTTGTTGATCTCCTTAATACATATTGTGTTGATATTTTTATTTTGACTCCTACCAATTTTAAAAACTCCTGGGCAATGTAATGGAGATGTTTACTTTGTAGTATTCATGTATTTTATGTTCTGTACTTTTATGGTTTGTGGTTACTGTAATTGGGTATTATCTGTAGTTGCCACGTAAATTGAATGCATAAATATATTAACAAAAATATTGAAGTGCGCAGTACTTATATCTTCACGCTGTTCTTATATAATGCAATGAATTTACTTCTTTCACAGAAGTAAATTCATTGAAAAAATGCTGAAAAGATCCACGGCATAGTGTTTGTAGCATTGAATTGTACGTTTGTCGTTTTGCAGGATAACATCTAAAGCTATTTCATACCCAATTAACTTATATTTTACGCAACTTTAAATTAACAATTATCAATATTGATAACATGCTCAATAAGCAATATAGTCCATATATTAAAATATTTTAATAATAAATCCATCAAATAGGCGTCATTTCCATTAACTTGGCCTCATTTTTGCCATTTTGACGATATTTTCGTCAATCTGGAGCTAAATATCGCCTAGTTGGCGATATTTCGCTAGACTATTCGCTCAATTCGCTATATGTATTGTTAAGTGTTACAAATAAACAAAGAGAAGCACATTTCTTTTATATACTAGAAGATATGCCCGTTATATGATGGAATTAAAAATCTGCAATGCATTGTCTCCTATTTAGCGTCATTTTTATCGATTTGTCGGCATTTTCATCAATTTTGCGACATCTCACCAAATATTTCGCCAAGCATTACGGACGGACGGACGGACGGAGAAATGGATTATCCTTATTGTCGTCTGTTATGTTCTTTCCAAGATATTGAATTTTTATTAATTAGTCATCATTTTCATTAATGTATCGTAATTTTTGTCAATTTGACAACATTAAGAAAAACTCGCCAAGTTATCGATATGCCGCCAAAATTCGTCGCCAGAATTTCGTCAAGTATTACAGACGGAGAAGCAGGTTATTCTTATAAGATATTGAATTTTTATCAATTAATCGTCATTTTCACCGATTTAGCATCATTTTTATCAATTTGGCGACATTTTCGTCAATTTGGCAACATTTAAAACAATCGCAAAGTTAGCAATGTTCTGCCAAATTCATCGCCAAAATTTTGCTAAGCGTTATGGACGGAGAAATGTTATAATTATAGTAATAAACGACTAATGGCGTCCAGATACAAAACTATAACCCAAAGTATTTTCTCACGTGAATGGAACGAGCTAGATCGACGAGAAGGGTGATAACAAATTTATCGCATAATATTACATATGAAAAGTGGACATATTTCACAATAGTTGCTGCTATTATTTTTAATTTTGTGATTTTTTGATAATTTCATTTGAAAAATTGAAAAATGTGCAATATATCAATAACGGTTTATGCTAGCGTTTTAAAGTTTGTGTCAATTGTGTTTCAGATGAAAAATTACATAAGAAATGATTAATTACGTAACTTTATTAAATATTTTGATTTTTTCAAAATTTCATTTCGAAATTTGGGGAGGTTCTGAACATTCGATTGCATTTAAAAGCAATAGGCTTCCAGTATTCACTGATTTTAATTTTTGTACCAAATTTTGTTCGAATCGCTCCATTTGTTCTTGAATTATCGTCTCCACACACACAAACGGCTGATTCGTGTTCAAGGATGCTTGAAACGTGCTCTCCAGTCGAAAACTTGAATTCGAATTTTCGACTCCGTCACAATACAAGTATATACAATCAGTAATAACGCCAAATGGATGAATTAGTCAAAAATATAGTTTAAAATATGAACTATATTGCTTATTGATAATGCTATCTATTGATAATTGTCAAGTTAGAGTTGCGCATTAATTGGATACTTTGAAATTGTTTTGCATGTTATCCAGAAAAGGGCAAAATATACAATTCAGCGTGTATCTTATACATTATATTTTTCACTGGGAAAGAAGTAAATTCATTTCATTATGTAGAAAAAATGATCGTGAGGAATTTGAAGCATGAAATTTGGTACAAAAATTACAATCCGTGAATACTGGAAGCTTAATGATTTTAAACGCAATCGAATGTTTAGAAGACTCCCACATTTTCGAATGAAACTTTAAAAAAGTCATCACAGAATCAGAACCTTGATATTGTTACGAAAATAATAATTTCATATGTAATTTTTTATTAGAAAACAATTGGCAAAATTTTAGAACTCTATCATGAACCGCTTTCGAAATATTGCACTTTTTCAAACAAATTTCTCAAAAAAATCACGAAATTAAAAAAAGCATTAACCATTGTGAAATAAGTTCACGTTTCATATGTATACTATAAATTTGTTAACATAATTCTCGTGGATAAAGTTAGCTCCGTTCACGAAAAAAGATTATGTAATAGTTTTGTATTTTAACGCCTAACAATTCGCCATCAATCATTTATACCTGTATATAAGAAATACTCTTCTCTCCGTCTGTCTGTAACGCTTGACGATAAATTTGGCGACCTTTGCGATTAATTTGGCGAAATATTTCCAATTTGGAGATATTCTATCTCCAGATTGACCAAAACATTGCTAAAATTTCAAAAATGACACTAAGTTAACGAAAATGACGCCAAATCAATGAATTAGTTAAATATTTTATATATAGACTATATTACTTATTGATGATGCTATATTGATAATTGTCAGGTTAAAGTTGCCAAAAATATAAGTTAATTGAGCACTCTTGTTTACATGCCATCTAGAAAAGTGCCAGATGTACAATTCAACCTTAAAAACATTTTATGCATTGTTTTTTCACAGGGAAAAAAAAGTAAATTCCTCGCATTATGTAGGAAATATGATTCTGAAATACTTTGAGTAAAAATGTCTTTCTTACAAAAAATCGCGACATGTATATCAAGTATTAAATTAAAATTCATAGGATAGATGCTTGAAAATATCTTAATAAAGCGTCTAGATTTTACCGTGTAAAGTATTTTATTTGCATCTGGATGGAACAAGAATTCAAATTTATTAAGCCTCACAAAATAAGCTGAATGTTATTAAAGCGATACCCGAGTTCTTTCACAGTGTTTCCCATATTAATATCTTTTAGAAAGAACTACGGTGAAATAAAAGCAGCTGTGTAAATTATTTTAGAAAGGACTACAGTGAAATAAAAGCAGCTGTGTAATTTTAGAAAATGCTTCTCTCTTAAACGGCCATGATAAAGATTTAAACTAAAAATTCACATACTTTAGGAAATATTTTTAAGCTTTCTAGGAAAGTGTTTAAATTAAAAACAAAATTATTAAAGTGCTCAATTGAAAGTGTTATTGAATAAAAGGGATTTCACACAGCGCCTCTTGCTGAGAATTTAGAAAAGTTAGAATAACGAACTCGACAACCAAGCGATGTAGATAGAAAATGCCAATTACAAAGTTGTAGAGTACTATCTAATAAGGATGAATCAGCAAAACTGTTAGAGAAGGCATTTATTTGACACAATATGGTCATTTGCGAATGGCTGTTCTATGCACGAATCTGATGTGGGCAGCACATGACTTGCCCTACATAATGCAATGAATTTACTTCTTTCACAGCTAAAAAAAGGTGTATAAAATCTATGGCACAATGTTTTTAGTGCTTCGCTTTTCTCGATGCCAACATGCAAAACTATTTCGAAGTACACATTTAGCTTACATTTCGCTCAAATCTAACTTGAGAATTATCAATATTAATAGCATCCGCATTAAGCATTATAATCTATATTAAACGATTTTGATTATTCATAACAAATTTTCGCCAAGCGTGATATATAGACCGAGAGGATTCCTTTTACACAAATGACTATTGGCGAATTGTTGGGAGTTAAAATACAAAACTATAACAGAAAGTATCTTCTCTTGAGAATGGAACAAGCTAAATCCACAAGAATGATGTTAAAAAATTTTTCGCATAATATTACATAGGAAATTTGAACATATTTTACAATAGTTAATACTCTTTTTAATTTTATGGGATATTTTAGTAAATTTATTTGAAAAATAAGCAATATCTTGAGAATGGTTTATGCTAGCGTTCTAAAGTTTGTCAATTGTTTTCTAATAAATAATTACAAAAGAAATTATTATTTGCGTAACTTTATTAAATCTTTTGATTTTTTGATGATTTTTTCAAATTTTCATTCAAAAATTTGGGGTCTTTCGATCATTCAGTTACGTTTAAAAACAATAGGCTTCCAGTATTCACGAATTGTAAATTTTATACCAAATTTCGTTGTAATTTTTAAGTTTCATGTAATTTTCTTTATAAATATTTTTTTTTTGTAAAACATGCGATATCTCGAGAACGGTTTTTGTCAGCATATTAAAACTGCTGTCTTTCGCTTTCTAATAAAACATTACATCAGAAATGATCCCTCATATAACAATATTGAAAGTTCTGATTTTTTCAAAATTTTCATTCGAAAATTGGGGGTCTTGATCGCGTTTAAAAACAATACGGTTCCAGTATTCACAGACTGTAATATTTGTATCACATTTCGTTCGAAACGCTCCATTCGTTCGATATAATCGCATTCACAGACTCATGAACACACACACACATAGACATCACCTCAAAATCGATCGATTCGAGTTCAGCTATGCCGAAAACGTGCTTTTCCGTCGAAAACTCGAATTCGTATTTTCGATCCCGTCACTACACTCCATATACATTATGCTATGTGTGTAGGGAAAGTAACAATACTTTCATGCACAGCAATCTCTAACATACAGCCTGTTCAAATGAATTCCGTCAGCAACAATGCATATTTGAATTCGAGAAAGAATATAAGCAATGACTTTGACAATCATTGCAGGTGTCACCGTGTTACAGGTCCCTATGGTACGACTTTTTTTTGTTAATTATTTAATAATTATTAACTTCCATATACGCGTTTCATAGTTCTTGATGGCAATTCTTACTCATTAGATAATGATTAGCTTTTCGTCTACCTTGCTTTATCGCCGTGTTTATTATCCTAACTTTCTAAATGACCTTCTAAAAGCACTGCAATCACTTTTATTGAATCGGTCATAGTTACTTTACTATAGACATACCTAATGTGTGCATTCATGGACCTTTTCTTACAAAGCTATTAGGGTGCTTAAGGGTCTTTTCACGATCGCTATATGCTGTGTACTGTAAGGAAAATAAGAATAGGGAAATAGAAAAATATAAAGTTCTCGTAGAAGCGGTTTAACTTTTAAATCGATACTATATAATCACGGCACAGTATCTGCATAAGTTATGTTTCATTTATGCAGATATTACACCGTGAAATCACCAAATTGTATTTTCTACTTTAATCTTAACAGCGGTACATGCTCATAAAAGCTGTCGAAACAAGTTTTATGCTTTTTTCTATAAGCTGGTTATAAGAAAAGGAGGCTTAAAGTAGGTTATCTGGCCATGTCGTTTTTATTTCGTTACGGCTTGTCGGGATGAGTGAAAATAAATAGGAATTGTAAAACCGTATTAACACTGACTGATTTTACCCCAATTTGCAATATCCTTGATAATATGAAGTGTTGATTAATACTATTGATTGTCCCATTTTACTTTCTTGCCTGGAATTTCGTATTCCTGTTCATAATACTAGAGAAAAAAAAAACATTTCACAATACTACTGTTAAACATAATTACATTAAGACCTTTTCTATCTATAAATTTGTTGATCTTCCATAATACCTATTGTACTGATATCGATATTTTTAATTTAGCCCCGCCCCATTTAAAAAAAGCCTATTTTAATGCACTTGACATGTATACTACTTAGTATTCTTCTATTTTATGTTCTGTTTGTGGTGTTACTGTAATTGGATTTCATCTGTAGTTTCCCCGTAAATTGAAGACATAAATAATTTCAAGAATAAAACTACTTTACGCTCAATTGCTATCTTAATTCTTACCTAATTAAAATTGTGCGTAGCGAGAAAATCTAAGCTTCGAACAGCTACGAAATTTGGTGCAGAGGTACTTCAGGACTGGGACAATGCACCTCGATCAGATTTACTTTTTTTAAAAATTTGAATTAGTTTTTTCTTTGTTACATGTTGTAGCACGATTTTGAGCGATTTTCGCACAAATCGGTTCCTTGCCCACCGATATTATCATCACATAGTTTCTACCTTGAAATCATCGTGAATGGAATCGTGAAATGGAATGAATCATCGTGAAATGAGTCATCGTGAAATGGAATGAATGTAGGATAATTCCTTCATGTTAATTTTTAAATACATCGAAATTTCGGCGCCCTCTATCTATACGCCATATAGGGAAAGATGATCTCAAAGTTACTTGGCACTTTGAGCCAAAAAGAGACCTTCTTCGACCTAGAACGCCAGACCTACCCGAAAGTGTAAGGTATCTGTTTGAACGACCCAGAATTGCCGTAGAATTTAGACTGGAACCCAGTGGGGGGAGACATCCGCAGGGACAGTACCCGTCTTCCCCTACCACTGACCTCTCGAAAGGACTTACTGACCCACATGTTTAACGTGATCGTACTCCGCGTGAACACGGCGACAGTTTGGGCAGAAGAGGGAATCGAATTCGAGCCGTTCGAGTGCAATCCCCGCGCGCTGACCACTGGCTTGTCGCGCCCCAGAAAAGAGTTTCTGCAGCACTGAAATACATAAACACGACGTTAGGCAGTTATTAGAGATGTTTAAGGTCAGCTATTAAAAGTTTACAGGCCGCTTAGATTTGAAGAAAAGACCGCCTCGTGATTTCAGAGTCCTGTGATTTTACCCTGTGATTTTACCCCGTGATTTCAGAGCCCTGTAATTTTACCCCTTGATTTCAGAGATATGCTGTATTTCTTTCTTTGTTCTGCCATACGCTCATCCGTGCTCAACACAATCGGGTTACTGTTAAAGGGGCCCGTTTTGGGGGAGTTTTAAGGACAGCAACCACTTTTCATTTGCGTCAGAGCAATCTTTTTTAAAGAGGAAAAAAAAAATACCTCTTGGCAGCTCAAAGGAAAAAATGTTCATCGTCCCACTGTTATACGTCACTGATGTAAGTTATGCTTGGAATTTTTAAGGAGGTATTGTGTAGTAAAAATATTGTAGATTCAGTGATCTGCCAAGGTATAGCGGTGATTGGAAAGAATAGAAAATGATGTTGATTATTACTATTAATTTTAAAGGAAATTTGCCGAAATTACAATTTATATTGTTTTATTCAAAAGGAAGATATTGCAGTTATTTCGATGATGAAAAATAAAAGTAATTGTGACTGGTTTATTAGTTTCTCTACATACGTATTATAATACATAGGGAAAGTATTGTGACGCGGTCGAAAGTTCGAATTAAGCTTTCAACGGAAGAACACGTTTTAAGCATCCTTGAACTCTAATCAAAAGTTTTTGTGGGTCAACAAATAAACCGTTTAAAAAATAATTGTTGCGATTGCTACAATAGGTGAATACTGGAACCCTATTGATTTTGAACGCGGTAGAATGTTCGGAAGCCCCCCCCCCCCCCCTCAACCTCCCGATTTTTGAGAAATTCGTTTAAAAAACTCGACTTTCAATAGTGATAAACATTTCATACTTAATTTGTCATTAGAAAACGAATGACAAACTTTAGAACGCTAGCGTAAACCGTTCTCGAGATATTACACGTTTTTTAAATAAGTTTATCAAAACAATTGCATGAAATTAAAAAAAAAAGTATTAATTATCCAACAGGGTCAGTTCCCATATGCAATATTATGCGACAAATTTGTTAACACCATTCTAATATCTAGTTTGTTCCATTCACGAGAGAAAATACTTTGTGATAGTGCTGTAGAATTGTTGTCGCTCAGGAATTCGCCGTCATTTATTTCACGAAATGTCAATTGTATTTTGATAAGGATTTTATGAATTAGTCATTCTGTTTGAACTATTGCCAAAACGTCCAATTTCAATTTACGCAATGTTAATTCAATACTAATAACATTATACTGTGGATCTTTCATACCAATATTTCACTGTGAAAGAAGTCATTGCATTGTGTAGGGAAAGTCATGTGCTACTCCGATTATTTTGTGTTACAAGAATATTTTATTTATTTCACTCGTTTCAACTATAGTATTTTTATTATGATATCTAATCTTTACTTTCCTTACAATACAGTATATTCAAAGGGAAATCATTGCGATGGGGTCAAAAATTCAGCTCTGAATTTGATGGATCTGCATGTATTTATTATCCTTGAGTACGAATCAACCATTTTTCAATTATGCTTGTGTGTGGGCACTCTCTAATAAATAGATATAATCGGGAATAAAAATGGTTTGAAGACATTTCTTTTGCTTTGATTTTTTATAGTTTTTTATTTTATTTTATTCAGTTTTGCACTTTCATGCCCGTTTAATCCGGTGACTTTAAACTTTACTCGTTAAAAGCGAGCAAATCAGCTTCAATCAACATTGTACCAAATAAACGTTCACAATTTCCGCTTTAAATTCAGAATCTGGCCAAATGTTGTTTCGTTATAAACGGGTTCTGCTGTAATTAAAAAAACTAAGCGAAAACTCTTGCGAATAAATAAAAATACACGAGCGACAATTAAGTATTTTAATAACAGTTATGTATTTTTAAGTATTTTATCGAAATTATCTTTGGGTAAATTAAAAGCAATCATTAATTTTGCTTTGCTCCTATTAAGAAGAGTATTTCTCGCCGAAACCTGATGATAAATGATGTTGCGAACTGCTAAAGAACGCAGGTTTGCGAATTGCCATCAATTATCTTATTGTTTTTTTCTATCGCTATGATGTTCTGCTTTGCACTTCGCGCTTCATTTATATACCTTTTTATTTTCTTTTGCTTTCCTTACCGTGTGTTGCTTTTTAAATGCACATTTCACGCGGCATGCAAAAATACATATAAGTGCTGTGCATATTTGCGTGAGTAGCAGTGAAGTTGCGTTAATCGTAAAAAATGTCATTAATTAAAGGGATGTTTTTTTTCCCTTTAGAATACCGAACACACTTTTTGAAAGAACGTCAGTTGCACCTGAATTAAAATATGAATTTTATAGAACATATATATGAATACATATATGCACACATACTTTCTAATATATATATATATATATATTAGAAAGATGGAATAACAACCAATAGTAAGGAATTATTGACAAAACAATAAAATCACGGCTACATGGGCAAAAAAGATATATATATAGCAATGGTTGTATTATTCTTAGATTATATTAGTTCTGAAGTAAAATATTGTGTTTCATGTTGTATTGATTGATGTTAATTTGAATCAATTTATTCTGGAATAGTCAATGTGTATATGTATATTTTTCCACTATCTATCCTAGTTTTGCTTATTCCTAAGCATTTATTTAATCCGGGTCTTAATGTGTCTACACATTAGTTTATATATTTTCAAAGTGTTTTAGATGATCCATTAGTTTGAAAAATAATGGTACCTTTCTTATGTTGTAATTGTGTCTCCACCTTTGTAATTGAATTAAGGAGCATTCTTGGCTAAAGAGTCTCTTTTTTTAATGCAAGTGCCTTTATTTTGGGGAAATAAAGGTTACTATCATTCCCTATTACATGATGTCTTATTATAAAAAATTAGCGACTGGCAACTGGATGCTTTCTGACATCCAAGCTCGGTATTCGAGAACTTGTTGGGGTTCTCCTAGATCGTTATCCAGCTACCAACAATATCCTTTATCCTCTATGACTATTCCATCTTCATTCGGTACATCCAGCCAGTATTCTTTATTCACTTCATATAACTTTCAATCGTACAGCCATGCATCACTAAATAACACACTTAAATTTAAATCTTGTAATTCTAATAGATGTAAAACTTGTCCGTTTGCTAATAGTAATCAGATCAATTGTAACAATAATCTTGTCTTCTGTAAAACATATAATTGTATCTACCAAATTGAATGTAAAAAATGTAATATGTCATATATAGGTCAAACCAGCAACCCTCTGCATCTCCGAATTAACGTACACAGGAATCACATAAAAAATTTTTCAAATAATGCAACTTCCTTTAATGAATCAAAATTTGAATACGAACATTTTTCTAAACATGGGTTCGACAACATTGAAATTAGTATTCTGTGTATTCAGAAAAATTACTATGACTGATTGTTTCTTGAAAATGAATTCATTTGTGCACACAAAACCATCTTTCCATATGGACTCAATCAAATATTTAACCATCATAATATAGTTAAAAAGTCCTTTAATTCTCCTAATGAAGACCATAATATTTATAATTCCTTCAACAATCATAAAAGTAAATCAAAAAGAACTAAAAGAGCAAGTAAATATAATAAAAAATTGCCATCATTATCTGAACTAAAAAATGCCATCTTTCAGCAACATGCAAATTTTAAAATTACTTTTGATTGGAAACAATGTAAAAACTGGATTTTCGCAATTAAAAAACAGCAATTAAATATGGTATATAATCTTTTTCTAAGTACTGCATTTGATAACGTTCATTTTAAACATTTATTCTATGATTTGCTCATTACCAGAAGTAAAAATCTTAATAGTTATTTTTATGTCACAGACTTAAACTTTAATGACGAATCAAAACAAAATACTAAAATAAATGAATATTGTACCTTGAATTTTACTAATTCTGTTTTAAATAATCTGAAGATAAATAATTTTTTAAAATCGGTTTCCAATTACTTTCCAGTCAAACATGTAAATCCTAAAATTGCATATAAATATGATAAACCGCTAGGACGTTATATTTTCAACTATAATCAAATTGCCAAATCAGTAGATATTAATCAAAACTATGAATTGGATAAAGAGTCATATTGCCACTGTCATTTAGAAAAATACAAAGACTTCGTAGATAAACACCATGGGCATGTTATAACGGGAAATCTAAATATTATTAATTATGATGCACTAAGATCACTGATGTTACTGGGTACTAAGTACCGTATACCTACTAAATTTAAACATAAATTAATATGTAAAGGTTTATTTCTTGACTTAAATAAATTTATTTATAAAATCAGTTATAAATATCAAATCCCTGTAGAAGCCTTTAAACCTTGGAGAGTCTTAATAGAGCAATACTTAAATCATTATATATATAATCAGAAAATTAATAATTCATATAAACTTAATTCAATTAAAAATGATATTAAAGAAATACAAAATGATTTTGTCATTACATATGTCGATAAGGCAAGTGGAAACTACTCAATTATATGTAAATATTATTATAAAAATACTCTTCAGTCACACTTACTTAATAATCATATCTATAATTTACATAAAACTAACCTTAAAATCTTATACAATAGAATATCAGCCAAATATAAGCAAATCCATCTAAAAAATAGTTGTAATAACATTCCATATATTGTTTTAGTACCCAAGTTTCATAAATCCCCTGTTGCTTTTCGAACCATTACCAGTGGGCATAATTCTTACATTACTAATGCTGGAAAATTATTATTAAAGATATTACATGAAGTATCCTCGTCAGATGAAATCTCAAATAATTGTCATATTGTAAAAAACAGTTTTGAAGTAGTTAAGAAATTGAAAACTCTTACTAATATTCGTAGTATTTATACCTTTGATTTCAAAGATTTGTTTAATAATATTAATATAGATGATCTGTATAGAATTATTTTAGGAATTTTTGAAAAATATAATATCAACCTAAAATATTCAAATTTTCTTTTTAAAAAATTTACTTAACTTCACTCTTTATGAGAATTATATTCAACATGGTGGTACTATTTTTAAACAACAGGTTGGTATCCCACAAGGGGTGTGTGCCTCATCTTTGTTAGCTAATCTGTATTTATTCTTCTATGAAAAAAACATTAATCCAAGCTTGCATAATATGCACATGTTTAGATATATAGATGACATTTTATGTGTATCCCCAAATAATAATATCCCTATAGTATTAAACTTTTATCCTAATAATTTACAATTAAATGCAAGTAATAATGACACAAATGTTGCAAACTTTTTAGATTTAAATTTAAATTTACAAAATTGTAATATGGTTATAAACTTGTATGATAAAAGACAGGATTTTAAATTTAATACATCAAAAATTCAACATTTTGACTCTTGTCTGCATATATCTGTATTTAGAAATATTATAATAAACCAGGCTCTTAGAATCAATAAAATTTGTGATGAATATTATAAATTAGCGCACTTTATGGAATTATTGAGTACAGCGACTAATAATGCATATCCCCCCAATTTTGTTATTAAAATTATCAACTCAGTGTATCAAATTTCACTCGATAACATCCTAGAAAACATTCCCAATTATAGTGACTAACATACAGGAGAGAGAGAGAGAGAGAGAGAGGGAAAAAAAAAAAAAAAAAAAAAAATATATATATATATATATATATATATGTATGTGTATGTGTGTGTGTATATGTGTATATATATGTATATATATGTATATGTGTATATGTATGTTTGTATGTTATATATAATTATTTATTAATTATATAAATAAATAAAAATGAAAAATAATAAACTAAGTCAAAAACATTAGAAAAATCAAAAAATCGGAAAATAAGATGCATTAACATTAATGTTTTGAATTTTATTTTCGCAAAAAAATATAACTTTTGTCAGTATTGAAACTACGTTTTGTGCGCCCTTATAATGGTGTATAGTGGCATTCTCGATTATCCAGTTTTCCTATGAATTCTTGTTTAGTAGGAATTTTCATCTATGATTCATATTCATATTCAGTTCTGCATGTTTGGGAAGTTGTATTCTGAATTGCTTGTCCAGTCTTCAGCTTAGACTCACTGGACGGGTTTGGGAGTATTTCCGTGAACGTTCGTACTGCCTCCCTGGTAGAATTTCGACTTGTTCATTCCGGTGCTTCTAGATTAAGTTGTTGAGGTTGATTGTGTATACACGTGGTAGAAGAGGAATGATTTATGCCGCATGGTAATACAATTTTCTTAATGTATCCTTTTTTCATTTTTTGATGCCTGTAGTCTGAGTTTAAGCATTTATAGTAATGTACTATTGCTTAATCTGAAACAGGCATTTGTTTGGGTTAATTAGAATTAAATACTCAGACCTGAAGAATAATTTTATTCTGATTAATCATCGAATTTGGGAAGGTTCTGTTCTTTTCTCTTATCGGCATTATGGACGTGAATTTGCTTCTATGGTGATGTTAATATTACTTTAATTGTATTTTTATTTTTTTTTATTTTTACATAATTCTTATTATTACATTTCAAATATATATATATATATATATATATAATTACCATCTCTACAATACATAGTTAAGTAAAGTGAAAGTATCTGTGCCGTTATGCGGTATCTTTTCAGTTTTCGAAAAAAATGTTTGAAATTTTGAGGACTTCCCTTCGACTGACTTCCGGAAACCAATCTCTCTTGTTTATCAATTGAAATAACCGCCCGAAATTTTATTTACTTGGCTTAAATGCCTCCAGAGAAATCGTGTCCGCACAAACTTAAACAACAAAAAATTCTTAATATTTGTTTAGGAATACCCAATACGTATCAATGCATGAAAATCAAATTCGGATTTCGATCCCCATCATTGTATTTCCATTTTATATACACAAAAAACAGGGTATCCATACAAGTTATGGGCCCCTACAAACGTTTATCACCCGGCCCTTTCCATATTTGATTTTCTCCTCCTTTGAATTTTGCATATCTTCTCCCTCAACAAACGTATGAGTGCCAACCCCCCCCCCCCCCTTCTAGAGCCCGGCTCCATCATTAGTGTCCCCACCCCCCCATAGGTGATCCTTCTAAGAATTCCTTTACAATTTATTTACTAATGAAAATATATGAAAAGTCGGCTATTTTGTTTCCATAAGCAATTTTCCGAGCAAAGAACCAACCACTTAAAGGTGAGCGTCAGTAAATTTTCTACCCTATCCTCGCTTTGTAAATTTTCGCGGCACACATTTTCCGCCGAAATTCTGCTCAAACTGTTGCGAAATATTTTCTGAAAGATAAAATGCAATGCTTAGATTATATTAAAACTAAATTTAATACCTAATAAAACATAGAATATATTTTTTATTTTAATTCAAAATATTTTTAGTGCTACCATCTGTTATCGTAATTTAATTCATACCGACTATTATTATATTTTAATGAACATTTTTAAATGTCTATTCCTTCTAATACGCTATTAAATACAACAACAGATCATATATAACAATGCCACAATCACGGAAACGTAATTGAACTTGGACTTGAAGACAAAGCTGCAACCTCAGTCATGTACATTCAGATCCCCTTAACAAATTTATAGAATGAGAAATTACCTTTCCGTGATTGTGGCATTATTATATATGATCTGTTATTGTATTTAATACTGAATTAGAAAGAATAGATATTTAGAAATGTTCATTAAAAAATGAAAATAATCGGTATGAATTAAATTGCGACAACAGATGGCAGCACCAAAAATATTTTGGATTAAAATAAAAAATATATTCTATGCTTTATTGGGTATTAAATTTAGTTTAATATAATCTAAGCATTCCATTTTATCTTTCAGAAAATATTTTGCAACTGTTTGAGCAGAATTTCGGCGATAAACGTGTGCCGCGAAAGTTAACAAAACGCGGAAAGGGCAGTAGATTTACTGACACTCACCCTTAAGAAGATATCTTAGTCAGAAAGAGGCATTCTACCCATTAGGCATTTTCTGAGATGTAAGGTCCACCTGTGGCGGAATGATTTACTGATTGGTCTCCAAATCTATAGGAGCCGGGTTTAAACCAGAGTACGAGTGGAAAGCATAGTGTATGCAAACATGTTCGGAAAATTAAAGCTCCAAAATATTCCAATCCTATCCAATCTGATAACCGCAAGCATCGGCCGAAGAAAATGCTCTTATTAGATTCTTATTTATAGGGAAAACTCTTTTATTCCTACAGAGCAACTGTTTACTATTTTTATCCGAAGCCGGATGCAGTTGTGTAAATACAGGGTTCTTGGGAAAAGTTTTTTGTTGTCCGCAATAACTTTATAAGGGAAGGTACATGAAAGTTCATGTTAGGCCTGTCTATAGTAAAATGACCATATCTCATCGAATAACGGTGATTGCAACGCCGCTAGCGGAAAATTTAAAATGATAGGATAACGAACTCGAAAAATTTAAAATGATGGGATAACAAACTCGGAAAATTTAAAATAATAGGATAACGAACTCAGCAACAGAGCGCAATAAATAAAAAATACCAATTTCAAAGTTGTAGAACAATGTGCAATGAGTAGTAATCTTACAACACACACTTTTCATTATAGTGTGTGTATGTGTCGCCCACACAGTCTGTAGTGGGAAATCTAAGCGTCGTACAACCATGAAATTTGGTACACAGGTACTTCAGGACGACCCAACTAAATGCACCTCGACGTTATTTTTTTTTTAAATTGCGAATTAGTTTTTAAGTTAGTCTATATTTTAGGCCGATATTTATGCAAATCAATTTTATAGCAACCTTAAATATTATCAGAGTTTCAATTTTGACATCGTCGGAAAGATCGAAAAATTCTGTTGCAAACAAACTTTAAACCGAGTCCATACAATGAATAGAAAAATTGTATTAATTTTTTAAAAGTGCGTTTTAACCATCCGATTTTTTATAATACAATACATTAAAATTGACGCGCCATCCACCGTTCATTTTTTTTCAACAGCTTCTTAAAATATTGTAGACCAATCCAGGAAATAAATCGTAAACCCATCCGTTGATTAATTATAACTTTTTAGCAGAGTTATGTCTTTGATTTTTTGAACGAATCTAGCAGACCTCGAGGTCGAAAAGTACGAGGAAATGGGCCAGACTCACTTTGTTTAGAGGAGTGGATGTTTTGGGATTGGGTGAAAGGGTTTATGTGTTACGCGTAGTTATGAGCGCTGTGTTTGAATATACCCATTCCGGTTAAGAGATAAAATATCGTGTCTTTAATAGTGTTGATTCAAAATCTAAGTTAATAAATAATATAAATGACGATGAAAATAACACATCAATTTCCGAAATGCTTGTTTTGAACAAAAAGAATTCCAGTGAACAATTTTTTTCATTTGCATCCAAGGCACTTGTATATCATTATTTGATAATGACAATATAAATATTTCACTGCTTGCTGAAAATCCCTTGTGTTCGGTATTTAAAGTATGAGATAACAGCTGGTGGCACCAGATGGCGCCATCAGCAACGGTGCAATAGAAGATACGATACAAATTTGCCTTATACAGGAAGTAATTAAGAAACTAATTCGAATTAAAAAATATCTCGCCGATGCGTATGCGTTCTTTTGTACCAAATTTCATGGCAGTGCGACTTTTAGATCTTTCGTTACAAACGAACAGACAGACACATCTTTATTATTATAGCCTTCCTCTTGTAGCAACCAAAGGGTTATTAGAACCTTAACATAACACAAGTATTTATTGCCTTCCATCTGCGCGTTTCGTACGTTTCTGATGTCTGTCGATTCCTACAAATTAGATAATTATATAAAATTTGTAATTAACAGTTTCATCCATCTCATTTTATTATCTAGTTTGTTATCCCAACTTTCTCCGCTATGGACGCTGCAATTACTTTTATTCGATCGGGCATGGTCAGTTCACTTTAGACCTAACGTATAAAGGGTCTTTCCTAGAAACCCCGTATTTGTAGGAAAAGCAGAAATCCACTTTCTCACATACCGAATGCAATGACATTTTCTCTATGGAGCAGTGTACATCGAAAAGCTTGCTAAGCGCAAAATCGTTGCCTCTAATTAATTTTACTCCGCATCATTTCTGTATTTACTGGCGAAACCTTTGCTGTGATTGATTGCGCTTAGAAAAGTGCTGGAATCCATATTAACTAAGGCTTCATACATTACCGCTGCGTTACATGCTTGTTTTTATTGTGATATAATATGATCTTGGAAATAGAAATTTATTTACTGTTCACCTATTTCAAATTAGTTTTGAATGTAGGTACCATAATTTTTGTGTTGTGGACGTGGATTTAACATTTTGCTGAAATTCTGCGCGAGTGCATTTCTTTCCGAATTATCTCTGCGAATCATACTATTAATATTTAGTTTTAATTTTTAAGGAACAGAAAAGTTTGCGGCTGAGTCAATTGTAAAGTTATAACTTGTCAAACTTAAGAGACTTTCTGAAAATAATACTATTATTGCATGTTAGCAAATTGTTATCCTAATCTGCCAATAGAAGAAAGGAAGACAAGAAATCTATGAATAATTCATATAATGGCAAATACACTGTATTTTGGTACACTGTACACTGTATTTTGGACGGAATAAGCATTTTTTATATTCTCTTTTACATATTTATTTCGTACAGTTATGCGAAATTTCGTAAAAACCGTAAATGACGTATCGGAAATAGAACTTCTTAGTGAACCCCTCCCTTAACCCATCTGTAATTCGATGCTGGATCCATATCATTCACCATCTAAGTTCTATCTATCGTCAATCGTGAGAATTAGACGTTTCAAAAAAAATTTCTGGAAACGGATACAGTCGTGAAAAAAGAATCGAAAGTGAAAATCCGTAGTCGCCCCCCCCCCCCTCCCCCCCCCACTCACACACTTCCTCGAAATTTGATTCGGAATTTATATCAATCATCATTTAATAGCTATCTATAGTATATCCTAAAAAGAACACTTTTTAGTGTAAACGTATTGCAAAATTTTTGCCAGCAATTATTACAGTGTAAATTTTTGGACCTCTTACTGGCAATATCGTACCAACTAGCCAAATAGTCGCTTTTCGAAAAAGTTCAGAAATTTACTGTTCTGATTATTCATTGATTATGATTCTTACCAAATTTCATTCGAAACGGTTAATGCGTTCGTGAGGTATCGCTTCCACAGACTCACGGACGCGCACACAGGCAGCCGATAGAATTTTCCTGGTTCCTATGCAGCAGATGTGCCCCCCCCCCCCCCTATTTTGCAACTTTTTTGACCTTTTTTTAAAAAAAGTCGTTCATACGGCCTGGGTCCTCAAAGCCTTCCAGACCCTATGCAATGCATCCTTTTCCCCTCCTTTGTTGGTGGCCCTGCACACATGCACATCTCTTCAAAAACATTCGATTCAATGGGGAATGCTCGAAACGAGTATATTCGGTAAAACTCTTACTCAAAATTTCGACCCCGTCACAATACTTTCCCTATAGTATGTATGTAAGAACAGTAATTATGTTCTTAATGACGGCTTTGCAATTCTGCCCACATATTTTCCATAATTAACTGTCATAAAAGCGCAGTGTCAGTATGCCAGTCTCTCGATTACAACCCTGAGGTCTGAAAAAAAAAACTCGTATAAAACTCATTCGACCAGGCTGAATCCAGATCTAAAATCAGTTTTTCAAATTACCTCATCTGGAGACATAACCTCTTAAAGTTTGGCTTTTTTTTTATTATTATTTTGCTATTTTTGTGAAAAAATGCTCTGGAAAAGTGATTTTTGAGTCGTTTTACGAGCTAAGAAAAAACCTCACTCCGGCCAACTTTCTAATGTTGAATCCAATGCATTATAGACTCATTTTCTGATTCCTAAATTGAGTTATTTTCTGATTCCTAAATTGAGTTATTTTCTGATTCCCAAATTGAGTTATTTTCTGATTCCTAAATTGAGTTATTTTCTGTAGAAACTAATGACGTTTCATAAAATTCGACTCCGACAAAGTAAATTATCTATGGAAGTTGATGTCCGCCGGTTCCTGTTTTCCATGCATGGCCATGGTGCACTTCCTCAGCCCAAATTGTTTAGAACACCAATCACACATCCCCGCATCATTGATGTCCAATGAAAACAAGAAACTTTCCATTCAATCAAATGCACACAAACTTTCTTGGCAAATTTGATATATCGTGGAGAGCAAATTTCCTTTAGAGAAACTGACTTGTTCAGTATAATTTCATTTTTTAACGTTTGAGAATTTTACGAGCAAGTGTCGAATTTGTTGTATTGTTTATCGCAATTACCAATGTGATAGTATTTCATCCCAGTTTTACTGAGCCCAAACTGAGGAATAGGTTTTCCCAAAAGTATTTTCAAGCCCTCCAAAAGATCCCTGGTGACATAGAAGGCTGAACCGTTGCACATTCTGTCCGATGGTCGAACTTATGCAACCGGATTTATGACTCCCCCTCCCACTTAAATGCAAAGTTTATGGGTTTTTAAAAATATATCCTGACTCTCTAGCACCCCTTCCCCCTCTCCGTGGCTTGAAGGCTGAATCATTGCAATTATAGTATCGACCACGAGACAACTTAATATAGTTGAATTTTCGATTTTTAAAAGCGATGGACAAAGGTGTGTGTATGTGGGAAATATTTCAGAACCCTCGCGAAGTCCCCCCCCCCCCCCCTGTAACCGAGAATGCTGAAACTCGACCACAGGGTAGACGGGGCAAATTTTCTATCACGACTATTTGCAGTCCTAAGCACCACTTATTGTTAAATAAAAAGTAAACTTATTAAAAGAAATGTCAACTCAATTATTAAGAATATTAATATCTTTGTTTTTGAGAGACTTTAATACAGAGTAATACATTTCTTGTTGAAAAATATGCTGTTCTTGGGAGTACAGCATATTTTTCAACAAGAAAACTGAAATGAATTTCTTGTCACTTTTCGAGAAAAATGGGTGTATAGAAAATTAATCTTTGGAGTTTGATGATTTATTAAAAAAATCAATGTCTGCGAAATTAGAATTTGGCGTTTAAAGGTTGTTTGGCGATTGGGCTAGCTATAAATATAAAACTTCCAGAGAAACTTCTGATGTGGAATGGAAAGTAAATTATGTGAAATAAAGGAGCAAAATGTATGCAACACCTGCGCCACTGCACTAATGAATTCAGCTGCAGATTTGACCTTGTTTTAAGACAGCTTATGACCTGTTGTGTTAGCATTACCTACTTAGCAAAATTTCCCCCAAAAATATGTTTTCTGGCGAAGGTGTCAATACGGTAAACGCTTGATATAGTAGATGCAGCTAGACGGCCGCGATAGAATTATCGAATCGCCCTGATAATTACTTTCTCTGCAATATATAGTATATACAGAGGCTGTTTACACATTTTTAGAACTAATTTAAGGTTTGAAATAAGAATATTTATTTTTCGTATGTTCTATCTGATCACTGGGCTATCATTTTACATCTTGATTTCCAAGATAAGAGAGATTTCTTAAAGTTGTGAGTGGTAATTAATTCCACTCCTCTTTCAGTTTTCCATAGTCCATTCATTGTTTTAGGTCTTCATTTAAATTTTTTTCTTTTTTAACAATCCAAAAGCACAATAATCAATTCATGATACATCAAGGGACTTGAAGGAATAGGAGTAAAATATATAACTATAGTACCTGTATCTTTTGTCATTTTTCTGTTCAAGAAATTTAGCGGTAGATTTTGATGTGACCCCGATAGCTTTATCCTGATAAAATCATACTCTATTTGATTATTGGGGATCATTACGATTCAGATTATTTTACTAATTCCGGATAAAAAAAAAAAATTCATTTTATTTGAATCACCTATTTCGTAAGATTTGCTCAAGATTGAGCCTACATGATAACTCATGAATTTAGCATAAAATTCTGGAGAAGGTTGAGTGATTTCAAAGGATTTTCACTTTCGGTTCAAAAAAATTTCTTGAAACATTTATTTCTCAAGATTAGTTTATGAATAGAGCTCAGATGACTGATATGAATTTAACATTAAATTCTAAAGGAGGTACTGGAATTCACTAAGGTTTACTACTTTTTTTTTTTTTTTTTTCCTGTTTAAAAAAAAAAATCCTTGAAACATTCCTTGAATCTATTTTTCCTCATTGACTGATATGAATTCAACATCTTAATTTCAGCGAGATATGATTTTACTAAGGATTTCCACTTCCGGTTTTTCCACGGTTACCTTACACCTTTCTGGTAGGTCGGACGGTCTGGGTCTCAACAACAACTTCCTGTTTTTCCGACGCGTGACTACGAAATAAATATGCAAAAGAGAATATAAATGCTTAATGATTCAGTCAAAAAAGAAGTGTATACACCACTTATCACCCAATGAAGGCTCCTTCATAAATTTCTTCTTAACTAATGTATCTGTGTATCTGTCAGGAGGCTATATCTCTCGAATAAATTTATTAAATCGAATAAAATTTGGTATGATTTTTCCAATCAGTGAGTGCCAAATGGCTACCGATTATCGGGGAGTTAAAACCAGGGGACCACAATTTTTTGTTTAAATTGAAAGAAAATGGCAAAGTATAATTATGTTAAAATTTGCTGTCAAAATGTCATTTAATACGTAAACTTTTTATTTAAAAGTGAAGGATGTAATGGTGAACCGCATCGTTCTTGAGATATTTCACTTTTGGATTTAAAAGGCAGAAAAGCTTAAAAGAAAATTTCTATTGTCGAGTAACTACTTGTAATACTTTTTTGTAATATTTAAATTTGTAATTTTTTAAAATGTAAGTACTTTAACGAAACATAAAGGGTGAATGTTGTTTAGCAGTTATCACGAGCTATTCTCGAGATAATAGAAATTTTGCTTTTTCCACAGAGTACGATATCTCGAAATAATCAAGCGAATCTCATTACATGTGACCTGCTTATTTTAATCGATAACGACAAGCCTTGAGTTTTAACGAAGTCTAGTTGCAAGAATGGTCTAATTTCTGTTCCTGTTTTCCTCCAAAATCAAAATGGGGTTAATCTGTAAGGCAAGTTATATGTTGAAGACGTATTTTTTAAATAAATTTAAACCTAAAGTGATTCAATTTCTAAGTGCACATTGCTGTATAAAGCAGTTTTCGTTAATATCAAAATAATGTGAGATATCTAGTATCCACAAAATTTTTATTTTTAAGGCTCGAAATAAATAACTACAGTAGCGCCTACTGCAAATTGCATGTACAGTGGCGCCCGCATACAGCAAATTCGCAAGGGTCAGGAAAAATATTCTTTATAACTGATAAAAATTTTAGGCAGGAGGTAAATAATAATGACTTATCTAACTGCATATTGTGAAACAAAAAATACTTACAGGAAGATTGAAATATATTGCTTTTTTATTTACATTAAAAAAAAAAATCTGTACATTTGAATTTACAACACATTTGCATAGTACTTTTCCAACTGCATTTGTAAAATTTTGACTTCTTGTCATTATATTGAAAATTAACAATTTCACATAAACAACTAATTACTTGTCAGAGATGCTTAAAAAAAGAAATAACATCACAATTAATACAAACATTCTTTAGTACACTAAACGACCTGAATTTATGTGGCCACATTCGTTTTTTTATAACGGACAGTATACGATGTGGCACACTCTCAATGAGGGATTTGCAGTAGTCACTTGAAATGTCTTTCACCACAAGTACTTTATCATGTCAATCAAAGCTTGGAAATTTGATGGCTGTTTTTCTGATACCTTGTCTTCTAAAATGGTCCACAAATTATCAATGGGGTTTTTAGATCGGGACTGTTACCGCTCCAGTCAATCACGTTTATGCTTTTTCTCTGCAGGTAGTCCTTTACTGACTTTGATCTGTGGCATGAAACACCATCATGCATAAAGATTGTGCACTTTCATATGAGTTACCAACTTTTCACGTAACATATCCACGTAAATAGGAAGGACTGTTGATGATAACGGCTCTCGACAAAAAGGATAATGAAGCAGCACCGGATGCTGACATAGCACCCCATATCACCTGACTTGGCGGATGTTTCATGGTGCTAACGTTATATTTTTCATGAAACCTTTTGCCTTTTTGCTATCGAACATGTTTTTTTTATATGATGCACTTAAACACAAAGTTGCGTCGTCAGAAAAACGAATTTGACACCAATCTTGAGCCGTCCACAACTGCTGACGCGCCGCAAACTCGAATCTTTTCATTACAGGGGTTAATCTAGGTTTATAGGACTTTAATCCAAAATCTTTGGTGAGACGTCGGGAAATAGTTCTGATATTAATATCAACCCTTTTAAATATAGAAAGGATTTAATTTTTGTACACGAAATCTTCGGAGAACGCATGGCAATTCTTAGGGCATCCACTTCATTTTCATTACAGGGCCTAGTCTGGGTTTATATGCAGGTTTATAGGACTTTAAGCCAAAATCTTTGGTGAGACGTCCAAAAACAGTGCTGATACTCATAGCGCCCTTTTGAATATAGAAATGCGTTATTTTCGTGCTCGAACTCTTTGAAAAACGCATAACAATTCACCATATGGTATTGTCAACACGTGGGCTTGTATTATTGGGCCATCCACTTTTCTTTAGGCTGCTAAAATTCCCTATATTTTGATATATGTAATCATGGTATGGATGGCAGTTTTGCTCACATTCACCTTTCTGCTTATGTCACGTTCAGATTATCTTTCATGATATAAAGTCAATATTTATGACCTCTAAATAACACTTAATAACGCTTTTTTTTATCCCTTTTTCACTATAGAAAAAATACGTATGCAACCTTTCAGCATAAAAACCAGAAGCAAACTTGCGCTCGAGAACCCCGTCCCCCCACATACACACACACTCCCCCCAACTCTATCAGCACCTGCCACTGTAAGACACTGCCACACCAACAGGAAGTTGAGCAATACGAACAGCAAATGACGCAATTTACAGAAATCTCTTAATAGGAACATCTATCTGATCTTCAACTTTTGCAAATGACTGGAGTTAACGTTGTGGGCTTCGAAACAGTCACGCACATTTTGGGGGTTTTCCACAGTAATTTTTGATGTTATCCTCCTTCTTGAATCAATGTGTTTCTTTGGATTCATAGAATGTATTATCAGCAACTGATAATACCATTAGTAGTGGCATTATCGGTTTCTTTTACTTCTGTTTTCATAACAATCATCGCTTGTAGCATAATCGTCAAAAATAAGATCTTCTGGCAAAACTCCTTTTTCTTGTAACCTATTCCACATTGGACTATACACAGGATCACAAATGAAGGACGATTAGATTTCTCCTAAAAACCTATCATATTTCCAGCAGTTTTTGCAGGAGAACATTACGACAGGCTATCATCTAAAAATTCGCAGGCAACCTTCATGTACTTAGGCTACCTCAAATTATCTAAGAGTGAATCTTTGTTACCAAACGAAACGTTGTTTCTGGGATTTTGCTTTTACTTTAAGAAGTTCCATGAAAAAAAAATTCTTTATTTCTCCCACACTAAAACTTCGCAATATCCGATATACATGTATCTAATTGCTATCTATAAGCGATAGCATGAAAAATTATTGCAGATCCAAGGTGACAGGAAAAAAGTCGTAATAACCGATACTTAATACATCCGAGTTCGCTGTAAGTCGGTTCCACTGTACTCACAAATTCTCTGAACAATAAACACGATTTTTCCTCATGATACTGCCTGGTGATGTTATCCTTTACATTCGTAAAAAGAAAAACTCGCCCAACCGCTACACATGCCATGACTATTATTAAACGAAATTCTAAATTTGAAACAATGATTCTTAACTTCACAGAGCTAACAATTATGAATCATGATATTGCAAATCCTTGGGTCATTCGTAAAAAGAAAAACTCGCCCAACCGCTACACATGCCATGACTATTATTAAACGAAATTCTAAATTTGAAACAATGATTCTTAACTTCACAGAGCTAACAATTATGAATCATGATATTGCAAATCCTTGGGTCTTGTAACATTTAAAAAAGTGCTACGTAAAGTATGATTTTTACAAAATCTTTATCTGAAGCTATTATACTCTTACCGTGCCGGACCTATACATTTGGTGCCCAGTGACCTGAAGGGCAAAACTGCAAATGGTTTTTACATTAAATTTCTGATAATCAAGCACGTTTAGGACTTAGCGGCGCCGGATTATTAAATTTGCTGGATTATCGGAAGTCAAAATGCAGGTGAGAAATGGGGGAAAATTAATATTTTGGTATATGGGTACATGTAATGGAAAGTAAATGTTATATTTATTTGTCTATAATTTTACACAGACTGGATTACACTATAAAGAATGTAAAGATACATTTAAATTAATTATATTATAAGGTACACTCCAGTGTACACAAATCTACATATGGAGTCATTTAATTAGTAAATATGCATCAGTACAGCCGAACGGACTCAGATGCTGTTCGAGAGACCTGCCGGACTACCAGTGATGCCGAACCATTGGTTGCCAGATTAACGAAAGTAGCGTAAAATCTAAGTGAAACACAGCTAAAATATTTAGTACAGTAAATCCCGCGAGGAATTGAGAATAAAGCCTAGTCTCCCTATTCCCTCTTAATGGAAAGCGAGAGACAACGGATGGTCATTTTTCCAACATTTAACATAAATACTGCACTTTTTAACACTTTACAACAAAGTTGAAAAGTGTTTATGACTTTGTTCATTCTGTCTGTCTGTCTGTCCGTTAGCACGATAACTGCCGTAAAAATGAGTTTATCAAAATGAAATTTTAGTATGTTGTTCAGACGGTCTGTAGGACCTATGGGAATATAAATAAATAATATCACCCAATTAGTTTTTTATTGAACCCGGGTTGAAAAAATGAAATACATTGAACCCTATGGGACCTAATTTTTCAAACATTTTTTAAGTAAATTTAAAATTCACGAATTGCTTCGAAATTTTTAGGAAATATTCACATTATCCCATAGAATATATAAAAAAAAATTCAGTAAAATATGTTAAGTAGTTTTTTAATTAAAAAAATTATTTAATATAGGGAAAAAAACAAATTCAATTAAATTCTGACTTTGGGATATCTTCCAGAAAGAAAAGAGAGAGATATTATATAATAAATATCTCTCCATTTGTTTAAACGTTTTGCATATGGGAGTGGCTTCATATTTTAAAATAAATTTGGTAGATAACAATTTTTCATTTTTTTTAAATTTTATATAACTCTTCATGATAAATTTAATTGATGGCATTTTAAATGCACTTTCCTACGTCCTAGAGAGTTAAAATTTGGTACACAGCTTAAATTTGTTGAACATTTTATTCGACAAAAATTTGATGGATCTTTAAATATAGATCATACATTTTTTTCGAAATGGCCTGAAAATAATCCCCGTTCACTTCTATAAATCATTGGTGTAATATTGTTAAAAATTCTGATGTGGACAGCACATGTCTTTCTCTGCAGACTCATATTCGTTCTCTTTATTTATTCAATGATAATTTGAGTTTATCTGCACAACATAAGTATTTTAAATGACATTGAATTTACACGTTAAACTTAAATTTGGTTCTCATTTGATAGCTGGACTTATTGTCAAAGGTGGCGTAGCGAAAACGCGAAAAAACTGGAATATCTCAAGAACGGCTAGTCCTAGAGTAATGGGGTTAGTCTTATTCTTTTTGTTGTCAAAAATCACATATAAAATAGGAATTTAATTGATATAATTGAGCACACGTAGTCTTTTATTTTTATATATAACGATTTTTGCTGGCCATTTCGCAAAAATAGCCCGTTCCATTTTCCCGAATCGTAGTAGAATAACCTACAAATGATTTATATACAAAATTTTGTTAAATTTGGTATATAAATCACTTGTAGGTTATTGAAATATTATACTCCAAATTTTGTTAAATTTGGTTCATTAGTTTTTAGCTAGAGTGGATAAAGGCAATTTCTGCGGCCATTTCGCAAAGAAGGCAGATTCTTTTATTACGAATCGTACTATAATCTAATGAACATCAGGGTTTCCCACAAAAAACATACCTACCAAATTGTATGAAATTCGGTCCATTAGTTTTTCAATTAGAGTGGATGTAATATCCACACAGACACACAGAAACATACACAGATACACCCTTACACACACAGACGTCTTCCTAAAAGTAGTTTTTTCGTGTTCTAGAAGTCCCAAAACGTGTAGATCCTTTGAAAATTCGAGTTCCGATCTTCGGCACGATTCCAATACTTTGAGTACATACACATACACATATATATTATCTGTGTATTTTCTGTGTATCTAAATTCCGTGCCTATGCAATTACAATAGTTGGGATTTTAAATGATCCCTAAACTTTTATTATTTCTTCAAGGAAGCCTAATTTTAACATATGCAGAACGCAAATATCTCAAGCGATTGTAAGATGAATTACATAAGAATTGCTGAATTTTTTTCACAAAAAATTATTTAACTCTGGAGTCTGGAATACAAGTTATATGAATGAAATATTCATTGATTTTGCATAAAGAATCAGATGATTTATATTTCGATACAGTTTTAAATATTTAAGTATAATAAATTACTGTAGTACTGTGATAATGTAAAAGATATTACCACTGAATGAATCACATTTTAGAAATTTTTAAATGAAATTACATTTCAGTTGGAAAGTGTTTCATAATCAATGCTTATGCATGATTGATCTTTCTTGTTAACCTTAAGCCTCTTCGAACAGAATGTGGTAAGCATAGCAAAATAAAATATTTTTAACTTTTGTGTGAACTACAATAGAACGTAAATCTGTTACTATCTGCTTATTTAATTCCTAAGTTGATTTTTCGAAATACTTAATTACTTTCCTTATAATACATAGTAATGTATAGGGAAGGTATTAGAATCGGTAAAAAAATCGTAACTCGAGATTTCGACGTATTTGGACACTATAGAACACGAAAAACCTATTTCTACTTTCCCTAGAAACATAGCATAATGTATAGGGAAAATGTAGTGACGGGGTCGAGAATTCGAGTTTTCTTACGAACGAACACGTTGCAAGTATATCTAAACTCGGTTCGAACATTTTGGAATTTGTGTGTGTTTGTTCATTCTAACGAACGAATGGAGCGTTTCGAAAGTAATTTGGTACGATTATTAAAATCCGTCGTGAATACTGGAAGCCTATTGATTTCAAACGTGATCAAACGTTCGAAATACTTAATTGCTTTCCTTATAATACATGTTAATGTATATAAGGAATATAAACAAGCTGGTAATGTATATAAGGAATGTATACGAACAAACACGTTGCAAGCATATCTAAACTCGGTTCGAACGTTTTAGAATTGGTGTGCTCGTTCTAACGAACAAATGGAACGTTTCGAAAGTAATTTGGTACGATTATTAAAATCCATCGTGAATACTGGAAGCCTATTGATTACAAACGCTCGAAAGACCCCCCTCCCAAATTTTCGAATGAATTTTTGAAACAGCAGGTCATTCAATAACCGTAAAGGAACAATTATTTTATTCTAAAATGATTGACACAAATTTTGGAATGCTAGCTTGAACCGTTCTATTGCACGTTTTTCAAATAAATGTGTCTAAAAAAATTGCAAAAAAATAAACAGTAGTAAGCATCAAATATGTAACACTTGGCGACTAACTTGACGACTTTTTAACGTAGTGCCAAATTAGCAAAAAGGACGCTAAAGTTACGAAAATGACGCAAAATTAATGATTTAAGAATAAACGTATGTTAATATAATATGATGCTTAGCATATTGCTTAGCGGATGTTAGCAATATTTCCAATTATCAAGTTATATAAGTCATGTAGTGCCCATATCAGTTTTTAACACTTTACAACATAGTTGAAAAGTGTTTCTGACTTTGTTCATTCTGTCTGTCTGTTAGCAGGATAACTGCAGTAGAAATGACTTTATCAAAATGAAATTTTAGTATATTGTTCAGACGGTCTGTGGGACCTATGGGAATATAAATGAATAATATCACCAAATTAGTTTTGGATTGAACCTGGGTTGAAAAAATGAAATACGTTGAACCCTATAGAACCTAATTTTTCAAACATTTTTTAAGCGAATTTAAAATTCACAAATTGTTTCGAAAGATTTAGAAAATATTTAAATTATTTCATAAAATATATAAAAAATTTTCAGCAAAATATATGCAGTAGTTTTTTAAATAAAATTTAAAATAGTAATTAAACCCTTTATATGAAGAGATCACGTGACCCACTTCAAAATAAAATATCGCATCCTTGTGTAGAAATCGTGATTTTTAAAATTCCTTTTAGTTTATATTTAGTTGAGACCCAGACCGTCCGACCTACCAGAAAGGTGTAAGGTAACTGTATGGACGGCCGGGAAGTGCCACCCAATTTAGACCGGAACCCAGTGGGGGAGGCATCCACAGGGACCGTACCCTCCTTCCCCTACCACCAACCTCTCGGAAGGACTTACGGACCCACATGTTTAACGTGATCGTACTCCGCATGAACACGGCGGCATTTGTGGCAGCGTGCAAATCTAGCGCGCAAACCACGGGGATACCGCACCCGAGATGGCCAACAGCACGCGGTGTTCCGAGGTGGTCACCCACCAAGTACTAACCGCGCCCGATGCTGCTTGACTTCGGTGATCTAACGAGAACCGGTGTTTTCAGCACGGTATGGCCGTTGGCCCAGTTTATATTTAGTGTCGTATCCGTCCTAAAATCGCTTTATGTTTGCTTAATTTCTGTGCATCTGTATTCTGAAACAACACAATTACAATATATTTGAATTTAATTGATCATCAAACTTTGATTATGTCTACAACAAAACCTAATTTTCACTTATGGAGAATGTAAACAGATTAGGCTGTAAGATGAGTTGTATAGGAATTGCTGAATTTCTTTAACGCAAAATTATTTTGCTCAGGAGTCTGCAATATAGATGATATGAATGAAATATTCATTGATTTTACATAGAGAAGCAGACGATTTAATAGCAGACTTTTTCGATGAAGTTTTATGCATAGAGTTAAATTACTTTTACCTCCATGGTTTTAAGTTTTTAAGTAGAATACATTATTGTAGTATTGTAATGAATGAAATAAAAATGTATGAATGAAATATTTACTGCTTTTATACAGAGAGCCAGGCGATTTATATTTCGATGACGCCATTTGAATCAAGTTCGTTTCTTTCAATGAAGTTTTAAATTTTCAAATATAATTAATTATTGCAGTATTGTGATAATTTTAAAAATATTATCGCTGAATGTATCGCACTTTTAGAGATGTTTAAATACAATTAGAGTTGAAAATTGTTTCATAATCAATGCTTTATTTATGATTGATCTTTCTTGTTATTAACACTTTACAACAAAGTTGAAAAGTGTTTGACTTTGTTCATTCTGTCTGTCTATCTGTCCGTTAGCACGATAAATTCCGTAAAAATGACTTTATCAAAATGAAATTTTAGTATGTTGTTCAGACGGTCTGTGGGACCTATGGGAATATAAATGAATAATATCACCCAATTAGTTTTGGATTGAACCCGGTTGAAAAAATGAAATACATGAAACCCTGTGGGATCTAATTTTTCAAACATTGCCATATGAAATTGATATTCTCAGCATTGCCATATGAAAAAGTGAATGTATTAAAACTGTAAATTGGATATAATTTCAAAAGGGAAGTACAGTGTCAGTTTGTACAACTGAACTAAATTTAACAACTTATGAAATTATGTAAGAGAAAATGAATTTGAGTCTGTAGAGAAAGTCATTTGTTGCCCACATCTGATTTTTTTGTGGCTGTAGACATTCAAATATTACCTCGGCATGTTAAAGAAAAGTCATTGTTCTAAATAAAAGCATTGAATTGAAGGAAAACTAGCTAACCTTGGTATACTTATATATTTCGAAATTACTTCCACTGGATGGATCACTTTGCCGGAAGTTTTCAGCTTTTTCTCATTTCCTGAGCTCTTCATGGTGTCGTTTGCTTAAAATAGAGTAAGCGTCATTGGAAAGGTTGTCAAATCATTTGAAGCCATTTTTACTTTCCCTACAATAAATATGCAATAGGGGATGTTCGATATATTTACAAAACTAGTATTTAAACCTACTAGCGACTCTAAAAAAATAAATTGATATTTTTAAAAGTAAGTTTTATTTTGTTTAACAATTTATAGCGCTTAGCGTCGAAAATATTAGTTTTAAGCGAAAATTCACTAAATCGGCTAAGTGCCTGTTTAGGCCCTTTTCCTTACTAAAACCTCTGAGAAGGGCGCGACTAAATCTAAAATCCGACTCGATTAGGCTCTGTCCCAGAATTGATACTATACATGTGCAAGAATTCAGTCTTCCAGGTTACCGGTGGGGGGGACTTTTGGGGAGGTCTGGAATTATAGATTCTCCGGCATAGAACGCCCCATATTCTGCAAATATGCTTGAAATGTTATTTTGTATAGTTGCTTGTATAGTTGCTGCTATATATGCTTGAAATGTTATTTTGTACAGCCATGTGATCTAGATTTCGAAAACAAAGGCCCAATAGTTTCTGCTAAGTTTAGGTTTGAGATTTGGACTTTCCTTACGAGTTTGAAACTCGTAAGGAAAATTTGGCATTTCCATTCTTAGGTTAATATTTAAAAAAATAAATAAATAAATACTAATTGCAAGTAATTTGTAGGAATTAAATAGCATATCATTATAGTTAATTTTAAATAAGACTTTGCTATAAGGCAGTACAATTTGAGTTAGGGTAGTATCGAAAGCACTGATACGCGAGATTTGGGGATGTTTAATATATATCATAAAGTATGCATTTTTTCTATTTATACATTACCCCTGTATATTGTCTTTAAATACTCGAAACAAGTTAATATTCATATACGAATCTAGGTATGGCCATATGGATCTGCTAACAAAAAGAAAGTTGAGCATTTTAGCTCTTCGGACATTTTTTAAAGTAACTAGGGGGGCTTCGTCCCTCCTATCCCTTACACCCGTTGGGGCCGTCTCTTATTCGCTAGTACTCATCAACCCCATATCTCTCTTCGCGAGCTATACGTTTGGCCGCTTGTTCTTTATACAGTACCAAAAAATCGCTTTTCATTTGATTAAATCAATAAGTTAAATATTAATTCTTTTGAGATGGCAACAGCGTTTACGACAATGAAATATTATATTTTGAAAATAAATGACAGGAAATAAAATTTTCATACAAAAGTAATGTAAAGATATTTTCACTTCAAAATTATATAAAAAATAGAAATCCGCTGCAATTAGATTATCCTTTTGTAACCAAAATAGTAGGCGAACGTGGCAACATATTCTAAATTATCACGCCAAATTGCAAATCATTTGATGCCATTAGTTCGGCGTTAGCCTTGACAGAAAATCTCTCTATTTTAAAAGGATTTGGTCAGCGGCTGCACGGAGCTTATTTTTAATATAGAGAGAAAGAAGTATAAAATAACTGCTAATTTTTTAATAAATATAGTTATTACTTTGTTTTTTTATTATTTTAAAAGCGAATGTCATCATTTAAAGAACGTGAACATGCGTTGTTCCTCATTATTGCATTTTTAAACTAAAATGAAAAAAATATATAAGAAGTAAATAATCACTATTATTACACAAACGTTTAAACACTCACTCTATAAGTAACTGTAACAAACAATAGACATCACTGTTCGAAAATTATGGCGAACCGTTCTCGAAATGCTGGGCATTTTACTTTTTCACAAAGTGCTACATCTCGTCAGCAAATGGAACAGGAAAGAAATTTAGAACGATTATTGCGATGGATAAATACCATAGGCCTATTGAGGAGCTCCGTCTTGCGTAAAGCTTCGCAAAAACGTTCTGTTAAACGCTGTTTTCACCAAATCTGTAGGATAATTCTCGCATATTTAATTTTTCGATTTTTTTTTTTTTTTTTTTTTTTTTTTTTTGTAATGAATGCTTTAAAAAAGTTGGCATTTTAAATGGGATGCTAGTTTAGAAGCTCATTCACTAATTTTACAGAGCCACAACATATTCTCTTTTCGAGATATTGCACGTCCTTTGATCTATAATCGAAAAAAAAATCATTAAGTATGTTTTAACTATGACTAAATAGGCATTATTGTTTAGTAGTTAAAATGTGGGCCGTTCTCGAGATATTAAGACTACAAAAGATTTCTTGAGTGTTAGTTTCCCTGTCTTTAGCAGACTTAAATAATAGTAAATAAAACTGCTGCTTGTAAGAAATAACATACAAACTTCTTTGAAGAAAGCAGGCATATGTCAGTAAGGTGATAATTGTTTCGAGGACGTTATGAGTCCGCTTCTTTAGTCCAAAAGAACAGTATGCGCCCTTAACAACAGCTAGGAACGGACTGCCACAGTTCATTATCATCATATTCATCCTGTGTACATCGGATATTGCGAAGTTTTTAGTGTGGGAGAAGTAAAGAAATTATTTTCATAAAATTTCTTGGACTAAAAGCAATATCCCAGAAGCAACAATTAGTTTGGTAGCAAAAGTTCATCCCCCAGATACGTTGAGCCTAAACACCTCTAAACAAATCAGTCCTAAACACATCCCCACATACGTTTAGATCTTCAAGGATTACATGCTAATTTTTTGATGATGCCTGGATCAATTTCATGCCTAAATTAAATATGAGGTCAATAGAATGACCCTCATATTTAATTTACGTATGAAATTGATAAGATCGAATGGATTCTTCACAATAATAAAAATATCATCCACATACCGAAACCAGCATTTAAATGTAAGTTTTTAGAGTTGTTAAATGGCGCATACTGCCCTTTTGTCCTGAAGAAGGGGCTTGTACAATCCTAGAAACAATTGGCTGTCGCCAATTGTTTCTGGGATTTCCTAACTGATATGCCAGCTTTCTTTAAGGAAGTTTTGTATGTTATTTAAATGCTAGTATATAATGTAAATACTCAGACACCGAAAATCAATCAAAATATTCCACATCTGATTCCATCCGTTACCATACATATTTACGATATAAGCATCTTTATTTCTTGAAGAAACCCACCTGCTCCCCCCTTTCCGAAGCCCATTTTCATCTGCCCTCCATTGCAGTGCTTTAGGTGTAATTGTGTTTCCGCATCAATATTTTAGCACTGTGGGCTGTATCGCAAATGGCTACAGATTCTCATTCATCACTCAATATCCAAATGACGGAAGATTGACTCTCAACAGCGTCATAGAGTAACTTCTTCATAAACAATTCATAAGCTGTGGTTTCCGGGAACTTGTAGTCTTGGTATAGTTCGGGGATGTATCTTACACAATAAAAGATTGTGTTGTAGCAGGAAATCTGAGATGGATAGCGACGAAATTTGGTGCAGAGATACTTCAGGACCCGGTAAAATTAGGCATCGTAATTTTTTTGTTAAATTCGAATTCGTTGTTTAGTTATTTTATATTTTATCACGATTTAGAGCAATTCTCGCATAACGGTTCTTTAGCGACCGACTCGCAGAGTTTTCATCTTGACACCATCAGAAAGATCTAAGAACGTTCTCTCCGACGCTGTTTGAACCGAATTCGTAGGACAATTCTTCCATATTTATTTTTTTAAATACATCGAAATTTGCTTTTTTAAGTTATCTGATACTTATTTCTGCGCATACCAAAAGGTAAGATTGCAGTGGCTAATGCTGCTATAATATAGGATTTATTATGGCGATGCCTTACCATATTTAGCGACTAAAACGCCACCCTAGTTACAATATATAACACAGAAGCAGTAACAGTATCATTACTATTATCACCATTAAATCCCTTGAGTTATGTTGTGCTAACACGGTGTGGGATGTAAAATGCATTTCCGCATGACCTGCTTCAAGACCCGAATTTTATAGTTTGGCAACCTTTTTGTGTGTATTCTCCGCATTCTTACAAATATTTTTTAAATTAATACATTATTTTATTTTCTGTGGTTTTTTAAGCAAACGCTTAAAAGTTGAGATTTTCGATCCCGCCCGTCATTCTCATGTGAGTTGGGCGCTGCACATGCCCAACGCACTATGGGGTTTAAACCATCCTTTTCGCCTACAGAAGGGATCTTTTTATTTTATTTTATATATTTATTTGTTTACCTTTTTATTTATTTTTATTTATTTTACTTTTCACAGTTGTGAACAAACAGCATAGAATTAAGGTGAGTTGAAGAAGCGATTCAATAATGTATTTAAGTAGCAGACGCTTATTTAGGACCCGTTCAACTACTAGTAATTTATTCTAGTAATCTATAAATGCTGCTCCTTATGTTAGTTGTATAGAAATTAATGGCAACTTTCAAGTAGTTTTAGTGATTATTACGCCTTATTGTACTGGATAAAAGCAAGTATTTTTACTTTTCCTATAATACGTAGTATAAATTAAGGGAAAGTATTGTGATAGGGTTAAAAATGACTTTCATTTTATGGATTCACACGTTTTGAATATCCCTTATTATAAATCAGCCATTTTTCAGTAATATCTATGTATTAAAGCCACAAAATTTTAAAACTTTGTTTTAAGCAGCATACATTACAAAAAATAAATAATGTACGCCGGTTTTGAAGGCGAGAAACAGACAAGAAGCGCAATCTTCCCTCGTCAGAGCAGGATCAGCAACTGATGTTAGAATATCAAACGTGACTAATGCAGGAAAATAAACTTGCCAACAGCAAGAGAAGAAAAAGAGGTAAAACACCATGAAGGAAGAAACAAGTACTAGGACACTATGAATTAATATTAGAATAGCAAGGGGGAAAAGTGACGAAGGATTCAAAGCATTTGTTCAGTAAGTAAAACTACAAACATAAGTGTCCTATTAAAAAGCTGTCTGTAAGCACGATATCTCTCGAACAAATTGATCATATCAGATGAAATTTGATTCTATAATTTTAATCAATGAATGTCAGAGGTTTATAGTGATTTTCGGGGTCAAAGGACCAATGAATAGTCCTCAATTTATCGAACATTTTTTTGAAAAAAAAAACTATCAAAACATAATTGCCATTTTAAAGGTTATAAAAGAGGGAATTTAGAGGTAACTTTTTATTTGTAACGGAATGGCATCAATTATAGGGCGCTAGTATATACTACTTTTAAGATGTTTTACGGTCTAAAACTATCTATCTTCTGTATCTATTTTACGACGTTTTGATGTAAAACGGAAAAAAAAAATCTTGAAAGCAAAATATTTACACTTATAAAATAAGCAAACTTTTTGTTAATACTTTTAATCCAAAATTAATGGGCAGCATTGTTTATAAGTCACCATAAGTTGTTCTTAAGATATTGAACATTTTATTTTTTCCCACATGGAGCACTATATTTCTAGAACAATTTGAGCAAATCAAATAAAATTCGTAAAATTATTTCAGCCAGTCAGTAATGTAAATGATATGTATGATTATTTCAACACTTCAGTTTCACTTATATGGGAATTGACTTCATCATCTCGACTTACTTCGCCGATCTCGACATAGATTGAAACATTTCCCGGGTCCTAAATAAGCGCCCGGTATTTAACTAATACAGTTACAGAATCATCTCTTCAAAGGCAGTTGCCTCAATTTCTGCTCTCCGCAACCGTGGAAAACCACAAAAAATAAAGAAAACCGTAACGGAATTGAAGACGTGGCTTAAAACTCACTGAGTTACAAGGCAGGCATTCGCAGAAAAGTCCACCGGCTACCGGACAAAGAAGCCCATCCGGGAGCGGAATTGAAAATCTCAATTTTTATACGTTTACTTAATAAATCGCCAAAAAATAAAATAAATGTAGTAATTTAAAAAAAAAATATTAGAATTTTTTTTCAAACTATAAAATTGTGTTAATCTTCCTATTTTGGAAGCAGCGAAATAAATATCAGATAACCAAAAACATGCAAATTTCGATGTATTTAAAATAAATAAGTATGAAGGTATTAAACTACGGATTCGGTTTAAACATCGTTGGAAGAACGTTTTTTGATCTTTCTGATGGTGTCAAGACGGAAATTTTGTGATATTTTTTATTACTAGGGAACAGATTTGTGTGAAAATCACTTAATCATCCTAAAACATAAAATAACTAAAACTAATTAGAATTACATCTGCACTAAACTTTGTCGCTGTCCTGTCCAATGCTTAGATTTCCCGCTACAGACGACACAAACTTATATATGTATAAGATTAAAGAATGAAGATCATCGAGTGAAGAGATAATCAAAGAATGAAGAGATTTCCTCCTAAATTCTTATATGGAACATATAAAATGGTTTGTATATTAATCTTATGTTTGTGTAGAATAATAATCTACAAATTGTTAGAAAAAAGTACCCGTTTCCATGGTAACCATATTAGATAATTACGAACTCCACAAATGAGCTACAACTTTTTAAGGTTCGCTATTTTGATGGGAAATTTTCTTTGTCATATCAGATTGCAGGAAGCCGTAATAGCAGGATGGCCCGTAAATAACAGTCCAGGGTGGGGTCTCTGAAGAGCATGGAAATAATACTATGTTATCAGTCCAAATATTATATTTTGGTATTCGTTGAGATTGAAATGTTTATTTTTGGAAATAGGTGTTTAAGCTTTATTTCACGCTAATCCCGTTTAAAATGAAAAGCAAAAATGCTAATCACATTGTGAAAACTGGTTTATTTTATTAAAGGAATATACAGACATTTAAAATTTTGAAATGACGGATTTTCTCGTTCTAATATTTTGTAGCTTACTAAATTCCAGAAAGATTGATACCAATTACTTTTTCATGCTTCGTTTACCTCGAAACATTGTTTTCCATTCTTTCATGCAAGATATCGCGTGAACAAATTGCTAAAATCTCCTGAAACTTTGAGTAGAATGATATAATAATGCTTTAATTGAACTATTTATTTTTGCTTTAGCTAGTAAAAAAATCTGATGTGAGCAACACATGACTTTCTCTATACAGAGTGTCCCAAAAAGATTGAAACGTGCTTTAATTCTTTACCTGTTGGAAATAAGTGGGCAATGTAAATTGCAAAAATGTTGAAATTAAGGTAGGAAATAAGACTACGTTAATGAAATAGTCCTCCCATTAATTTTCAAAAAGTTACACTTTTTAAATTTTTATACGACCCCTTAAACAAATTTGGTCAATCAGAAAATTTGTATTTTTAATGCAAGATCATTAAAAAAATCCCGCATATCTGTATCTTTAAAATCAACTGAATTATGATAAAGGGAAAAATCTGACTTATGCCAATTTTCCGTACCATGTGAAAGGCTGTTTTATCAGTGAAAATAAGGATCATAAACAAATTGGCAATGAAAATTGTTTAGATCAAAAATACGTCAATATGTGTCAAAAATTTTTATCACAAATGCATCTAAATAAAGCATTACACAGACAGAGATCATATAAAGCAGTGGTACTCACTACGCGGTTGGGTATCCTATGTATTATCATCCAGTTTTATCTTTTTTGTGATATGTCACAAATTTACATTTCTAATTTGATATATGGTCCCCATTCACAATGTTCAATTTTCAATTAAATATAACTCGCTCGATTTTTTCCTTTATCATAATTCAGTTGATTTTAAAGATACAGATATGCGGTTTTCTTTAATGATCTTGTGGCGTTAAAAATAAAAATTATCTGATTGACCAAATTTGTCTAAGGGGTCGTATAAAAATTTAAAAAGTGTAACTTTTTGAAAATTAATGGAAGGACTATTTCATTAACGTAGTCCTATTTCCTACCTTACTTTCAACATTTTTGCAATTTACATTGCCCACTTATTCCCAAGGTGAAGAATTAAATCGCCTTTCAATGTTTTGGGGACACCCTGTATAATGCAACAATATTTTCACGGTGAAAAAGTGATGTATAAGACAACACAGTTTTTTTACTACAACACTCTACAACACCATATTTTTAATTTTGAATTGTACATTTGTCACTTTTCCGATTGACAACATGTAAAACTACCTCGAAGTACGCAATTAACTTATATTTCACGCAACTCTAAATTGACAATTATCAATCACGCAACTCTAAATTGATAATTATCAATATTGATAGCATATACAGTAAGCAATGTCGTCCGTATATTATATTTTTATAATTTATTCATCAATTTGACGTCATTTTCGTTAATTTAGCACCGTTTTTGCAATTTTATCGATATTTTCGTCAATCTCGAGAGTGAAATATCGCCAAGTTGGCGATATTTCGCTAAATAAGTCACCAAGTTCGGCAAATTCATCGCCAAGCGTTGCATACAAACTAAGAGAAGAACATTTCTTGTATATAAATGACTGTTGGCGAATTGTTAGGCGTTAAAATACAAAACTATTACCAAAGTATTTTCTGTCGTAAATGGGACGAACTAGATCCACGAAAATGGGGTTAACAAATTTATCGCATAATATTACATATGAAAAATTAACAGACTTCACAATAGTTAAAACTTTTTTTTTTATTCTTTTTATAAATTTATTTGAAAAAAGAAAATTATAAATTTATTTGTAGTATCTCGGTAACGGTTCATGCTAGCGTTCTAAAATTTTTGTCAGTCGTTTTCTAATTAAAAATTAAATAAGAGGTGATATGTAACATTATTAAATTTTCTGATTTTTTTTTTTAATTTCAGTCGAAAATTTGGAAGTCTTCTGAACATTTGATTGCGTTTACAATCAATTTCCAGTATTCACTGATTGTTATTTTTGTACCAAATTTCGTTCGAAACGCTCCATTTGTTCGTGAGATATCGTCTCCACAAACTAGCGGACGGACACACATACACACAGATATCACCTCAAAAACAATAGATTCGAGCTCAGGGATGCTTGAAACGTGATCTTCCCTTGAAAACTCAAATTCGAATTTTCGATCCCGTCACAATCCTTTCCGTATACATTATCATTATACTATGTATATAGGGAAAGTAATGATAAAAAATAAAATGGTGTCCATCTCTATATTAAGAAAAAGCTCGTTGTCGCGACGAAACCATTTTTAAAATTTTCTGTCAAGGCTAGCACCGAACTTACGGTATCAAATGATTTGCAATTTGCATGATGTTTTAATATACTGTGCCAAATGTCGCCAATCGAATTGGTCACAATCGGATAAAAATTTCTATTTCTTAATTTTGAAGTGAACATTTTTTTCTGTACCATTTCCTTCATTTATCTTAAATGAAAATCTAACCATTGTTGAAAATGCTATTACCGTTTCAAATGAAGTAATATTTAAGTGATTTAACTTTCATTGTTGAAAACGCTGTTTCCATTTCAAAAGAAGTAATATTTAAATGATTTAAACAATTAAAAGTGTATTAATCAAAGCTCTAATACTGAAGCTATTGTTGAAACTTTTGTTATCGTTGGCTATCGTAAAATTTTAATGTCTTATTGTTGTAAATATGTAATTGAAAGTTACATATTTACATATGATAAAATTGTGATATGTATTAAATATTACCCCGAGAAAAAGATAGGATATAATATATGCTAAACTCTCTAAGAATATTTAATAAAATGGTGATGGGTATTAAATATTGTTACGAGAAAAATATAAAGAACTTATTTTCTCGTAAGCATATTTACTACACATTACTCTTTTATCAAATATCCTTAGAGAACTTAGCATTATTATATACTATCTTTTTCTCGGCAGAATATTTAATGCATATCACCCTTTTATCAAATATGTTTAGAGAACTTTGCATTTATTATATATTATCTTTTCTAAACTTTCATTAAATACTATTTTACGAAATCTGGTCGTATTCGAATTTTATGAACGCTCTTATTTTAAAGAAAAAAGATGAGATCTTTGATTGAGATCGAAATAAGCATTCCCAAATTCTTCTAGGAGGCAATGCAAATATGCTATCTATATAAATAAAATTGAAAATCAGTCAGTCTGTCTGTCTCATCATCACGAGAGAACGGCTGATCCGAATTTAATTCGATCAGCCGTTTTGTGGGTAGCCTTGAAATATCCGCACTTAAAATTTAGTCCATATTTCGAGATTCTAAGATCAGGGATTATCTAGATATTAATTAAAAACGAACAATTAAACCTTCCATAGAGATAGCATTATGCAGACGATATTTTTTCTCTCCAATTTATTTGAACAAAATTATATGTCGCTTAGCAACGGATCTATTGTGTTTATGCCGCAGACGATTTTTATTAAATCTTTTCCGATTTAAATAATAAAGCTATTGCATTTTTGACTGGATTACTTCAATTACAGTCTTCAGATTTAGACATTATTATTATTGATATTTTCGGGAATTACTGATTAGGGGATTGTTGATATTTCCAAGTTATTACGTCATTGTTTTATTTTGACAAAAATTGTTGAAACTCATATATTGTACATAGTACGGGTAATCTTCTGCAAATGCACGGGCATATCTGCTAATCTACGAGAATATAAGTAGTACAGGTATATCGATATATATTTTGACATATATTGATATGAACTACGGCCTTCAGGTTTAAAGATTACGGGATTATTGATATTTTCAATTTATTACGTCATTTATTTTGGCAAAAATTTTAGAAACTTATATGTTGTAGTAAGTTTAATCTTCTACTAATACACGGGTATATCTTCTAATATTCACGAGTATAAGTAGTACGGATCCCATACAATTTTAGCGCTTTTATTTTGCATATATTGGTTCAATTTCATATTTTTGTATATTTGTTATAAACGGGACCAGGATGTTTTATTCTTCAGATCTGCTCGTAAAGGTAATTTTGCATAGCGAGAGCAGATATTCTTAAACTTTCTTTTTAGTAGCATTAAATTCATTTAACATACTATAGGAATTTGCACATGATCGTGAATTTTAAGTTTCTTTATATTATATACTCTACGAAAAATGGATATACTGCTAGTATGGCAATAACATTTTTGTAGTTGAATGGAATAATAATTTCCTACAAATTGATAACATAGCAGCCATTTCCTTGGCAACCATGGTGGAAGATTACTGACTGCACAAAGCAGCTAGAAACTTTTAGGATTCAGAGTTTTGATTAAAGATAATCTTATCAACTGAGCCACTGGATCTTGATGGGATAAGGACATTAATAAAACTTGAGGCACTTCAAGAAATTCTTTGAGGGAGGTGAGCAAATGCTATCATCCGAAATGTATGATACAAAAATTTTAATCTCACTAAGTTACAGTATCCTGTTCTTTTCTAACTCTTTTTTTAAATTCTTATCTTATGTCATGCGCTTATTGTGACCATGGTAAATTCTATCCCATGCCCTTAATATTAACATATAAAAACATATTCCTTCTTTTTATCAGCATATTTGACTGGTAAATCTAACCGCAACGTAAGCTATCTCGTGCTAATTTTTCTCTGATTACAATCAATCAATCAATCACCGTAAGCGAGGGGCCGTCCTATCGGGTTTACAACCTCACTGTACCTCTCCACAGAATTTAATATGAATTGTAAGATTATAGCTATACTATATAAGAAACGTGCTTTCTTTAAAATGCAGGATACCGCAGATACCGTAAGTTGTCGATTATAGCAGTTAACTCTCTAGCATGTACCTTGTACAATATACCAAAACATATATCTACTCATATGTTTAAATCTATCAAAAATGATATATGTCAAACATTTTTGTATGGCATATGACTATCTAAACTAATTTCTAAAGATAAATATAGTTATATACATATTTGCATAAGCATGTTTAAACTCAAACATACACACTTGTTCACTATCCCGGCTATCCTTTTGGTTTCTCAAGTCCGTGGATGAGTCGGACGGCCTGGGTCTTCAACATTTGTTCACAAAGCAATCTATATACATAATACACATAACTTAACATTACTCAATGTAAAATGACTCTGATGTGAGTAACACTCCCTAGTAGTAGGATAAATACACAAAATTATATCACACACATTATAATTGAATCGCATAAGACGTAATGCAGTGCATACCTGTTATCCTAATGTACTATTGTCTAAACAATACAGTATGTATATACAGTCAAATAAAGCGTTTATTTTCCTCTAAATAAGTAAAAACCTTTTGAATACTTCTCGGTGCCCAATTATTTGTGGTAATGTTATTCGCCCACGTCGAGATACCATTTCTTTGTTAATGGGCAATCGAATATGTAATGAAGATTAATCCCTTCTTCTCAGCACACGTACATATCCATAGCCCTTTTTCCATTTTTTTAGAGAAATTTCGGCAATGAACAGTGTCCCGAGAAGAATTGGGTAATATATCCATGAAAACTTTTCATTTCAAATGATGCTTTTGGGAAGAAATCATATGTGGTTCTTCTATGAGACTAATAGTCCCAACTGTCTTGCCATTGTTGAAGTAGTCTCAGTTTTGAACGCCTACAATTATAACTATACGACTAAAGCATACCTACAACATACACTTCCTACCATTAATTTCCCCGCCTTCACTTTCTTCTTTCTGTAGTAACCGCAAAAATCACATGTTTTCCCATGAACCTACGAGAGTAAAAACGCGTCATCAGCTCCTTAAAACCGCTGTATCATTAATTGAATACGCTTCTTTCCGAAGTAAGTGTACGATTTGCATGTAATTGTCAGAATGATCTGAGAATGTAGCTCCATTTCGCCAGCCCCCCCACCTCGGAATTTCAAAATTTCAATGATGCCATTCGTTTGTACCGGATTGTACCGTCAAAATTTTCGTTTGTACCACTTCCGGAACGGGGTTATTCCCATTTCAAAGTGGGGGGGCTGGCGAAACGGCAGCCCCCCCACCTCGGAATTTCAAAATTTCAATGATGCCATTCGTTTGTACTACGTTTGTACCGGATTGTACCGTCAAAATTTTCGTTTGTACCACTTCCGGAACGGGGTTATTCTCATTTCAAAGTGGGGGGGCTGGCGAAACGGCAGCCCCCCCACCTCGGAATTTCAAAATTTCGTCGATGCCATTCGTTTGTACTACGTTTGTACCGGTTTGTACCGTAAAAATTTTCGTTTGTACCACTTCCGGTACGGCGTAATTTTAATTTTAAAATGGGTGACCTTGAGCTCCGACAAACCCAACCTCGAAATTTCAAAATTTCGTCGATGCCATTCGTTTGTATTACGTTTGTACCGGTTTGTACCGTAAAAATTTTCGTTTGTACCACTTCCGGTACGGCGTAATTTTAATTTAAAAGTGGGTGACCTTGAGCTCCGGCAACCCCCCCACGTCGGAATTTCAAAATTTCGTCGATGCCATTCGTTTGTACTACGTTTGTACTGGTTTGTACCGTAAAAATTTTCGTTTGTACCACTTCCGGTACGGCGTAATTTTCATTTAAATGTGGGTGACCTTGAGCTCCGGCAACCCCCCACTTCGAAATTTCAAAATTTCGTCGATGCCATTCGTTTGTATTACGTTTGTACCGGTTTGTACCGTAAAAATTTTCGTTTGTACCACTTCCGGTACGGCGTAATTTTTATTTAAAAGTGAGTGACCTTCAGCTCCAGCAACCCCCCACCTCGAAATTTCAAAATTTCGTCGATGCCGTTCGTTTGTACTACGTTTGTACCGGTTTGTACCGAAAAAATTTTCGTTTGTACCACTTCCGGTACGGCGTAATTTTTATTTAAAAATCGGTCACCTTGAGCTTCGGCAACCCCCCCACCTCGAAATTTCAAAATTTCGTCGATGCCATTCGTTTGTATTACGTTTGTACCGGTTTGTACAGTAAAAATTTTCGTTTGTACCACTTCCGGTACGGCGTAATTTTAATTTAAAAGTGGGTGACCTTGAGCTCCGGAAACCCCCCCACGTCGGAATTTCAAAATTTCGTCGATGCCATTCGTTTGTACTACGTTTGTACCGGATTGTACCGTAAAAATTTTCGTTTGTACCACTTCCGGTACGGCGTAATTTTTATTTAAAAGTGGGTGACCTTGAGATCCGCCACCCCCCCCAACTCGAAATTTCAAAATTTCGTCGATGCTATTCGTTAGTACTACGTTTGTACCGGTTTGTACCGTAAAAATTTTCGTTTGTACCACTTCCGGTACGGCGTAATTTTTATTTAAAAATCGGTCACCTTGAGCTTCGGCAACCCCCCCACCTCGAAATTTCAAAATTTCGTCGATGCCATTCGTTTGTACTACATTTGTACTGGTTTGTACCGTAAAAATTTTCGTTTGTACCACTTCCGGTACGGCATAATTTTCATTTAAATGTGGGTGACCTTGAGCTCCGGCAACCCCCCACTTCGAAATTTCAAAATTTCGTCGATGCCATTCGTTTGTATTATGTTTGTACCGGTTTGTACCGAAAAAATTTTCGTTTGTACCACTTCCGGTACGGCGTAATTTTTATTTAAAAGTGGGTCACCTTGAGTTTCGGCAAGTCCCCACCTCGAAATTTCAGAATTTAATTGATGATTCCATTCGTTTGTGGGACATTTGTACCGGATTGTACCTAAAAATGTTCGTTTGTACCACTTCCGGTACGGCGTTATTCTCATTTCAAAGTGAGAGGAGAGAAACATCAGCCCCCTCCTAAGAATTTGAAAATTTCGTCAATGCCATTAGTTTGTACTACGTTTGTACCGGTTTGTACCGTAAAAATTTTCGTTTGTACCACTTCCGGTACGGCGTAATTTTTATTTAAAAATCGGTCACTTTGAGATTCGGCAACCCCCCACCTCGAAATTTCAAAATTTCGTCGATGCCATTCGTTTGTACTACATTTGTACTGGTTTGTACCGTAAAAATTTTCGTTTGTACCACTTCCGGTACGGCGTAATTTTTATTTAAAAGTGGATGACCTTGAGCTCCGGTAACTTCCCACCTCGAAATTTCAAAATTTCGTCGATGCCATTCGTTTATATTACGTTTGTACCGGTTTGTACCGTAAAAATTTTCGTTTGTACCACTTCCGGTACGGCGTAATTTTTATTTAAAAGTGGGTGACCTTCAGCTCCAGCAACACCCCACCTCGAAATTTCAAAATTTCGTCGATGCCGTTCGTTTGTACTACGTTTGTACCGGTTTGTACCGTAAAAATTTTCGTATGTACCACTTCCGGTACGGCGTAATTTTTAATTAAATGTCGGTCACCTTGAGCTTCGGCAATCCCCCACCTCGAAATTTCAGAATTTCGTTAATGCCATTCGTTTGTACTACGTTTGTACCGTAAAAATTTTCGTTTGTACCACTTCCGGTACGGCGTAATTTTTATTTAAAAGTCGGTTACCTTGAGCTTCGGCAAGCCCCCCACCTCGAAATTTCAGAATTTAGTTCATGATTGCATTCGTTTGTAGGACGTTTGTACCGGATTGTATCGTGAAAATTTTCGTTTGTACCATTTCCGGTACGGCGTAATTTTTATTTAAAAGTCTGTGACCTTGAGCATCGGCAACCCCCACCTCGAAATTTCAAAATTTCGTTGATTCCATTCGTTTGTACTATGTTTGTACTGGATTGTACCGTGAAAGTTTTCGTTTGTATCAATTCCGGTACGGCGTAATTTTTATTTAAAAGTGAGTGTCTTTGAGCATCGGTAATCCTCCCACCTCGGAATTTCAAAATTTCGTCGATGCCATGCGTTTGGACTACGTTTGAACCGGATAATTACCGGATATTATACCATAAAAATTTTCGTTTGTACCAATTCTTAAGCTTACATGCCGTACATCTAAGCTTACATGCTGTACATCTTAAGCTTACATGATATATCTTCTTAATGTTACAGTTTAATTTTCCATCATAGTCTTTTCTGTAAGGCAAAATGTCATTAGGTGATTATTAATGCCAATAAGATCTTGTACTTTGTAATTCAAATTCACCTGGATTCAAAATTATGCAAATCAATTAATCTGTCATTAAGAAATATCATATTGTTTTTATTAATCATACCATGTTTCTAGTGATATTCATATATCATATATTTATTTGTACAATTACATAGGTAATAAAATTATTTTTATAGCATTATAGAAAATATGCAAGACATTAAATTTGAGAAGGGGGACTATTTACTAATGGAATATTATAATTTTTGAAACTAGTTGTGTACATGGACACCACCACGTTCCAGTATAAAACTGACATTTCTGTGACAAACATTGGTGTTCAACAAGATAACTTCTTATTGTTTTATGTTTTGAACTCTTTTAATTGCTTTTAATTATTAATCTTAGTTTGTTATGAGTATTAATTAGTAATTTGGTCTATTTTTTCATTATTTCTGCATTTAAAATTAATCAGCAGTTTAGATTTTGAGGGAAATCCTTACGTTTCTGACAAGTGTTTTTAATTTAAAGGAATTCAAGGAAATATATTTCTATTAGGTATGAGATAAGTATGGTCATCCTGCTAGAGGAGTGTTGCCTTTTGCGGCAAATTTCAAAAGGAATCTATTAGAAACTAAATTTTCTAATACATACTTTTGTCGCCTACTATTTATATCGATCTTTAGATTCGAAGACATTTCGAGTGAAAGTATAGAGAATTAAAGAAATACTTGCTTGTACAGGTACTTTAATTTTAAAAAAAAAGTTCAAAATATTACGTTAGTATATTACTAATGCTACATTGTACAACTTTATGCTGATAGAAGTTATAATATTATTATTTTATATTTTTTGTATACAATGAGATAATTCTTCAATAGCATGCAATCTAATTACTCAATGTTACATTTTCTGAAATTTCACAAGTACTAAATTGATACTCATTCGAGGATATGGGATTAGTCCACTGAAAGGTTGCGACGTCAGAGTGGCGGCCTTCCTTCTTTCTTGGCGGATTTTCTGTAAGCAGTAATTGCAATTCATATTTAAACTTTTTTCGGTGATACCCTGGTGTGCAATTGCTAATTGGCCTAATAATAAGAAAATTTGCAATGTTTGGTTTCATAGAATTGTCTAGCAAGCTGCTTGTGCAAATTAATTATCAGCTGGCTCAGAATGGATTAAAAAATCTGATGTGGGCAGAACATGACTTTTCCTACATAATGCAATGATTCTACTTCTTTCACGGCGAAACAATGGTGTACAAGGTCCACAGAACAATGTTTTTGGCATTAAAATAATACGACGTCAATTGAAATTAGGTGCTTTGGGCAAATTACTAGTCCAAACGAATGACCTTCTCATATTCACGTTTACTTAATTACAATATCATGAAATGACATCAACATTTGTTTAATATCAATTACATGAAATAAATTACTATTGGCGAATTCATAGGCGTCAAATTACTATCACTGTCAAAATGTATTTTTTCCAGTGAATGGAATGATCTAGATTTATATGAATAATGTTGCATAATATTGTATGTGGAAGGTGTTACTACACTGTTACTAAGAGTTATATGTGGCGATACTTTCTTCCCTTTTTTTAACACTTTACAACAAAGTTGAAAAGTGTTTATGACTTTGTTCATTCTGTCTGTCTGTCTGTCTGTCTGTCTGTCTGTCTGTCCGTTAGCACGATAACTGCCGTAAAAATGACTTTATCAAAATGAAATTTTAGTATGTTGTTCAGACGGTCTGTAGGCCCTATGGGAATATAAATAAATAATATCACCCAATTAGTTTTTTATTGAACCCGGGTTGAAAAAATGAAATACATTGAACCCTATGGGACCTAATTTTTCAAACATTTTTTAAGTAAATTTAAAATTCACGAATTGCTTCGAAATTTTTAGGAAATATTCACATTATCCCATAGAATATATAAAAAAAATTCAGTAAAATATGTTAAGTAGTTTTTTAATTAAAAATTATTTAATATAGGGAAAAAAACAAATTCAATTAAATTCTGACTTTGGGATATCTTCCAGAAAGAAAAGAGAGATATATTATATAATAAATATCTTTCCATTTGTTTAAACGTAGTGCATATGGGAGAGGCTTCACATTTTAAAATAAATTTTGTAGATAACAATTTTTCATTTTTTTTAAATTTTATATAACTCTTCATGATATACTTATTGGATGGCATTTTTAATGCACTTTCATACGTCCTAGAGAGTTAAAATTTGGTACACAGCTTAAATTTGTTGAACATTTTATTCGACAAAAATTTAATGGATCTTTAAATATAGATCTTACATTTTTTTCGAAATGGCCTGAAAATAATCCCCGTTCACTTCTATAAATCATTGTTGTAATATTGTTAAAAATTCTGATGTGGACAGCCCATGTCTTTCCCTGCAGACTCATATTCGTTCTCTTTATTTATTCAATAATAATTTGAGTTTATCTGCATAAAATAACAACCATAAGTATTTTAAATGACATTGAATTTACACGTTAAACTTAAATTTGGTTCTCATTTGATAGCTGGACTTATTGTCAAAGGTGGCGTAGCGAAAACGCGAAAAAACTAGAATATCTCAGGAACGGCTAGTCCTAGAGTAATGGGGTTAGTCTTATTCTTTTTGTTGTCAAAAATCACGTATAAAATAGGAATTTAATTGATATAATTGAACACACGTAGTCTTATATTTTTATATATAACGATTTTTGCGGGCCATTTCGCAAAATTAGCCAGTTCCTTTTTCCCGAATCGTAGTAGAATAACCTACAAATGATTTATATACAAAATTTTGTTAAATTTGGTATATAAATCACTTGTAGGTTATTGAAATATTATGCACCAAATTTTGCTAAATTTTTTCCATTAGTTTTTAGCTAGAATGGATAAAGGCAATTTCTGCGGCCATTTCGCAAAGAAGGCAGATTCTTTTATTACGAATCGTACTATAATCTAATGAACATCAGGATTTCCCACAAAAAACATACCTACCAAATTGTATGAAAATCGGTCTATTAGTTTTTCAATTAGAGTGGCTGTAATATCCACACAGACACACAGAAACATACACAGATACAACCTTACACACACAGACGTCTTCCTAAAAATAGTTTTTTCGTGTTCTAGAAGTCCCAAAACGTGTAGATCCTTTGAAAATTCGAGTTCCGATCTTCGGCACGATTCCAATACTTTGAGTACATACACATACACACATATATTATCTGTGTATTATCTGTGTACCTAAATTCCGTGCCTATGCAATTACAATAGTTGTGATTTTAAATGATCCCTAAAATTTTATTATTTCTTCAACGAAGCCTAATTTTAACATATGCAGAATGCAAATATCTCAAGCGATTGTAAGATGAATTACATAAGAATTGCTGAATTTTTTTCACACAAAATTATTTAGCTCTGGAGTCTGGAATACAAGTTATATGAATGAAATATTCATTGATTTTGCATAAAGAATCAGATGATTTATATTTCGATACAGTTTTAAATATTTAAGTGTAATAAATTACTGTAGTACTGTGTAATGTACTGTATAATGTAAAGGATATCACCACTGAATGTATCACATTTTAGAGATTTTTAAATGAAATTGCATTTCAGTTGGAAAGTGTTTCATAATCAATGCTTAAGCATGATTGATCTTTCTTGTATTATTATGTATTTAGAGTATATGGCAATATTGTTCAGAAGAACTTTATAGGACTTTTATGTCATAAATTATAGTATATTATTTATTCCCATTATTATTTTTGTTGTATAATTTTGTTATATAATGTACATTTTGAAATTCTTCCTTATTAACACTTTATAGCATAGTTGAAAAGTGTTTATGACTTTGTTCCTTCTGTCTGTTCGTTCGCACGATAACTGCAGTAAAAATGACTTTATCAAAATGAAATTTTAGTATGTTGTTCAGACGGTCTGTGGGACCTATGGGAATATAAATGAATAATATCACCCAATTAGTTTTGCATTGAACCCGGGTTGAAAAAATGAAATACATTAAAAATGAAATACATAAAAGTATAATAAATTACTGTAGTACTGTGATAATGTAAAAGATATCACCACTAAATGTATCACATTTCAGAAATTTTTAAATGAAATTACATTTCAGTTGGAAAGTGTTTCATAATCAATGCTTATGCATGATTGATCTTTCTTGTTTAATTTAACATTATGTTTTGAATAAATTTACATGAAAAATGTGCAATATCTCGAAATGTCGTATGTGGTATGTCAATCGTTTTCTAAGTGGATATTATGTATGAAATAATTAAACATTTAACAGCATTCAGATTCTTAATTTGCTTTAATAATTTTTTCAAAAATTTATTCGAAACTTGTGTAGTATCTCGAGAATGGTTCATTCTAACATTCTAAAGTTTCTATCATTTGTCTATCAATTACGTCTGAAATGATTTTTTTTTTTTTATCATTATTGAAAGTTCTGGTTAATGATTTTTTCAAGCTTTCGTTCAAAATATGGGGGAGGCGGGGGGGTCTTCCAAACTTTCGATTACATTTAAAATCAATTGGAATCCAGTATACACTGAGGTCAATAATCGTACCAAATTATATTCAAAACTCTTCATTCGCGTGTGAGATAACACCTCCGCCGACTCACAGGCACACACATACACTATGTACTGTCCCGATCATGAAGCCTTCAGTGGAAGCACTTTTGAGAACCAGAAGTGAAACACCATATAGGCAGCCATCCCTATGATGTGGGTCTAGGGATGCCATTTCAGGACTGTCGAGCTATGGTTGCCAGATTTGGTGTTTTATTGGCGACATTTCGAATGTTCGAGAACCTTCTTAAAATGACGAGTATTCTACGAGATATGAGCCCCTTCTGGCAGTTTCTACTGAGAATATATAAAAAGAGTCACATATAAAAAGAGTCAATTGGAGAGCAGTTGACGTGATACGAGCTACATTGAAATTATGAGATAAGTCATTGTTTTCAGGATAGCATCCGCTGTTTTGTGAAATTAACTGAGTATTTAATTGCTATTTTACTGTACCTAGCAGTTGTTTAGTAATCTTGTGAGATAGATATCGAACCATTTGCTGTATCTTATTCCTGTTTATGTTGTGCTTATAAACGTGTTAGTTATCCAGAAATTTGGATTCTTTCTTGTATCCTGGACGCACACCCACGATTCCAGAGAATACGTCGTAACAGTATATTAGCGTGTATTCACACGTGCTAACACATACAGAAATGACTTCATAAACGTTCGGTTCTTGTTCTAGGATGCTTGAAACGTGTTCTTCCGTTGAAAACTTGCCCCAGTTAAATAAGTTCCCTATACTCTATAGGGAAACTAATATGCAGGACAGTAAAAGCAGTACTTCTGCAAAATAATTTCGCTAATTTTTATATAAATAAAATTAAATGAATGCAATTAAAATGATTTGCAACCAAATTCTCACATCCATGATAGCTAATTCCTACTTTACTTTTAAAACTATATTATACTCAATTGTGTTGGGTACATAACATTTTTTAATTAATCAATATTTTAAATACTTTATTTCCTGAAACCTATTTTAAATACTCACAAATACCGAAATATATCTTCAAATTTTTCAATGTACATGTGCTACATATTCGTATTAATATGTATAAGTGCTACTTTGTATAAGTGCAAATTGAGCTAAATATTTATATAAATGTCAATTGAGTTAAATATTTGTGAAAATGTAAATTAAACTAAATATTTATATAAATGTAAATTGAGTTGAATATTTGTATAAATATATGTTAAGCAAAATATATATATATATATATATATATATATATATATATTAATGGCCAGGCACTTGACTTTCGTCATTCGCCTTTCGTCAGCGGCCAGAACGTGAACCATTTAGCCGTCCTAAGACGTTGCCCCAGGCGCACCAGAGGGGGGGGGGGCGGAACACACTACGCCCGCAACACAAACATCCATGTTTTACGTGGAACTCACAACGCGGCGGTCGAGCGATTGCTGTGGAAACACTCGCCTTGACCACTCGACCACTGCGTCGGCTTAAGCAAAATATTTGAATAATGTACTGAATAAATGTGCTGATTTGTAAAAATATATTTATTTTTATTTGTATGTTTTAATACATATATAAATTTTATTGTCATAAAAGCATGTTCTTTAATTATTTGATGCATATTGGAAATTCGGAACTGAGAAGGGGCGAAATGGAGTCTCCCACTTTGAAATGGGAACAACTATATATAGGAAACGGTATAAATGAAAATTTTAGCGGTACATTCCATGCAAATGAAGTACATGCGAACGACGTCACTGAAATATGAAAATTCCGAGGTCAAAGCTGCCATTTTTCCAGCCTCCACTTTGAAATGAATATTACGCCGTACCGGAAGCAGTACACACGAAAATTTTTGCGGTACAATCCGGTACAAACGTAGTACAAACCAATGGCATCGACGAAATTTTAAAATTACGAGGTGGGGGGTTGCCGATGCTCAAGGACACCCACATTTATATAAAAATTACGCTGTACCGGAAGTGGTACAAATGAAAATTTTTACGGTACCATTTGGTACAAACGTAGTACAAACCAATGGCATCGACGAAATTTTGAAATTCCTAGGTGAACGGGGCTGCCGTTTCTAAAGCAAGCCCACTTTGAAATGAGAACAACACCGTACCGGAAGTGGTACAAACGAATATTTTTACGGTAGTACAATCCGGTACAAACGTAGTACAAACGAATGGCATTGACGAAATTTTCAAATTCTTAGGTGGGGGCTGATGTTTCTCCCCCCTCACTTTGAAATGAGAATAACGCCGTACCGGAAGTGGTACAAACGAACATTTTTTGGTACAATCCGGTACAAACGTCCCACAAATGAATGGAATCATCAACTAAATTCTGAAATTTCGAGGTGGGGGCTTGCCGAAACTCAAGGTGACCGACTTTTAAATAAAAATTACGCCGTACCGGAAGTGGTACAAGCGAAAATTTTTACGGTACAAACCAGTACAAACGTTATACAAACGAATGGCATCGACGAAATTTTGAAATTTCGAGGTGGGGGGTTACCGGAGCTCAAGGTCACCAACTTTTAAATAGAAATTACGCCATACCGGAAGTGGTACAAACGAAAATTTTTACGGTACAAACCAGTACAAATGTAGTACAAACGAATGGCATCGACGAAATTTTGAAATTTCGAGGTGGGGGGGTTGCCGAAGCTCAAGGTGACCGATTTTTAAATAAAAATTACGCCGTACCGGAAGTGGTACAAACGAAAATTTTTTCGGTACAAACGTAGTACAAACGAACGGCATCGACGAAATTTTGAAATTTCGAGGTGGGGGGTTGCTGGAGCTGAAGGTCACTCACTTTTAAATAAAAATTACGCCGTACCGGAAGTGGTACAAACGAAAATTTTTACGGTACAAACCGGTACAAACGTAATACAAACGAATGGCATCGACGAAATTTTGAAATTTCGAAGTGGGGGTTGCCGGAGCTCAAGGTCACCCACATTTAAATGAAAATTATGCCGTACCGGAAGTGGTACAACCGAAAATTTTTACGGTACAAACGTAGTACAAACGAATGGCATCGACGAAATTTTGAAATTCCGACGTGGGGGGGGGTTGCCGGAGCTCAAGGTCACCCACTTTTAAATTAAAATTACGCCGTACCGGAAGTGGTACAAACGAAAATTTTTACGGTACAAACCGGTACAAACGTAATACAAACGAATGGCATCGACGAAATTTTGAAATTTCGAGGTTGGGTTTGTCGGAGCTCAAGGTCACCCATTTTAAAATTAAAATTACGCCGTACCGGAAGTGGTACAAACGAAAATTTTTACGGTACAAACCGGTACAAACGTAGTACAAACGAATGGCATCGACGAAATTTTGAAATTCCGAGGTGGGGGGGCTGCCGTTTCGCCAGCCCCCCCACTTTGAAATGAGAATAACCCCGTTCCGGAAGTGGTACAAACGAAAATTTTGACGGTACAATCCGGTACAAACGTAGTACAAACGAATGGCATCATTGAAATTTTGAAATTCCGAGGTGGGGGGGCTGCCGTTTCGCCAGCCCCCCCACTTTGAAATGAGAATAACCCCGTTCCGGAAGTGGTACAAACGAAAATTTTGACGGTACAATCCGGTACAAACGTAGTACAAACGAATGGCATCATTGAAATTTTGAAATTCCGAGGTGGGGGGGCTGCCGTTTCGCCAGCCCCCCCACTTTGAAATGAGAATAACCCCGTTCCGGAAGTGGTACAAACGAAAATTTTGACGGTACAATCCGGTACAAACGTAGTACAAACGAATGGCATCATTGAAATTTTGAAATTCCGAGGTGGGGGGGCTGCCGTTTCGCCAGCCCCCCCACTTTGAAATGAGAATAACCCCGTTCCGGAAGTGGTACAAACGAAAATTTTGACGGTACAATCCGGTACAAACGTAGTACAAACGAATGGCATCATTGAAATTTTGAAATTCCGAGGTGGGGGGGCTGGCGAAATGGAGCCGTCATTGTTGAAGTAGTCTCAGTTTTGAACGCCTACAATTATAACTATACGACTAAAGCATACCTACAACATACACTTCCTACCATTAATTTCCCCGCCTTCACTTTCTTCTTTCTGTAGTAACCGCAAAAATCACATGTTTTCCCATGAACCTACGAGAGTAAAAACGCGTCATCAGCTCCTTAAAACCGCTGTATCATTAATTGAATACTCTTCTTTCCGAAGTAAGTGTACGATTTGCATGTAATTGTCAGAATGATCTGAGAATGTGACAGAGATGGTTCGCCGAGGCGGATATCTTCATTGTTATTTTAAAAGTCAATAAATACGATTTAGCGACTTAAATCACAATGAACAGTCTCATTGGATTCATCTGGCAATTAGGACATGTACTAGTGAGTAGCCGTGAAAAATCCGTCGGCCAGAGATATAGGACCTATATTTCACCTCGATGGGAAAGTTTTTATTCACTGAAAGTTAATAAATACTAAAGATCTTTAGGCTTGATTTTTTATGTCAAGAATGTTAAAAAGAATATTTTAGTATAAATTTTATATAGTATTATTTACCATAGTAAAACGACTCAAAATTATCTCATTAAATCGGTTTTGATATTCTCTTCATTAAGTGACCTGAGAATAATGGCGGACGTGTTTACCGGTTAGACCTAACTATACGTTTACGGAGAATCTTCGGTGTACATTAGAACTTTTACTCTGGTATGAGATTCAATTAATCATCAGTATTTTTGTCTTACTTTATAACATAAGACAAAAACATTGTATATAAATTGTTATTATAGCAAAAAGGTTTTTAAAATAACTTACTTTATTAAAAGCGAATTACGTAAATAAACCCAAATCGTCGAACATGTTACTTGTACTTGTACATTATACTTGTTGCCATTCGTCGAGCGATAATAATGTGCATAAATTTTTCATTTAAAATTATATTTGGTTTGTTTCAAACTAAAACGTCCTTAATAACACAGCAGGTAACAGTTAACTATATCGAACAGTTTTGTAAACATTAAAACAGTCTCCTTTACGAGGATGAAAAGACAGATCAGCCAACAATGGCTGGAAGGCGTCTGAATTGAGAGTTGCATTACATGGCACAAGAAGAAAACCGTTACCAAACGGCCAATAAAAAAACGAAAAAGTTACACAGATTAGCATATTGCAACCCTCTCGCTTAAAACCACCTTCTCGTCTATTACTTTGTAACGTGTGCCAACCTAAAGCATCATTAATATGTTTTATCATAAACTGCGCCATATCAAATGAGCATCTCTGGCACATGCGCCTCACAAAAATATTTAAATCCTTGTCTGCTTAAAAATAGAACATCAGTTTCATTTGTTGCAAAATAACCTTTTTTCCTTACCTTCCAACAAAACGATTAAACCCAAATACCGCATAGACTGAAATTTTATATTTTTAACCTACCCAGCTTCAATTTCAGAACCAGTCTGAAGATATTTCTGATTTCGTATCTGATCCTCACTCTTCTGAAATGTATTTGACTTTTGGCACTGCTTCAATTTTTAGAAATACTTGGGGGGGGGGGGGGGGGGGAAGTCACGCCTTGGTGGAAGATATTCGTTTCGCTTATAAAACTTAAGAAATACTTTACGAATTCCATTCAGTTCAGGCTATAACATGAATGTTTAACACACCGAGACTGGTAATAGGTTTAACCAGGCTCGGTGTGTTAAACTTTCATGTTTTAAGAAGTTTTGACCAGATCAGGATTCAATCCTGTAACATCATAACCATAAGACTAAGGTTAGAACCGTATAACTTTAACGTGTCGATCTATGTATAAGTACTACATGAATTTGAACGTAAATTATGCAAAATAAGAAGTAAAATATAAACTATGAGAAAAGAGAAAACAAGTTTTTCAATGTCCTTCCTAGACAACAGTGATTCACTGAAAAATAGAAAATAAATTTTAATCCCACACGAATTTTAACCAAATGAGAGTGGAGTGTAGGCAGATTCAATTCAAAACAATGCAATATAAATCTTAACCTTACACTAACCTTATCCAAAATTGATATTGTGCAAACTTGTGACGGAAATGAGGATGTAGGTATAAAATAATTTCGAGAATTTTGCATAATATCAATGTTAGATAAGTATAAGATTTATATAGGATTGTTTTGATTTGAACCTGCCTACACCCTTAATTTGGTTCATTTCGAGTGTGATTAAAATTTATTTTCTACTTTTCCATGATTCGCTTTTGTGTAAGGGAAGATATTGAACATTTTTTTTCTCATAATTTATTTTTTTACTTCTTATTTTGCATAATTTTAACTTATGTAGTATTTATTATACATGGATCGATGTGTTAGAGCCATATTTTCCTAACCTTAGTCGATTGGTTATGTTGTCACAAGATTGAATCCTGGTCGGGTCAAAATTTCTTAAAAACATAAAAGTAATTTTTTTCTCAATATATTCTGTCAAGAAGTAGGTGATGAGGAAACGCTAGATAAATTGTTTTCGGATACAGATATATTTGCAATTTAATAATTTATATTTTTAGCAACTTCACAAAATAAATATATACTCACAGCCTTTAATAGACCTGTTCGTCCAGAGCCCCGTAGCAATCCGACATATGTATAAATATTTATTGTCTATCTAAACAGTGATTCCCAAATCTCATAAGAATTTTTCCCCCAGGAACCGAAATCGTAATCTTTCCCATTCGCCATTCATTTCAATTTGGACGTAGAACGCGAAATAATTCAAACAATCCCCCCCCCCCCCCTCTTTGATATGGAAATTAACTTTTAGCATCTGTCTTCGAGCCACTCTGGGAAAGCTCTTCAATTTCTGTTTTTATCTCGTATCGCATTTATTTTCTAAACATATCACTCTCCTGATAAAAGACGGAAACACATGCGAAAGATTTTAAATTTACAAACGTGCAGAAGAGATAATGCAGATCATTGATCGGCAGTTTGAAATTTTAAGTATTGTTTAAGAATTCTTATACTGGATTGTTCATGTAAACGCTTAATGTGCCCTTATGCAATTGGAGAGGATTTTTAAAACTATTTATTTATCTTTATATCTTCACTAATATTTGAACTTATCAAAGAATGGAACATCACCCTTAAAATATTAAATTGCAAATTTACTTTAATAAGTTTTCTCTTTCTTTTTAAGCGTTTAGCGTCGAAAATGTCATCTTAATCGAAAATTAGACAGTTAGATTTATTTTATACTATGGAGCATGGACAATACTATAAGTGTGCAAGTTTAACCTTCTGTCTCCGGGGCTTCTGGAGAGGGTTGGAGGTCTGGGAAGAGTTTTCGACCCTCCCATTTTTCCGCCCCCGGAGGAAATAAAATACTGGCTTCGCTAGTGTCTGTCTCTGGGTGATGTTGCTGTAAGTGTACAGAAAAATTCACATCCCAGCTCATCGAATGGGCTTCTTGAAAGCCTGAAAAGACTTAAAAACAAAACAAACAAACAAACAAAAATATTTTCTTCTCCTCCTGGGGTACATTGAGAATCCGGCTCCTTTGGATTTCGTCCATTAGTCTATATTATAATTGTACTAAGATTCAATGTATTGGATCACGGTTGGGGTTCTGCAGAGTCTGGGAAAACTTTGCGATTAAGTATACAGATATTCAGCCTTATAGCTTCTAAGGAGTCCAGAAAGAATTTTTCATCCTCCATCTCTGTTTTTCACATTTCCTGAGGAGGGAATCGAATTTTTTCTCCGTTAGGTTTCGTCTCGTTCTTGATACTATAACTGTGCAAATTTTCAGCCTTCTACGTAACCGGGGGTTTCCGGAGGGTGTGAAAACACAAAAACACGTTCAACAATTATTTATAGACTAACGAATATAACCGCCGTTCCGCGCTTTGTGTGCAAATTATAATAGCATTCTGAATTATAATGTTTTAAAAAAGTCCATTAAAAATATTCAACCCCCTATAAAAGATGAAAATGTAAAAAAATATGGCCTCTTAATTCAAAATTATCTTCTAAGCAAATCTGAATGGCTAGTATACGACAAATACATATGAAATTATGTATTTATTTGTTTAGTACAAACTGTACAACTCGGTGCACCCATCCTAATGTTTGGTGCACTACAGTTTTGTCGTAATCACATGTAGGTCTTCCGTACGCTAAATTTTTTAGCCTTCTCTTGGGCAAATAGCTCTTTTTCTTCTCCTGTTTCTTCTCATTCACTAAATTCATATTTATATCATCGGTCATCTCTCCTGTTGCTCGTCCTCATTCATCCAATATTGAATGTATTTTACCCTAATATCTTCTGGAATTTTTTTAACTACCTCTATATTAGCGGGAGATTATCGTCATCATCATCTTCTTCCTCGGTTCCTCTGACAATGTTAACAGGACTTCATGACAGTTGATGTTCCAACTTCATAAGAAAAAGAGTGATAAAAAAAATTACAAAGACGGTACCTTAGATTACCCGGACTCGGATAATCAGGACTCAACTTTTTTTTTTTTTTTTGCTGCACCTGGGGCATGATTCCAAATATTCTATTTTCCCATCAAAATTTTCTTAAACCATTCTTTAGAAATCCTATTAACTTCTCACTGATATCAGGGCTTTGAATGCTATCCCCAAGGCAAACGAGAACCAATCTTTGTTATGCAAATAAACTATCTTTATCACGAATTCTTTTCTATAGTTCTCAAATTCTGACTTAATCTCAAACTCCTTTTGATTTTATAAACATACTGTCTTATGTGATAAGACATGGAAAGCTGATATAAGATTTTAATTTTCTAAACATTGAAAAGAAATGGGAGATCATTGACCGATGAAGAGATGAACTTTAAAATGAAGAAAATAAAACGGAAAATTTCTCGAGAACGAAGACAATTATTCTTATTACTTTCCTTATATACATAGTATAATGTATAAGGAAAGTATTGTGATGGATTCGAATTCAATTTTTTGACGGGAGAGCATATTTCAAGCATCCGTGAACACGGATTGAACGTTTTTGAGGTAATATCTGTGCCAGTGAGTCTGTGGAGACTATATCTCACGAACGAATAGAACGATTCGAACGAATTTTGGTACAAAATTACGATAAGTAAATACTGGAAGCTTATTGTTTTTAAACGCAATCGAATGTTCGAAATACCCTCGAATAAAATTTTGAAAAAACCATCAAAAAATCAAAACTTTCAATAAAGTTACTTGGATAATCATTTCATATATAATTCTTAATTAGAAAACGATTGACACAAATTTTAGAACGCTATCATGAACCGTGCTCGCGATGTTGCACATTTTTCAAACAAATTTATCAAAAAAATCACATAAAATAAAAAAAAGTATTAAGTATAGTGATATATGTTTTTATACGCTACCCGACACAGAAATGCAATACCACGAAAGAGCGAATAGAGTGATGATAAAGGACACACAGACAGAGATGGCACATATAAATAAGTGATGTTAATTCCAGAAGGATAATGCAATACAGTAATGGCACAGACAGGGTAATCAGTAGGCAGTAAGGCCACCTCTTGCGGTGATACAAGCAACAATTCTCCGAACAACAGATGCAATGAGCGTGCGGGTAGTTTCCTGAGGGATGGATGACCATATGCCTTCAACCATCCTCCACTGGTCATCCTCTGTTTGAGGCCGGAGCAGGGCAGTCAAACGACGGCCAATCACGTGCCATACATGCTCGATAGGTGAGAGAACTGGAGGCAGCAGAGACCAAGGAAGCACCTGAATACCTTACAAGGCTTATCTGCTGATGGTTGCCGTACGCGGCCGCGCGTTATTTTGCTGGAAAACAGAATTTTGCAACCGCTGAAGGTAGGGCAGGTCAACCGGCCGCAGCACCTCATCCACATATCGTCGTGCCGTCATCGTGCCTCTGATACGAACCAGAGGTGACCGGCTATGGAAACCGATGGCACCCCAAACCATAATGCCGCTTTGTCGAGCAAGATTGGATCTGTTTCCACGTTACCTCCAGACTCTCACACTGCGAATGTCATTCGACAAACAGAACAGACTCGTCGCCGGACACTACCCTGTTCCATTCTGTTGTCCAACCGCCCAGGCGGTGAAGTCGATAGCGTCTTCGGCTGCTGTCTTGATGGCTCGGGTTCGAATCCCGAATAAGGCATGGATGTTTCTTGAGGATAAAGTCAGTCTTCCGCCTTCTGGATCCTCGTCAAAATGTGAAGCTGCACCCCTCCGACCTTCGTCATTAATGCGTTCTTGCAATAAACTTTGTTCTCTCGTCTTGTGTCTTTCTTCGTTCTTTCCTGCGTCACTGGTCCTGAATCGGCTCCGCCGAAACAGGAGGTCATCAGTAACAACAACAATTCTGTTGTCCAAGAGGCTTGGGCCCGACACCATTGCAATCTCTCACGTCGATGTTTTATCGTCAATGGTAGTTTTCGTAAAGGACGGTTTGAGTGCAAGTTGCTTTCGGCCAATCATCGAGAAACTGTGCTAGCTGATATTGAAACATCCAATGTACCCTTCAAATTCTGCAGAATGTCGACAGTCATCGTTTGTGGGGAAGCTGCCGCATGCCTTCGAATGCATCGATCAAAGCGTTCTGACGTACGCCTGGATGGACCTGTGCCACTGCGACGGTTCCTATGCCCTTCTTCATTCCATCTTATTCAAATCCTTTGCACAGTGGATGCATCTACGCATGTTTCAGCGGCGGTACGACCACCCAGCCTTGCATAGACCTAAAATGAATCCCCTCGCACGATCGTCCAAATGCTGAAACGGACTTCGGCGTCGTCCAGGCATCTCTTCAACAGCACGTGTCTTTTGAAACGAAGAACAGCTCGGAAAACGAGTTTCCATAGACGACAGACAGCAACAACTGTTGACCCATCTGCCGTTTCCATCCCTTTTGTCCCGCGCTCTAATCACGTGATCTACTTGCATTTCAGATCATTTACATACATCGGCCAGCTGCGTTTATCTCGCAATTTGCATAATTATACGGCCAAAGCTTTACGTTGCATTTTCCATGTCGAGTAATGTATGTAATATTATGCGATAAATTTGTGAACATTATTCTCGTGGATCTAATTCATTCCTTTCAGGAGAGAAGATACTTTTGGTAATAGTTTTGTAGCTTGACACCTACCAATTCGTTAATAGTAATTTATCTACTGTAAGAAAATAACCTATTTCTCAGTCCGTAACACTTGCGGAATTTTGGCGATTAATTTGGAGGAATATCACCAACTTGGCGACTTTTTTTAATGTTGCCAAATTTACGAAAATGTTGCCAAATCAATGAAAATCCAATAATGTGGAAAGAATATAAGAATCTCTTATTAGAATAACCCATTTCACAGTCTGTCCGTAATGCTTGACGAAAATTTTATGCGTTCAATATGGCGGGTTGTCGCACACTTTGCGACTTTTTTAAATGTTGCCAAACTCACGAAAATGTCGCAAAAATGACTTTAATGAGAGGTAACGTTTTATAAATTTTGAATTGCGCCATACAACGAACATACTTTCTTTCTAGTATAGAAGAAATGCTCTTCGTTTGTCTGTAATGCTCTGCAATACATTTGGCGAATAATCTAGCGAAATGTTGCCAACTGGGTAATATTTCCTCTTGATAAGTGACGAAAATTTCGACAAAATTGCAAAAATGACACCAAGTTAACGAAGACGACGCCAAATTCATGAATTAATAATTAAAATATTTTAGTATGTGGACTATATTACTTATTGAGGATGCTATCAATATTGATAATTGTCAATTTAAAGTTGCGTGAAATGAAGTTAATTGGGTACTTCGAAATAGTTTTACATGTTGTCATCCGAAAAAGCTCAAAAGTACAATTCAACGTTAAAAACACTGTGCCTTGGATCTTATACATCATTATTTCACTGTGAAAGAAGTAAATTCATTGTAATAAAGAAAGTCATGCACTGCCCTCATCAGATTATTTTTTTAATGCATCTGAATAGCTCCCTATGGCGTTGCACAACAAAACTTTCGGGGGACTGGCCGCCTTTTATATAGGGGGGCGGGGCGGGGCAGAGGCAAGTAGGAAAGAATAGAAATCGACCCCAGAATGCACGAAACACCTATAGGGAAGGCAATAAATACCTGTCAAAATGTTGTATAACCAGGACCTCTGACACCCGTAATGCTTATAAAATTGCGCCTTAATATTGTTGCCAAGTCGCAATATTCCAAATATTTTGGCACATCCTCTTTCGTCTATCCCGAAGGACAGGCGAAAAAAACACAGTCCATGACGTCAGCATGACGGGGTGATGACATGAGACAGGGGTTTCCAAGATTTTCTAGGTAGAAGGATTGGTAGAAGGCCAAATTTGGCGATTTATCGCCAATTTTGCAGCATTTAGTGATTTTCACAATGTTCTAGAAACGTCTCGATAGAACGATTATTCTTTGGGATATGGAGATTTCCAGAAGTTTCTATGGAGAGACTGTAAATAGGAGTCATCACCGAATCGAAGAGTTCAGCTGACGAGTTGACAATATACGAGCTACAGTGAACTGTGACTTTTGTCAATGTTTTGAGAATAATAGCTGTTGTTTTGTTGTTGTTGAAACCCAGACCGTCCGACCTACCAGAAAGGTGTAAGGTAACTGTTTGGACGGTCGGGAAGTGCCACCCAATTTAGACCGGAACCCAGTGGGGGAGGCATCCACAGGGACCGTACCCTCCTTCCCCTACCACCAACCTCTCGGAAGGACTTTCGGACCCACATGTTTAACGTGATCGTACTCCGCATGAACACGGCGGCAGTTTTGGCAGTGGCTGGAATTGAACCCGGGGCCTACCGTGTGCAACTCCAGCGCGCTAACCAATGGGCTACCGCGCCCCAGCTGTTGTTTTGTGAAATTATTTTCGCCAGAATTTTGATAATATTATCGCTTATTCTGTGAAATTAGTTTAGCATTTAAGTGCTGTTTGATTGTATATTGTTCCTGTTTACTTTGTGCTGTGAGTAAACGTAAGTTATCCAGAAACTTGGACTCGTTCTTGTATCCTGTGTATACACCCACAATTCTAGAGGATACGTTCGTAACAATATTCTTTCTCGAATTCAAATGTGCATTGTTTTCAAGATCTCGTTAAGGAGCGCTTAGGATAGACCAAGAATGGCTGCCTTTAATCTCCAAATTAACAAGGAAGACAGGAATCATATTAAAGAGTTAAGCATGAGTGTTTCTCGAAGAGAATGAAAGGCTTAACTCCTACATGGCGGAGTAATGGGATGGCAGTTGGAATTGTTGCTGACGAAATACAATTTGAACAAGTTGTACATTAGATTCCGGAGCATGTAAATATTCCTGAATAGGACAGCTATTTGTTAATAACCCTATTGTGTCAAATACATACCTTCTGTAACACTTTTGTGGCCGATTTCTACTCATTAGACAATGCTTTACAACTTAGTATTTGTCTGTTTTGTTTATTTCGCTTTGGTGCCGAATTTGTTGTCTTATTTTTTAATTTCCCTACAGTACACGGTAATGTAAAAAGAAAGTATTGGAATTGTGTAGAAAATCGCAACTCTAATTTTCGACTGATCTTCGATCACTTTAGAACTTGAAAAAAACTATTTTTAGAGTGACGTCTGTGTGTCTGTCTATCTGTTTGTGCAATGTATGTATCCATTAAAACTAATTGACCAAAATTCAGAAAATGTGATGGATAAGTCGGTTGTGGTACGATTTGGAAAAAAAAAGAACATGCCTTTCTTTGTGAAATGGCCCGCAAAAATCGTCAAAATATAAAATAAATGTCTGCGTATTCTCAAATATAACAATTAAATGCTTATTTTTTAACAATAAAAAGAATATGGCCAACCCCATAACTTTAGGTCTAACCGTTCTGGAGATATTTTAGCTTTTTCACATTTCTGTCACGGTGGCTTTAAAAATGCGTCCAGTCGCAAAATGAAAACGAAAATTGAATTATAACTGCGAATTCTGTGCAATTTCCAATAATTATTATTGTTATTTGTACAAGTAAACTCAATCTATTTAATTGTGAAGGAAAGAAAGCGAAAATGAATTTATATCTGTAGGGAAAGTCATGTGCTGCCCACATCAGATTTTTTAATTCTCTGCTAGAGGCCTTGAAATCTCTTATTATATCGGACTTGGTCATTTTACCGTAGATAGAGCTGTGGTCCCCACAATGGTGACCCGGACGTGATGAGTACGCAACCGTCTCTCTCAAACGATCTCACCTCTCAACACGAGATGGCAGCACCAAGCTGATCCAGAGGCGCCGACCACTCCCTTCCTGTAAGGCTCCTAAATAGACAGGCGTGCGCAACCGCCATTGAAGCTCCTGCCGTAACCGTCTGTTACTGTCTGCCTATGCTATTTCAATGGCGAGCGCACGTTACTTGTCTAATGTTTGATACGTATTTTATCTGTAAAATGGGTGATTGTGGTATAATAAATGGCACTAATCATTGGAGGAAGAAGTTGGAAATGTTTAAATTTCCTCAAGATCCCGAGAAAAGGAAAATATGGCTTTATAAACTGCCGAAGAAATGGATAGATTCCTGGACATTCACCTGAATTGCGCAGTGTCAGTAGTTTCATATTTTATGCTTCCTTTTGTCTTTTTAAAAGTAAATGTATGTTAAGATCTTGAAAAGAAGGTTTGAAAATTGGTTTTTTAAAGCTGAACTTTCAATAAATTAATGTTTTATAATAGTAAAATAGGTTTTTTCTTACAATGCAATTCTAGGGTTGCTATCGCATTTTGGCGTGGGTTTATCGATGACTTATCGCCAAGATAGCAAGCTTTGACTTTGAAATTTGTGTTTTTATGTAATTATTGTACTTTAAAGACTGTTTTGTATTTCAATTATAAAATATGCACATTGGTATAAAATTTTAACAATTGTTTGTAGAAATATGTAAAAGCTGCATTTAAAAAAAAGTAAAAACATGCTATTTTGATTGTCTCCAAAGCATTTATAAAATTAATAATTTTTTTTTATGATTAAGTATTTAGTGTACATACTAGAACGTTACAAGCAAATATATTTTTGATTGCCTATTTCTCATTTTAAGTTAGCATAGACTTATGCTGCCAGATATTTTTAACATTTCTGCAGTTATATTCTGCTATATTTTATTTGTAGTAATATGAATTGCATGCATTATTTTGACTCATTGATTTTTGTATTTTATGTTATTTATATTATTGATATATTATCTTGTCAAGTATAGTTAAACTTAAGCTTTAAAATACTATGGCATTTATGTAACATTAAAAATCGCATACCTGATATAGTTTGAAATAATTTCTCAAAGTAACTGAATACTAGAAAGTCAATTCTCTATTAAGATAGATATAAGCTATCTCCCCCCCCCCCCCCCCACACACACACACTTCATCCCAAATAAATAAAGTGAAACAAATCATGATAATAAATCATAATAATAATCTGTTAATGTTTGTTTAAAGTACACTATCGAGTATTATCGAAATAGGTATAAATATGTTAATAGTCAAAGACGTTTTTATATTGTTTAAAAAATTTTTTAGAATTGTTACTATTTTTAAACACATTAATTCTTGTGAAATTGTTACAAAAATACTCAAAATAGAAACATATTGCATGCAAAATTTGATTAATAACACTTTTCATTCTAATCAAAATAAGAAGTATTATATTTTATATAAAATATTACATTTAAAATGCGCGTTTTAAAAGCATAAAATTTTTCGAGACCATCAGATGAAATCCGAGTTTGATAGTCTATAGCTTAAAAAAAAAGACGCATAGAAATGCGCCATTATAGCGATAAATGGCAAGAGAAAGTAACCCCGCTTTTCGCCAAGCACAGCGGTCGCTCCCACAGGAGCTTCAATGGCCGCTCTTGCGCCAGCCTGTATATATAGGAGCCTTACCTTCCTGGTTGACCACGACTGACGTCACAACGCCGAGGTACGACACGCCTCCCGGCTATTCAGCCCTCGGCTGAGTATCGGGATGAAGACACGTTGGGGGGTTTTCTGGGTAAGCCCCCCTTCCCACCGAAATTCGACCGGGCTTCTCATCGGTGATGTCCCATTTCATCTCTTCCCATTTTATCCTGCGTCTCTTGTTATTCCCATTTCGTCCTGTCTGCACCCCTCCTAATTACCTTGTGGTCCTCACCTGTTGGTAGAGGGGAAAACTGTGTGCATTCCCCAATAGTCTCTTCTCTTCACAGCTCTCCTCGCCTGTTGGAGGGATAGAGATTTGTTCCCCTTGCATTTGGAATGACTTTATTTTGTTAAAAAAATATACAGTAAAGATAATTTCCCTTTGGGAAGATCTATGTCCGTCTATATCTATTTTATACATAAGTAGCAGTATTCCCGTTTTCGTATTGAAAATACATTATAAAGAAACTTAAAATTTACCATCAGGTGCAAATTCCTATAGTATTCTAAATGACATTCTTATTCAAAACATTCTATTACAATAATTAAATTAAAGCTCCAAAAAGGAAGTTCTCTATTCTCGCTATACAAAACTCAATATTTAGTGTAGTAAAATGAAGGTCGCGTATACTGCACCTTATTTAAAATGACTGATGGGTAGGTCCCATAATTTTTTTTATTGTTAATATTGTTAATGAAGACAACATGGAATGAAAATCTCGAAAAATGAACAACCTGAAAATTTTTCTCACGAAGATGGTTAACAATCATTGACATATTTTTCTAATTGTCCGAAATTTTTCATTTCTATTTAGAATAATTTACTTGCAATTTCCCAATCTGCCTTCGATTCGACAATATCTTTGCCATTTAGGTCATTTTTTCATTACAAGCAAATGTGCCTCTGTCTCAAAGAAACGTTAAGCGTTCTTTCAAAAATGCCATGAGTGACATATTATTTCAAAGTATTAGCTAATTGTCATAACATTAATAATTGATAAGTGATAAAAAAGCTCAAAATTATTTTCTTTGGACATTAAATTGTGCAGCTTTATTTTACGAGATTATATTACTCCAGAACAGTATTATAGTTTTTATTTTTAAAATACTAGTTATCTTAATCGAAGCGGTACGATAAATATAAACCTTTTGGCCGTTTATGTCTCCGAATCTAATAGTTAAATATGTAAACAATTTTTTTTACTTATTTTGTTGAAAAGGAAAATATAGTGCACATTATGATTATATAAAATGATTTCAATATTTAAATATTTTAAATATTTTTTCGAAAAGATCAAAGTTTTTGTCCGAGCAATGATTTGCTTCACTTAGCTTATTTTCATTCGAAATATATTTGTAAATATAAGAGATAAATGTAAATAGTAAGCGACAAAATGTTCAATAGGAAATCTAATTTCTAGATTTTTTTTTTTTTTTTTTTTTTTTTTCAGTTTTTGAGAAATCGTCTTGTCAAATTGAAGAATATTAAAATTTTTCCGTTTTCCAAGTTTGTAATGCTTATATATCTCAAAAACTAAAAATACTAGCTATAAACTATACAAAGTAATGTTTAGCCCTTTGAAAATTCTAAATAGATATATAATAGGACCTGGGATCGAGTTCTTAATTAAAGAACTATAGGATTCTAATTTCGATATTTTATTATTTTGAACTGTTTTGAAAATGTCTAAAGAAGACAAACTACACACAAAGAAAGATGTTGCTCACGTGAAATCGTTTTGGCTCCATCGGAATGGAGCTACTGTCGATTCTTTTTTAATAAAGTTGTGTATTTCAATAGCTTCTGAAAGGAATCAAATACAAAATTATTATTAATAAAATGAAGAAATTTGACATTTGGTTGAATATTTAAGATTTCTAATGCTAAAAGAAACGTAGATTTGCTGCATATATCATGTTGGTAAAAAATGCCCATAGTTGTAAACATCATGCATAATTTGATGGCTTGACAAGTTTTATATATCTGAATATGAATTATTATGTTTTCAATATCTGCAAACTGTCTGTGCATGTATAGACAAAACATCCTTCGAGAATCAGGTTGATTTAGATAACAATAGAATGATTAATTTTATTTGAAAATCGAGGAATATCTTTTTTTTATTCACTAATATCAACACTAAACCTGCCACGACGGATCAAATGCCCCTTTTTAAACATTCTAGCAAAATTTCTTACATACAACATTATTACATCGCCATTTGACTTTACGACTTCTATTGGGGGTGACGGACGGAGCTCCTCGGAACTCATCCCCTAGGGATCATTTGCACCCCTCTCAGTTGGGAGCATCGAGGTGAAATACAGGTGTACATTGGATAAGGGATGAAATGCTACTATTTTAAAAAAGGGTAGCACAAGGGACGAAATGGGAAGAGATGAAGTGGGAATAAACCTTCTCATCAAGGGGTGGAGTGTGTGCTAACAGCCAACTCTGCTTCTGCCAAAAGACATCGATCGAAGAAGCTAGCTTTTGCTCTAACCTTATAATGCCGGTCTTGTAAGCACCGGGTCCCGAGTTCGGGCTTGGCTCGGGACTAGCAACATCAATTCCTGCAGAGCTAACGTGTACAGTCATGGACCTTTTTTTACACATTTACTAAGGTGCTTAAGAACTTTCCTAGGAGCCCTTTATACACGTGTAACAAATTCACATATTTGCTGATATTATTCTGGGATTTCTTAGAAATATATGAACTCTATAAAATTTTTTATAAGCTATAGTTCGTAGAAAATTTTACTATTAAGGCATATTTTATTATTTCAGTTTGCTATGTATCTAATAAAGATAAAGCTTTCAGCCCTCATAAAACAAGGGTTAGAAGCAAACGCTTTCACGGGCCCTAATGCTTGAAAAAGTTTTATGTAATACTCTGTTAATGAGAACTTTGCTTTTTATTTTCTATATTTCAAATTTAACCTTCACAAATTCTAAATACTGTCATGGCATGTTTATAGTTCAATACATCTTAAACATTTTATTTAAATAAACATTACTTTAAAAGAAATAAAAATGTTGGGGGGAAATTGTATTAAACCCAAATAAGATGAAAATAAAATATATATAATATTACAATCAACTGATCATCAGTAGCTTCGTAGATATAATCAAGCATTCAAGTTAGTAAGAATGAAGATTGTTCTGTAAAATGAAGATTGTTTTGCCGATATATTTGGAATTATTTCATATTTTATTTATGTCCCATGAAATCGGAACGAGTAAATTAATTTCATCAAGTCCAATCTCAAAGTGAGTATAATTAAATCTCAAATCTTTTCATATTTAATTGCCCTTATCTTTGTATTTAGATTATTTTTATCTTTTCAAGAATTTTTTCTAGCCCGTCATCTCTTTCTTTCGAAGGGCCTGTTCAGAAATTAAAATGTTTTATTTTTAGATTTAGAGAGAACTTTGTTTGAATATCTAAAAGGTGTCCTCGTGCAGTACACGGCGTTTAAAAAAAATACTAAATTACTACTTGAGCAGTTGGTCTTAGATCCATTTTTCCAATTTAAGAAACTCTATATAATTAAGAATATTATCTTATGCAAAAATTGATTGTGACACCTTTTAATAAAAACTACACAATGCAAATTTTTAAATCCCCCTAGAAAAAGTTTTCAATTATAAAAATATTTTTCATAGCCCAATTAATCAGACAAAAAAAAAAGTTCCATTTCTGTACGATCAAAATTACCCGAGATATCATTATTTAACGTTTTCGGCTGATAATTGCTGAATGTATAAAACTTTTGCTAAAGATAGGTACACATGTAAATTTTCAAATGGATATTTATTCTAACAAAAGTAAATTTGTATACGACCCCCTAAAATCCATGTTTTCTCTTTCTTTTGATTAGGTCAAAGGGGTTTAAGTTCTATAACTTTGACAATTCAGCCCATTTTTCTAATTAGAGATCCGGGTTCTTTTTCCCACTCGAGCCAGAATCTCTGTTTTAGTCTCGTTCGATCCATCTCAGCTTCCAGGTCAACGGAAAAATCAAAAATTCAAATTGTGAATGATGATACAAAGGGAATTTGAGAAAATTTACACAACTTGGTCTCTTAAAAGTAAAAAATACACAATTTGATATCCTTTCTTTGCCAACAATTGAAACTAGAAATAAAAAGAAATAAATTTATAAATATAACGCGATATAATTTTTTTAATTTTAGTAATCGTTTCACGATAATTAAATAATTTCGTCGCGGGGAAATTATATTCACAAGCCAGAAATAATAAAAGCACAATTTTATACCCTTTCGCTGCCAATCGGAAAATTAAACAATTAACTTACTTTGTCACGTGTGGATTAGATCAAGTAAGATTCAACATATTTTCCTATTTAACATGTTAACAGAATTTTAAATTATGCTGCATTTTTATTTTTAAATCTGAAAAGGTTTTCGATATTAAGAAAAGTTATCAGCAACAACTCGAATAAGTGTGTAGGTGTCACGTTTAATGACAACTAGCCATTTTGAACACACGAAGCATGAGGGAAACGGTTAGTTATAAATATATGTGAAAATCGTTAAAGGGAATCGAAAATCGTTAACCCTTAATTCATTAAGGGTTCAAACATACAACTGATTTTTAAATAGTTAGTTACACATGTACAGTTGACAATTTTCATGTACAATTTACAAGATGAGACACTTCGTTTAAACTATCCATATTTGATGTTTATAGTTATAGTCAACGGAATCTATCATATCGAATTTGGCAGATATGCAGCTGAATATCATCTGGTGCATCATTCACGTATGATGTCTTGATGACGTTCTTCAACTCTCGACTTAATGATAGCAATAGTCAGTAATCTACAGTTTCGATGCACTTGTGTGAATATACATAATAATGAGTGAACAGATATGAATGTATATTCCAGTTCTAAATTACTTGGTATATATGCATTCTAGTATGTTTGCTTGCATATATGAAAGGGATTTGCTGTTTGCGATTTCTATTCTGATTTGGTAAGTCTTCTCGGTAATAATTTCTGATAATCAATTCAATAATCATCAATTTTATGAAGTTTACGTAAAGTTTATAAATTTGTAAGGAAAGAGTAAATGCGTCAGTCTATCGATAGTAAAGTGACCATATCCGATCAAACGAAAGTGATTGCATCGCTACTAGAGGATTTTTTTTTAAATTTTAGAATGACGAACTCTGCAACGAAGCGAGATAGACCAAAAAACGCAATTACACAGTTGCTTAAGTAGAAATCTGCAATAGAATTCGATCTTTCGACGAGAGAGTACGTTTTAAGCATCCTTGAACACGAATCGAACATTTTGTGTGTAGGGGGGGGGGAGGGATAGACGATATCTCACGAACGAATGGAGCGATTTGAACGAGCTTTGGTACAAAAATTACAATCCGTGAATACTGGAAGCCTATTCTTTTTATACGCAATCAAATGTTCAAACCCCCCTAAGTGAAATTTTGAAAAAATCATCAAAAAATCAAAACCTTTAATAAAGTTACGTAAATAGTCATTTCTTATGTAATTTTTCATTAGAAAATGATTGACACAAATTTTAGGACGTTTCGAGATATTGTACATTACAAAAATATAAAATCATATAAAATAAAAAAAATATAACTGTTGTGAAATATGTTCACTTTTCATAAGTAATATGAGACAAATTTAGTGACATCATTCTCGTGGCTGTCGCTCGTACCATTCATGAGAAAAAGTACTTTGGGTAATACTTATGTATTTGGATGCCAATAGTCATTTTTCTGCTATAAGAACACATTTCTCCGTCCATAACACTTGGCAAGATTTTCACAGAATGTCGCCAAATTGGTGACTTTTCAAATGTTGCCAAATTAGCGAAAATGACTCTAAATCAATGAAAATGACGACTAATTGATGAAAGTTCAATATCTTGGAAAGAACATAAGAGTAGGCTATAAGTATAACTCATTTCTTTGTCCGTCCGTAAAGCTTGGCGAGAAATTTAGCGTGACGTCGCCAATCGGACGACTATTTTATATGTCCCCAAATTGACAAAAAATGACGCCAAATTGATAAAAATGACGCCAAATTGATAAAAATGACGCCAAATGGGAAGTAACGTTTCTCAAATTCTGATTTCTGTCATATGACGGGCATACCTTCTAGTATATAAGAAATGCTCTTCTCGCCGTTTGTCTATAACGCTTGGTAATGCATTTGGCGAACTTGGCCAATAATTTAGCAAAGTATCGCCAACTTGGCAATATTTCGCCCCAGATTGACGAAAATATCGTCAAAGTTGCAAAAATGACGTTAAGTTAATGAAAATGACGCCTAATTGATGAATTAATTAAAATATTTTAATGTATGTATAGACTATATTGCTTATTGATTATGCTATCAATATTGATAATTGTTAATTTAGAGTTGCGTGAAATATGTGTTAATTTGGAACGAAATAGCTTTACATGTTGTCATCCGGAAAACCGTGAAATGTACAATTCAACTGTCCTGCCCCCGCTTCAAACAGAGGACAACCGGTGGAGGATGGTTGAAAACATGTGTCATCCATCCCTCAGTAAACTATTCGCACACATATTGCATCTGTTCCCCGAAGGGTTGCTGCTTGTATCGCCGCAAGAGATTGTCTTACTGCCTACTGATCACCCTGTCTATGCCATTACTGTATTGCATTATCCTTTTCGATTCATTTACCAAAAAGCTGTCATATACTTGGGAAATGCTGCACCTATCACTGTCATTGTTATAATATATAAAATTTTGGAGACATTTTTTTTATATTTGCAATGTAAAAATTGCGATTAACAATTTTTATGTGATTTATGCAAAATTTTGCACTGTTGTATAAACAGGTAGCTGGATTCGAATTCCATATAGTGCTATGAATTTAGAGAAATTCTTTTCATCCAAGGTTAATTTAAAAAACTTTTAGCTTTTTTTTAACACTTTACAACAAAGTTGAAAAGTGTTTATGACTTTGTTCATTCTGTCTGTCTGTCCGTTAGCACTATAACTGCCGTAAAAATGACTTAATCAAAATGAAATTTTAGTATGTTGTTCAGACGGTCTGTAGGACCTATGGGAATATAAATCAATAATATCACCCAATTAGTTTTGGATTGAACCCGGGTTGAAAAAATGAAATACATTGAGCCCTATGGGACCTAATTTTTCAAACATTTTTTAAGCGGATTTAAAATTCACAAATTGCTTCGAAAATTTTAGGTAATATTCAAATTATTCCATAAAATATATAAAAAAAAATTAGCGAAATATATTCAGTAGTTTTTTAAATAAAAATTAAAATAATAATAACACCTCTTATATGAAGCGACCACGTGACCATGATATGAAAATATCACGTGACCCACTTCAAAATGATATATGGCATCCATCTTGTCTCAAAATCGTGATTTTTAAAGTTCTTTTTAATTCATATTGAGTGTTGTATCCGTCCTAAAATCACTTTATTTTTGCATAAATTCTGTGCATCTACATACTGAAACAACGCAATTACAATATATTTGAGTTTAAATGCTCATCCAAATTTGATTATTTCTACAACGAAGCCTATTTTTCACCTATGTAAAATGTAAACAGCAAAATATGTAGAATGAGTTGTATTAGTATTGCTGTATTTCTTTAACACAAAATCATTTAGTTCATGGAGTCTGCATAGCTGATATGAATCAAATATTCATTGATTTTACAAACAGAAGGACGATTTTTTTCGATGAAGTTTTACGCATAGAGTTTAATTACGTATAGCTCCATGGTCTTAATTTTTAAATAAAATAAATTGTTATAGTATTCTGATGAATGACATGAATGGGAAAATGTTATGAATGAAATGTTGTTTTTATAGAGAGATCCAGGCGTGTTATTTTTTCTATGACGTCATTTGAATGAATTTCAGTTGTTTTCGATGAAGTTTTCAAATATAATAAATTATCGTAGTATTATGATAGTTTTAAATATATTTCCGAGGAATGTATCGCATTTTAGAGATGTTTAAACCAGGCAATTTATAATTCAATGACGTTATTTTAATGAAGTTCATTTTTTTCGATGAAGGTTTAAGTTTTCAAATATAATAAATTAATGTAGTATTGTGATAAGTTTTAAAATATTACCGAGGAATGTATTGCATTTTAGACATGTTTAAATAAAATTGCATTGCAGTTGGAAAGTGTTTCATAATCAATGCTTTAAGCATGATTGATCTTTCTTGTTTTTCATCAAAATATGTTTCTGTTCCCTATTTAATTACAATATTAATTTTTCATATCAATAGTTATTTAATTGGTAAACATTTGATGTTTTCAAATTTATTGCCTTAAAATTATTCAAAAAATTATTAAAATAAAAAAATATTTTTAAATAATTTTATTTTGGAGTTGGAGTTGGCATATTTTGACAGACTTCGACCCAAAATGCTATCGACCCCACGACTAGGATGCCACAGTTCTGGAAAGCATTATTGTGAGGTTGTATACTGGGTCATTTTTCAAAAAAGATTCTTGCAGTAAACACTTATTAGTCATAACAAATGCATTCTATTTCTAAACAATTTTTTTTAAACAAGCTTCTACACTATGCATTTATTTCGTACACAAGCAGCAGTACAGTGAGTGCCCTCTCATTCTGCGCAGATGAAAATGCTCGGGTTTTTTTCGCGCCTCAAACCATACGTCCTATCCGGAGGCATAAGGCAGCATTATTGTATGGTCAGGAAAGAACGAAAAACAGAAGTTAAACGAATAACTTCTCAACAGTCAGGGAGAAAAAAATATTAAAGAAAATAAGCATCGTAAATAACAAAAGATGTCTGTGTCGTCTGTAGGGGGAATAGAAGCTTCGGACAGCAGGGGAATTCTTCGGTATTGGGCTAGCTGAACCCCGATATGACAGATCTCGGTGCAATTGGAATTAGTCTTTTAGTTTTTTTTTTTTAATACTAAGGCACTATTTTGAGCGATTCTCACACAAATCGGCTTCTTAGCAATCGAAAATATTATCACAGAGTTTTCGTCTTGACATTATCGAGAAGATTAAAGAACGTTCTTTCTAACAATTTTTGAACCAAATCCGTTGGGCACATCCTTCATATTAATTGATTTTTAAATGCATCGAAATATGAATGTTAGTTTATTTCGCCGCATCCAGAAAAGGAAAGTTTACCATAATTCTGTAGTTTTGCAAAAATATGGGTAAATATCTTCACATCCTAACAAAAAAAAACAAATATTTTTAATTACTCTATCTCAAATTTTCTGTTAATTTTCAGACAAAAGCATAAAAATCAAGATTGTTAATTCCTTCCTTTTTTCGGTTAGCGATTGACAGCAAAAACTATGCGTTGCTATGAGGAAATGTAGACGTTTGTGGGCATGTGTGGCAAATTATTGCTCGCGATTGCACATGCGTTAAAACTAAATGATTTGGATTGAAACAAAATGTGGAAATGATTTTTGTTAAAACAAGCGATTTGGAAATTGAGTGGTGTTATCTGTATATGTATAACTAGAACTAATCACCCGGCGTTGCATGTGTCTTAAATAAATGCCCGATACATAAATAATATAATCACGGGTAGCACCATACCCAATTTCCAAATCGCCTGTTTTGAACTAAAATCATTCTCACGATACAAATAAATATCTAAATCACAAAATGAGAATCACAATTGCCCAGATCTTCCGCAAACAACGTAATTTTTGTATTTGCAATACTCCATTTTAAACGCTTGTGAAAACGCGAAAGAAACTACATGGCTCCTATTCTCTTCTTCGATCTTTGATCATACGTCAGAAATTTTCCTACCACCGCAATGTAGAAGAAGAAAAAATAAAAATTCAAAACCTCTCTCCTGAAGTTATTTCTGAATGCTAAAAACCTGTCCAATATGCGCAACTTGCTTACTATTCTTTAAAATGGATCTGATCCACGGAAGGGGAACCCGGAAATTCCTTTAAAATGCAGACGGTTCTATTGCGAAGACTGAATGCGAACATTTAAAAAATTACAAAAATTAAAGTTACTTAATTTTTTTTTGTTAGAATGCTGAGATATGTGCTGAAGTTTAATCCAAACTACAGAATTGTGCTAATCTTTGTTTTTCGAATGCGACTATATATATATATATATATATATATATATATATATATATATATATATATATATATATATATATATATATATTGTATGTACGGGGTCCAATATAGGACCTAATTTTTCTAAAACAGTTTCTCGTCGAGCCAAGCTGGACTTAAGTTTAGCTTTAAAATTTAAGGTCGGGCTAGCCCGGGCGTATTCGATGTTTTCAAAAATTATAAATATAATTTAATAGAGTAAATACAATTACTTTGTTGGTTTCAGCTATGTATTAAATGCTTAAAACCCCAAAATTTACTTATTTTAATTATTTCTACAAAATTTGTGCAAATTCATGGTTGCTCTGGTGTTGGGTTCTACATTCGCAAATCTCTTCGACTGGGATAGGGTTCAAGCAAGTTGCTTTGGGCCGGGTAAATATCTGAAATTTCGGCCAGTGCAGACCTTTTCCGTAGTCACACTGGGCTCGGGTAAAAATTGCATTTTAAACGTTTATGAAATTACAAGTAAAAAGCAGCTTTAAAAATATAGTTAATTCTATATATTAAATAAATTGTTACTAAATATAGTTAAATATATAAAATTCCCAAGTTCTGGCAATAAATAAATGTATCCATCCCTCATAATAGATTTTATTAAGATCCTTTATGAGAAATAAATTCAACGTTTATGCAAATTGAATAAAATGACTCGATACTAAAAACTTCAGAGGTTGTAAATAAAAGCTCTTGAAGCAAGTTTAGTGCCTTTTTACGAGTCTCTTTGCACCGCGGTTTAATTTCGCGTCTCTTTCTCAAGTTTCGCTACTTACATATTATAAATATTCCAGATAATCATAAAGAATAGAATTTCATTAGTGCAGACACTACATTCTTTGGCTGCTGACTTGGATCTGCATCCCAAATCTATTTGGGATTCCTGCTTCCGGAAAAGAGAATTCAGACTTCCGGGCCCAAAGATGGGAAACCAAGTTACTTCCGTGCTATACTCCCGGTAATCAAGTTCCCGCGCAAAATAATTGTTTTCAGGAACACAAATTAATGGAAAGTGCGCTTTGTCTAATCGATTTCTAATATAGACGTTTTAATGGATTATTTGCAGATTTCTTCGACTAGTTATTTTTATGTGCTGAACCTTAAAATAGAGCACCGAGTAGGAAAACAATCTGATGTGTCCAACACATAACTTTTCCTACAGATTAACGAATTTAGATATTGTGAGAAAACATTACAAAAAATTTATGAAAGAGCCTTTATATGGTAGCAAGTGATGCAATCATTTTCGACAAAACGATTAAGCATCTTTATACTTTTCTGTACACGTATACACATTTTCTGTACAGTCTTCTATACATTCATACACATATTTTTGGTAAAACCGAAATTGACATCTCTAGAGCAGAAAGTGGAAATCCTTAATGAATCTCCTCGACTCCCTCTGGAATTCTATGCTGAATCCATATCAGCCATCATCTAAGCTCGATCTAAAGCCAATTCTGAAAAATAGATGTTTTATGAAATTTTTTTAACCTAAAGTGAAAAAAAATCTGAATTAATAACCTTCGTGGACCCCTACATTCTCCGGAATTTGTTGTTGAATTCATATAAGACACCATATATACTGTCTGTCAACTTTCAAAACTAGATATTGCAAGAGAATCTTTTGAACTGGAAGTGGAAAAAGCACCGAAAAGGAAAATCCTTAATAAACCACTCTACCTCGTCCATAATTTGTTGCTAAATTCATATCAATTAACATCTAGGTTCCATCTATAGCCGAATTTAAAAGTAGATGCTTCAAGTAAAATGAAAATTTATGAAGAAAAATTAAAATCTTTACCCCCTCTGGAATTTGATATTAAATCTCTACCAGTTATCTGATATATACAGCAGATACTGAGAAATATTGTTTCAAAGAAAACATTTTAGTAAAAACAATAGCATGACAAAACTTTTGCCATGAATTACAGCTTATTTATAACGATCTTTCTGATCATAAGTAAGCTTCAATATATCTCAAAAACGGCTCGTGTCAACTCCTAAAGAACCGTGCATTTTCATTTCTGTTTACGATTAGTCATACTTACAGATCATTCACTCATTTGATAATACTTTTATTTAATTTTATACTTTTTTTTAGATTAAAAACGTACAATATTCAGAGAACAGTAAATGCTTAGTCGTATAAATGTCACTTTTAAATAACAAACCAAATTCCGCTGCTTTTTAACATGCTTAATTAATAATTTTTTTTTTTAATTTTCAATACAAAAGATATCCGAAGCCCTTACCCTGGTCAGTCTTTTCTGAAATGATTTTTTCAAATATCCAATACGAAAATTAGGGATCTTCCAAACGGTCGTTCGCGTTTAAAATCAATAGTTCTTTAGTATTCACCGATAGTAATAATCCTATAAAATTGCACACACACACCTCAAAACGTTCTATTCGAATTCACAGATTCTTAAAACGTGCTCTTCAGTCGAAAACTCGAATTTTCGACCTTTCCTACACATTATACTATGTATGTAAGGTAAGTAAAAATGTAAATCTGCGTCACAAGAAGCCAAAAGACCTCAGAATATAGCTATTTTCACAGATTGCCTCAAACCAGAACTTTGAAACTGTTATTCAGAGATATAAAAGAAAATATATCCTTAAATAGGAACTACAATGAATTTTCGTCATAATGTAATTGAAAAAATAAGTGAAATAAACATTTCATTGGTGATAAAAGAAAGTGGAACTTTTATCCTTTATTTGGGCACGACGAAACGGCTGATGCTATAAATCTTTTTTATTATATTATACACAAACCAATGTGATGATCACAAAAAAATATTTTGTAGTGAGTGCGAAACACCAACCTGGTAGTGCCGCCTGTGTTTGATATAATGGCCAAAGCGTAGTAGGCGAGCATGGTACCATTATGCTAAAAACTTCCCCAGCTCAAAACATTTAATATTGTCTTACAATCTGTTACAAAAGTATAAGACCACGAGACTTTTTGTTATTTAGGTAAATAATGAAATATTTTTTTATTCAAAATCAAAACTACTCCATGTCAAAACAAGTTTTAAATAAAATTTAGCAACTTACATGTACGAAATTCATTTAGAAAAAAAAATATAACAGCAATATAACAAAAAGTGGCACAAATACCTGTTACAAAATTATAAGACCGCATGTGGAAAAAGAAAGTTTTAGCAAATTTAGTAAGTTGTTGCTCCACCATTTTTCTGAATATCTTGAAACACACAATTTGGCTCGATTTAATTAAATTTTTAAAGACAGTTTCCGAAATATTGTCTCATTTCTCCATAATGGCGACTTCCAATTTATATTCCGAATGATATTGTTTGTTGTTTTCGTATACTTGGCGAGACAAATAACCCCACAGGTTTTCTATGAGGTTTAGGTCAGGGCTAAGGCTCGGCCAAGATATAACATCAATCTTTTCTGTTTTGAGACATGCTTTTGTTGATTTAGATGCATGACTGGGAGCATTATCTTGTTGGAACTTCCATTTCGGCCCTCTTAAAAGTGGCCCAAAGGGTATCAGACTTCCGTATAACATTTGTTGATAACTGTCCGAGTTCATTTTGCCATAAACTCTTTGCAGATCGCATTTTCCTGCATATGAGAAAGCGCCCCACACCATAACGGAACCGCCTCCCATCTGCCTGCTGAAGAACTCACGAGATTCTTGCCTTAAGGGGACGCTTCAGTTAAAAAAAATCACCGTTCCCTTGAAAATTGCACCCGGTGGCTCAAGAGATGGGCAGTTCCTTTTTTCAAATGATTGGCATCTGATAGGCCAATGAGAGTAAGTAAAGGTGACGAAAGGCCCTTGGACCTCTATAGTTTATGACTTGCTCGCCTGTCCAAGAGGATAAAGGGGGGAATCTTAGAAGGGTGTGTGGTTTGGGGGACAAAGTAAATGAATGAAAGAATGAAAAAAACGTAACTGGAGGCTTTTCCCACTTACTGAAAGAAAGTTTCCTATCCATTCTATTTCTTGTCAAGGAATAACCAAAGAGTTCTCCTAACCGATTATTATATAATTATAATATAAATATATATATATATGTGTGTGTGTGTAACTTCAATGTGTATTTTGGAGACTAATCTAGGTACAACAATAAAATGTGTGTATTAAAAAACTGGAATTAAAAATAAAATTAATGATATTTCTATGCCTATGAGTCCAGAGCGATGGTATAAAACTAATATTTATTTAGTCATTTTGAATATATCATTATTTCCTTTTTAAATAGTATACATTAGAGTGCATTGTATGAAATTTGAAGTTTGAAATGGACGATACAGCACTAAAAATATGTGATATTCTACATACCGCATTTTTTAGCCTTGCAGAATATATTTAGAAATTATAGTATTTAGCATGAGAATTCCATGTGTTGAAAACGATTTGTTTTAACCGGGGTTACTCGGAAATCTCGGGTTCTGCCTAGTAATGAATAGAAATGGCGGTTGCCACTACACGGGCGCTGCGGAACTGCAATTCTATTCAAATAGCTAGTCTCTAGTAGCGGTACTGCACTTTCACGGCGTTTTTACAGAAAAATGATTTCATTTGTTGACATAGTAACTCAATAGAGACCTATATAATAATTGTCCTGAATGTGTTTTGTTTTTATAAACCCTTCAAAAGCCCCGGTGGCCTAGAAGACTAAATCTTTGTATACTCAAAAATTCAACTTCGGTACAGAACTTAACACAGTCGGAATTTTGAGGGAGAAAAACTACTGGTTCACCGAATATTTATACAAACAATAAAAATTATTTACAAACAAGAAAGGAAAAATGATTTCATTTATACAGATACTGTAATTCAATAAATACCTGTATAATTATTATTCTGCGTGTATTTGTCGTTCCAAACCCTTCAGAAGCTTCTTGTGACCTAGAAGACTAAATCTTTGTGCACTCATAAATTCAAATGCGGGACAGAACCTAACGCAGCAGGAATTTTAATGGGAAAATCTAATTGGTTTACCAAATAGTTAAACACTAGCTGAATATTCATTGAAATTCAACGGCCTCCTAATGAGCAAACCTACAAAACACGATTTTTTAAATAATTCAATTTTTTCAGTTGTCTTTTTCAGACTGTTCACTCATGCACCAAATTTCAAATATATGTCTCATTTTAGACTGGGCATTTCTCAGTTATTCAGCCAATTAAACATTTAACACACATGTTAAGCACATGCGCATAGGCGTATTTAACCCCCCTTCGAAATTAAAGTTTCAAAACGTTTCCTAAACACATATGTGATAAAAGATATTTACTCAATCATTCAGTTTGTCATTCTGGAGTCCTTGAACTAGAAAAGCAACCCGTTTTTATCTTCAATAAATAAATAAATAATGGGAATAAGTAAGGAGTTTTTAGAATTTAAGAATTAAAAAAAAAAATGTGTTCCGGCTACTGCGTCACTGCAATAATGGGGGGAATTATCTAAATTTGGAAAAATCCCAGTTCTTGGAGCCGGCAGAAGAAAAGTCGAAGATCAAAAGTCAGTTATTTAGAGACTAGAGGTCTGCACAGGTCTAATTTAAAAAATTTTCCCGCTTCAAAAATGTCAAGATTTGACTAGTCCAAAGCCCGAAATTTTTTCATTGGAATTCACCTGAGCCGTACCGTAAATACTCAAAACCAACTCCAACGCGGACCGGCCTGCATATTTTGAAACCTGTTGGCTTGTATGCGAATTAAAATTTGCCATTTAAGGAATTAAACACAAGCTCATCACATATAGTATTAAATGTAAAGGAACCCAAATTTTAAAATTAATTTCAAATTAAAAATAATTAAAGTCAAGAATGAGCATTAATATAAAATGAATTTTTATTTATCATTTTGGTTGAAGATGAGAAGGGATAAAAAAGACTGGGATTATGTTTTTAAAAATGCTTTCTTCATTTATCAGTGAACAGTGCAATGACTATTTAGTTAGAACTACTCATCAGCATCAAAGATTCGTTGCAGCGGTAGCAAAACAAACATGTCATATGCCACAATTGTTAGTGTTGTTAAAAACTTTTCAATGCGATTAAACTTTCTATGTAAATATAGATAGATAATATTTTCTTTAATTATGACATAATTATGAATATTTTTAAAATTTAATAATTTTAGTAAAATGTAAGATGTTTGGAATAAATACATTCAAGGACAATAATTCGCATTATCTATATGTTGATTTCAAATTATGACAGTTTGCTCAGATAAATTTTTATTCAACATTTGCTATAGGAAAGAAATCGTCGGAACTGTGTTTAAGAATAAAATTTATTTAATTTTGATAATTTAGAAACATTCGAAATCTAAGAACTGAAATTAAAATCATAGAAGAAATTGCATAAAATATCAGTGATAAATTTTAAAGTAAACAGTATCTTGGATTTCTTATTTTCATTTATTTATTGGATTTCATATTTCCACCACCAGACAAACAATCACAGTACAAAAGAGATTAAACTTTTTTGCGACAAATTTAAAAATAAAACAAATTGAAACTGGCACTTGACCAATGATAATAATCTAATGATCATTTCCTCAAAAATTAAATTTGGAATGTATTTCTTCCCTATTCAATTTATAAATCACATGATGTTACGAAACATGACAATTGGTGCATCGGTGTATATTTATACTGCTGTATCCAGGCCAGAGCATAATTTTTGTTCTCTTACTATAGCTTTACAAATTTGAATGTTGTGAAGAGCAATGTTTAATTTAGACTTCGGAATGTAGTAGAATAAAGAAGTCTTCAATTTCTTATCCAAAATTATAATTTTTCTGTATCGGGTTCTAAATTGACCCATCTGCGTTCACCGTGCAGAGTAAAATTTTATTGCCTAACCAGCAGCATGCCTGTTCTTCGTACGGAGTATCTCTAAAATGCAATACATTCAACGGTAATATACTGTAATAATTAATTATATTTGAAAACTTAAAAACTTCATCGAAAAAAACGAACTTGATTCAAATGACGTCATCGAAATATAAATCGCCTGGCTCTCTATGGCTTTTTACGGCAGTTATCGTGCTAACGGACAAACAGACAGAATGAACAAAGTCATAACCACTTTCCAACTATGTAGTAAAATGTTAAAAATGGTTATTTAATTATCAGCATTTTATGAGGAAGATTCTTTCTTATGCTGCTATGACTTATATTATGCAATGATTTTTTTACTTTCCTTATATACATAATGTATAAGGAAAGTATTGTGACGGGGTCGAAAATTCGAATTCGAGTTTTCGACGGGAGAGCACGTTTCAAGTATCCCTGATCACGAATCAAACATTTTTGAAGTGATGTCTGTGTGTGTGTGTGTGAAAGTATGTGTGTGTGTGTGCGTGTGTGTGTGTGTCAGTGAGTCTGTGGAGACGATAACTGACGAACAAATGGACCGATTTGAACGAAATTTGGTACAAAAATCACAATCTGTAAACACTGGAAGCCTATTGTTTTTATACGCAATCGAATGCTCAGAATCCCCCTAAATTTTCGAGTAAAAATTTGAAAAAATCGTCAAAAAATCAAAACCACTAATAAAGTTACGCAAATAGACATTTCTTATGTAATTTTTCATTAGAAAACGATTGACATAAATTTCAGAACGCTGACATGAACCGTTCTTGAGATATTGCACATTTTAAAAAAAAATATCAAAAAGTCATATAAAATAAAAATAAAAATATTTCCTATTAAGAAAAAAGTTCACTTTTCATATGTAATACCATGCGATAAATTGGGTGACATCATTCTCGTGGATCTAGCTCGTTCCATTCAAGAAAAAAGATACTTTGAGTATTACTTTTATATTTGAACGCCAATAGTCATTTATCTGCTGTAAAAATAACTTATTTCTTAGTGCATAACGCTTGGCGATATTTCGGCGACGAATTTGGCGGAATGTCGCCAACTTGGCGACTTTTTGAAATGTTGCCAAATTAACGAAAATCTCGCCAAATGGATAAAAATGACGCTAAATCAATGAAAATGACGACCAATTGTCGAAAATTTAATATCTTGGAAAGAATATTAGTATATACTATATGAAAAACCTTTTTTTTTTTACTGTAAAAGTATTAAATTCATTACATTATATAAGGAAAGTCATGTGTTGCCCACATCAGATTTTTTTCTTACATAATGCAATGAATTTACATCTTTCACAGTGACAAAACAATGTATAAGATTCACGGCCCTATATGTTTAGGTGTAATTTTTTTCACAGTTTTGCATGGTAAATCCCGAGCGGTATTCGCTGCTAGTATAATATAAAGAAACTTAAAATTTGCAATCATGCACAAATTACTATAGTATACTAAATGACATTGTTAATCAAAATATTCTGTTAAAATATTTAATTTAGTGCCCCTAAAAAGAAGTTAGAGAATTTCTGTTCTCGCTATACAAAATTATCTTCACGGGCCCCCCGGTGACCTAAAAGACTACAATTAATATAATATTTACAGTAAATAAGTATGGAACAAATATATGCAAGAAGAAAAACAGTAAACCAGCGCGAGCCGAATTATCTGTACTTATACAACAAATTGTAACGCAAAGGACTTCTCTTTCTTTACTGGACCAAAGTCAAAAGACACCTGCTAAACACCAACAAATGTACCCCTTCGTTCATTTCCCCAATACCAGTCAATTATTCACCCACCCCTCAAATCTCCACACCAAGAATTTTCACCCCCATTTTTCCCCTGGGAGGATAGGAGGTGTGGCTAACGTTGAAAATTGGAAGTTTCAGCAGTTGAAACACGATTTACTATTCCAATATATTAATCCCAAATTAATTCAAAAATCTAAAAAAAATCTTAAAAAGAAGCCAGAAGTATAATCTATTGAACGCTCTTTTTCAAAATGTGAAACGTTTGATAGTTAATTTTTTATAGTGCAATTAAGAAGGTGATGTTTTATCTAAGAAATTTTGACAAATTAACTCCATTTCAAGATATATTTAAAATAAAATTTAAAAAATTGATGACAGAGTTCAATGCATTAAACTGTCTACAATCATGTGCAAAAAACAGAATTTTAAATTATTCATTTGCCAATGTGTAATTAGCGAAGAACTTCCCCCATAGGTTAACATGGGCATGAAAGCTAACTGAAGCGTCGCCTTAAGTCATGCCAGTAGTAGTTATTGCCGTCCGGACCGTCTAAGTTAAATTTTTTCTCGCCCGAAAATATTATATTTTTCCATGTTGAGTTCCAGGACATGGCATTCTTTGCCCACTTCAGACGTGCTTCTTTATGATGTTTAAGAAGTCGTGGTTTGCTTCTTAGTTTCCGAAGTTTAACATCAACATTCGACTTCAAACTTCGCCACACAGTTACATGAGGGGCCAACGGCCGTACCGTGCTGAAAACACCGGTTCTCGTTAGATCACCGAAGTCAAGCAGCATCGGGCGCGGTTAGTACTTGGTGGGTGACCACCTCGGAACACCGCGTGCTGTTGGCCATCTCGGGTGCGGTATCCCCGTGGTTTGCGCGCTAGATTTGCACGCTGCCACAAATGCCGCCGTGTTCATGCGGAGTACGATCACGTTAAACATGTGGGTCCGTAAGTCCTTCCGAGAGGTTGGTGGTAGGGGAAGGAGGGTACGGTCCCTGTGGATGCCTCCCCCACTGGGTTCCGGTCTAAATTGGGTGGCACTTCCCGGCCGTCCATACAGTTACCTTACACCTTTCTGGTAGGTCGGACGGTCTGGGTCTCAACAACAACAACACAGTTACATGAGACACTTGTTTACTTGTCTGCTGTGCTATTTTATAAGTGGATTGGTACTTTTTCATTGCAAGCTAGAAAATATGTCTATTATCACGAGCTGATAACTGCTTTTTGCGGCCAGATCTTTTCTGCTTTCCATACAATTCTTTTTTACTCAAAAAATTGCGAATAGCCGTTTTAGAACGATTAAGAATCTTACTTATTTCACGTTCCGACTTTCCTTTTCCATTGTAGAACCAAACTTTTCGCACCTCTACTTCAGACAAATCACTTCCATGAGGCATTTTAATAATCCAACGAATCAAACAGTTCAATTCTGAATTTCTGCCTTTTTTCCTTCTTTCCAACCTTTCCAGATGGTTTAGGTTACAGTTAAACTCCGAAGTTAAACAAAAATCGTCTGCATTGTTAGAAAATCTAAAGTGGTCTTATATTTATGCAACACCGTGATTTCGAAAAATCGTTTGGCCCGAAAATAATATTCGATCTGTTTTTTTTTTCTAAGCTAAATCAACACTGCAAAATTATTTCGTTTCATACACTTTCTTTGAAATTCACATTCAATATTGTCTTTGTTGAGAAAGGGTGGAATTTTGAGTGGTCTTATAATTTTGAAACAGACTGTATGAGCGTTCACTGCAATACTTCCCCTCCCTATGAGTTGTCGAAAGCCCTGACCATCCGGCTCGTCCAAGGACTTAGAGCAGCAGGTTGGATGTCGTTGTTGTTGATTATGTAGGGTTTCATATAAAGCGTGCCACTTATAAGTTAAGAAGAAACGGTGACAAACTTTTTCTCAACTTATAACTCGCACGAAGCAGCCGAAGAGAGAAGAAACAGTCAGGAACAGTGGATGTCAAGCCAATGTATCTTTGCGGAAAATTTTCTACCGATTACGTAGACATTAATTGCCTCCTGTTTCATTTAGTGGTGAATCCCAACGATATATTATTTTAAAAATGATTAATAATAGGAAGTAATCGAGAGCCGCTAAAAGTACTTCATTCTGATTCCAGATCATCAATATAGCGAAAGCACGAAAGTTGGCAGAGTATTGTAATTTGAACAGTCAAATAATAGTAGACAATCATTGGGGTTGAGCTAAAAATCTCTTTAGATCAAAGCACTAAATACACTCTGTTGCAAAAAGAAAAGAAAAAGAAAATAAATGTTCTCACTCACGGACAATTGGAACGGGATTTTCTGCTTTGATACTGCAAATTGTATACAAAGATGCTTTTGAGACGTATCTGACGGCGCTGTGAACAATTGCCGGGTTTAGAGATAGGTCGCATCATAGGCGTAAGGGAAGCTTTTTGTTCCAACATATTTGTAAGCCGCCGTCTTGATCGGATCGATATGGCAGTTGCTCTGTATTGGCAACAGTGGATCAGAGAAAGCACGTGTAACTATTGCAGAGACTCGAGACGCTCCAGACAGACAACTGCTTGATTGGATCGTGCAGCCAGGAGAAGAGTCACGTCCACATTAATGTAGTCGCTGTCAGCCTTTCGAAGGCATTTATCATCCCCTGTGTATCCAGTTTCAAGGTATACTATTCGCAGACGACTGGAAGAAGGCGGGATTTGGTGTCGACGTCTATTAAGGCGCCTACCACTGACCAATCAACATAAGCAGAGCCGTCGGGATTGGTGACGAGCTCAAACAACCTGGACCGTGTTCGATTGGAGACATGTTATCTTTAACGACGAATCCCGCTTCTCTCTAAGTGCTAATTACCGCCGCAAACATGTGTGGAGGAGGACTAACCAGTGTTCCGATCCCGCATTTGTTGTCGAGCCGCACATGGCCCTCACAAGTGGCAGTCTGGAGAGCCATCTCATGGGACAGCCGATCTCCTCTAGTTGTGCTGCAAGTCAATCTGACAGCTCATTTGTACTTCGATAATATTCTACAATCGGTTGTTCTGCCTATGCTGTCGAACCGCCTAGGTTCCATTTACCAACAAAAAATTATCGCTCGGCTGTTGGAGCGGCAAATGCCATCTTGAGACCAGTGGATGCTGATCTCGAAAGGCTGTTCTTCCCGCCGAAATGCGGAACGTTGGATTCTTCGTTGTCTCGCTTGGAGTGACATACTCTCATCTCTTCAGATGCTGCTGATTCTTTCCATTCACTGTATGGTGATGTTTGTATAATTTTGCCAATTAAAGTTGTTAGTCTTTCTGATCAGAAAGTGGATCCTAATGTGTGGTATGGTAGTTGTCGTTGTACCCTTTCCTGCCAGGTTTGGCGATGAGTGTATCGTTGCGCGGCCGGAGGTGGTCCCTGTTTAGAGCGCCGGTGGATGGTGTCTCGCCGCCGGTTTTGTCGAAAGTATATGCCGAGGCGTTCAGCTTTGCTATCGTTCCGACTGATCACTATTCCGTGTGCCTTATGGTGGGACTGGAAATTTTTCTGACTTGCATACATACATAGACGTACATATATACACAAACATATATACATACATACACACACACACACACACAAACAAGCACATACATGCACACACACACACACACATACATGCACACACACATACATGCACACACACATACATGCACACACACACACACATGCACACACATGCACACACACACACACATACATACACACACATACATACACACACACATACAAACATACACACACATAGAAACATACAAACACATAAACGCACATATACACAAACGCGCACACACACACACACACACACACACACACACACACACACATACTTATATACACACAAACATATACACGCAGAATCACACAGTCATACATATACACAAGAATACCTAAACCCGAACATACCTATATACGCGTGCATACACACCAGTTCAAAAACGTTCGATTCGAGTTCAGGGATACTTGAAACTGGCTCTTCCATCGACCCCGTCGCAATACTTTATACATTATACTATGTATATAGGGAAAGTAAATTGCGTTTCGTCTTGCCTCTTAAAATGGTTAATAACCCATCTAGTTCAATATTAGATGTATCAAAACGTGACGCATTAAACTCAGACCATAAATTAGCATATACTCGGCAATCACCGATTCATTATAACGCTGAGCTGTAATTTACAGATTATATATTAGTTACTATTTCCCTGATTATCTAACGTTGGAGAGAGGTAAATTAATCAATGCCAAGCCGTGGTTTAATGAATGCATGTATATTTCATTTAATAGCTTATTCCTGTGGCCAAGTTTGGCAACATGAATATAATGTGTCTTAAACACTCATTTCACTGCGGAAATTCATAACAGACACGATGCACTAAAATACGCAGAGTGGTGTCGGTCACAATGGCTTCTTTAATGAGTTTGTTAGATATAGTCTATATTGAAACCAGTGTATTGCATGATATCCACAAACATTTCAGGCTGTATTGATTTGAGTGTTAGCATTGCATACTTTACCAAAGGTTGAATTGTTATATTAGCGAGGAGAATTGTTATCTAAAGCGTGTCTCTAAAGTTCTCATATATAAAGTTTAGAATTTTACTGTAGAATAGTTTATTTAAGCCTGACAAAGACGGTGAAACTATCTTTTAAAATTTTGTTGCAACTTATTACTTTCCTTACATGTATAGTATAGTATAGTGGGGAAGTATTGTGAAGTAGTCGAACATTCAAATTCGAGTTTTCGACGGAAGAGCAAGTTTCAATCATCCCTGGACTCGAAGCGAACGTTTTGAGGTGTGTGTATCGTAGACGAATGGAGTGTTTCAATCCGTGAATACTGAAAGCTTATTGATTTCAAACATGATCGAACGTTCAGAAAACCCCTAAGTCTTCGAACGAATTTTTGAAAAAATCAAGACATTCAATGATGTTAAAAAAGTAATCATTTATTATGTATTTTTTTATTCCAAAACGAATGACACAAACTTTAGAACGCTAGCTTAAACAGTTCTCGATACATGTCACGTTTTCCAAAAAATGTAACTAGAAAATGACATAAAACTGAACAGTAGTGTCATCAAATATGTAACACTTGTCAACTAATTTGGCAAGATTTCACAAACTTGATTTTTTTTTTAATGTAGGACCAAATTAGCAAAAATGACACTAAAGTGACGCCTGATGATGTTAGTATTATTTCCAATTGTCAAGTTATATTTCGGTGAAATATGAGTTAATTCGGTACTTCAAAACGTGTTACCCATTTTCAACGTTGAAAATATTGCGCCGTGGATGTTGTCCATAATTATTTCACATTGAAAGAAGTAAAGTAATTGCATTATGTAAGGAAAGCCGTGTGTTGCCCATAGCAGACTTTTCTTAATAAGTTTTATTATATATATATATATAATATATATATATATATATATATATATATATATATATATATATATATCCAGAAGGCGAAATGCGTATTTAAGGCATAATAAACAGCGCTCAATGCGTAGTGAGTACCCACACCGCGGACTAAGACATGCTTAGGTGCTCATTTAGAGCTAAGCCGCACGTGTGCTCACGTAGTTGGCGACTACGCTTTTTGAAAACTTGTATGCATTAATCCCAGCTTTAAATCCAGAGCAACGCCGGATACATTTTCTACATGTTTGAGATTGTAGTTAAGGACTTAGAAAACCATAACGTTACCTTGTATGCGCCTGAGCAGCGGTTGTATTTTTACTTTCCCTGCAATACATGGTAATGTATAGGGAAAGTATTGGAATCATGCCGAAAATCGCAACTCGAGTTATCGACGGATATCTACACGTTTCGAGACCTCTAGAATACAAAACAACTATTCTTAGCGTGAAGTGTGTGTGTGTGCGCGCGCAATGTATATATCCCACTCTAACTCAAAAGCTAATGGACCGAATTTCATAAAATGTGGTAGGTAAGTCACTTGGGTGTGACCCTGGTGCTGATTAGTTTTTAGTACGATTCGGGATAAAAGAAACCGCCCTTTTTTTGCGAAATGGCCCGCAAAAATTGCCTTTATCCACTCTAGCTGAAAAACTAATGGACCGAATTTCACAAAATTCGGCAACTAAGTCGCTTGTGGTTACCCTGGTGCTGATTAGATTTTGGTACGATTTGGAAAAAAATAATATGCCTTTTTTTGCAAAATAAACCGCAAGAATCGTCAAAATCTAAAATAAAAAACTACGTATGCTCAAATATATCCATTAAATGCTTGTTTTATACATAATTTTTAACGAAGAAAAGAATAAGATCAACCCCACTACACTAGGACTAGTCGTTCTCGAGATATTTTAGTTTTTTCGTATTTTCTCTACGCTACCTTTGAAAATAAGTCCAGTTACCAAATGAGAACGAAAAGTGAATTAAATTTAATTAAAATAACGAGAACATTGTATATAAGTCTGCAGAGAAAGTCATGGTCTGCCCACATCAGATTTTTATTTTTGTTATAAGCGGGCGCATTGTTAACACTCACTTACATTTTAGAAGATTCGCTGGTTCCGGTGTAATTTTATTGAAAGGTTAGCATCTTAAATCCCGGGCAATGTCCTGTACATTTTCTAGTGTTTAAACAAAACTTAAATTATAAGGCAGACGATATTTTCTTTCTTCTAATCTAAACATTAAAGAAAATGCTACATAAACCAGTTAAATAAATTCGTGGTATTTTTTGTTTTATTTGCTATTGTAATTAAATATTATAACGCAATAGTTCGAAGAACATAATGATTTAGAATGCTTATTACAATTCGCACATACATGAAATTACGAGCAACGCCGGATATTTCCGCTTGTTGGTTTATACATTAAAATAATGATTAACTGTCTGTCCTATCGCTATTGAACCAATTTTGCGTTGATAAGTTTAACCTTACAATTCACCCTTAATTAATTAAGTTCTCAATTTCAGTTTAAAAATTTATCTATTTCTTCACTGATAAATTTGGGACTATACTCGCAACGTCGGCAGTGGTTTCGCTTCAACAGATTTACATGTATCATTTGATATCTAATTAATCACCGTATTGCAAATACATGTGACATAAATAACACCTTCTTACTACAGGTTATTACACATATTATACAGTCCTAGAGCTATAACTCCGTCGTGAGGCTCTAATGGGGTTGTTCTATGTCAAACTTAGATATTAATTTAATGTACAAGTTGATCGTAATAGAAGTATCCGTGATTAGAGTTCTCTAGAGATAGCTAGAGACCAAAACTCAGCCAAACTTAATTAGAAATCAATAGGTAAACACTTTGTACAATGGATAAGGAAAGCTTTAAACAACTTATTCAAGCACAAATGAAATACAAATGCAGCATGTAGCTTTTAATTTATAAAATTTGGCAGATTTTCGAAAAATAGAACCAGCATATTTTTGCGAAATGGCTCGAAAAGAAAAAATCTCCCTTTGCTTCTCTCCCCCCCCCCCCTCTCCCTTTCTCCCTCTCCTCTTTCCCCCCCCCCTCTCTCTCTCTCACACACACACAATATTATAATATATAATTTTCTCATTATTGTAAGATAGTTAAAAATGAGTTCAATTTACAGCTTCGCTTTTATTATATTACTAGCAGTCTATCCTTTCGTTCTTCGCATGGAATATACATTATAAAGAAACTTAAAATTTACAACCATGTTCAAATTCCTATAATATTCTAAATGACATTGTTATTCAAAACATGCTATTAAAATATTTTTAAATTAATGCTCCTTAAAAGAAGTTTAAGAATCTCTGTTCTCGCTGTACAAAATTATCTTTACAGGCAGATCTGAAGAACAAAACTTCCTGTTCCTGTTTGTAAACAAATTTACTCGTATTACTTATATTCTCTTAGATTGGAATACCCGTGTATTAGTAGAAGATTACCCTTACTACAACTAGGAATTTCTAAAATCTTTGCCAAAATAAAACAGATGACTTAATAAATTAAAAATGTCTGTAATCCCCGTAATTTTTAAACCTGAAGGCCGTAATTGATATAATCCAGTAAAAATGCAATTTCGATATAACATTTATTTTTCTTTATTATTTAAATCGTTAAAGATTTACTAAAAATCGTTAACCGCATAAACACATTGCATTTAAATCCGTTGCTAAGCGACACGATATCATTTTCTTCAATTAAATTGGCGGGGAAAATATCGTTTGCATAATGCTATCTCTATGGAAGGTTTAATTGTGGGTTTTTAATTAACATCTCGACAACCCCTGATCCTAGAAACTCAGAACATGGACTAAATTTTAAGTGGGGCTATTTCATGGCTGCCCACAAAATTTCATGAAATTCGATGTAGCCGTTCTCCCGTGGTGATGAGACACCCACCCACCCACCCACACAGACAGATTTTCAATTTTATTTATATAGATAAAAGAAATTTAACACGTGATACTACTCATGGCGAGTTATAAATAAAATATTTTACTTAATAAACGGAGTTTTTATATTTACTTGCTATTTCTGACTTTGTTTTTTTATGTTCCTTAATACGAAGCATTTTTACGTAATTTTAAAGCACGTTTAATTGGACCAATTTAAAGAAAGACCACACTAGTAAGAAACAATGTACCCCAGCTATTAGAAATTTCTATAGGTTCTAAGTTTTGCAAATTTATTAATATGAATAAATACAATATTAAACTTCTATATTTTAAGGATTTTAGCAATCTGCTGACTGATTTTTGGAAAAGTGGTAAAATGATAGCTGTGTCGGAATTCCTTCCAGAAACAAGTTTAGAGGAAGGTTTAGAAATTTTTGAATAACACTGTCAACAATGCTAAGAAAGAAATTACGATTGATAGCAACAACTCTTAAACAATTAATCTCAAAATTGAGCAAATCTATAGTTAAATAAACGCTCAAAGCACAATAGGCAAATGTATTGAAAGCAACAATTTTCTAACTAGGTAGATAGCAGGGCTTTTTATGTGGAGGTAAAGAGTACACTTAAGCCATGAAAGATAAATACACTTATGCTTAAGCTCACCTGCACCACCTGCATCTGTAGCACAAGTAGAAATTCCGGTCTGCCGGTCTCTGTTGAATAGGTAGAGCTCCTCTACTACAGGCTGACTTACCAAGCATATTGAAGCACATAGGGCTCCATACTACAGTTACAGAAATTATGAAATAAGTGTTTAAAATAAATACTTTATATAAAAAAATAAGTTTCAATTAGAATATTGTAGAACTTAGCTCGCACAAGTATGCTCCAGTACCTGGTATCCAATTATTTATTAGCCATTGTTTTCTTCTTTCTCCGTTTCTAGGAAAGCGAAATAGCCTAAAACCCTTTTTAGAATGATTACAGCAGTTCAGTTTAGAACAACCACCGATAATTATTTCAATTATACTTCCTAAAGTGAAAATACGAATAGAGCTAATGCTAATGGATTGCGTTTCCAGCTATGGTGGACTTCAATATGCTTGATGAGTCAGCTCGTATATAGAGGAACCTTAGCCGTAGGTATTCCGTTTTGTAAGAATTCTACTACTGCGCATGCTCTTTATATGCACAGAGCAGGCTCGGGGATTGGTTGAAAAAGGGTGAAAACGGTTATATTATATATTAGATATCTCCCATGAATAAAACACCAACACTTATAAGGGGGAAGGTTTACGAGCTTTGATCCGTATGATAGTAATGTTAAAATTAATCATTTTTAAGAAACATTTGAAAAATTTCTATTAAATATAAGTCTCCATATTTTTTACTGTACATTTTCTGAACTATTTTAAACACTTTAATCAGAACTTTTATGTTTTAACACCTTGTTATTTTTTTTTAATTATCTAACTGCAACTATATATATTTTGTTTTAAAAACACTAAAATTGTAATACATTTTTTGTTACTAAATTACTCTAAATTAATTTTTCACAAAATCCTAAGATTAAAATATGTACTATTATTATGTAATTATAAGTTTGTGTGTAAAGTTTCAAACTATTCACAGCAATAGTTTTTGAAAAATGTCCCATTTATGGTAAAAAACACAGTTTTGCAAAAATCAAAATTTAGTGAAAAACTTACTTATAACTACTTGGTGTTTACGTGTACATTTTTTAAAAACAATAATTAAAAATACCTCTCTAGTGCAGCAGGAATAATAATATTAACGTCATTAGAAACACAAAAGTTCATGCTTTTTAAAAATGCAAAAATTGAAAAATGCCTTTCTGGGGGTAGAAATTCGTGAACCTCTACCCTCTTAAGGCATCAGTCTAAACAAAAAGCTAGTTAGATCTCCTTTCATTTATTTACACAGAAAGCATTTTATACATTTATTTCGAATAATGATATAAACAAATCTTTAAAAATGTATCTAAATGTGCTTCTCTTTCCAACTACGGTTTAAACAAGAAAAAAAATATATATGCTGTAAAATACGCATTTTTTCTTCGATGCGTTTTTAATTTTCATTTATTTTCATTCCTTTTTTACCCCAACGAATCTCGCTCGTTTTTACCTATAACTTAATCAGATATGGAAATAAATAGCATGCAATGCGCCAAGTTCTCGCGCAAAGAAATGTGATTACGAGATAATCCACATTTAAATTATTCTGTGATGATGGAAAGAATGTGTTACTTTTTCTTCAAATTGCCCTCAATGTTATTTTAGTGTAATGTAATTAACATTTTAAAAAATGCTGTTTTCGCTGCCTTTAATTTCTTTTCTTTTATTACGGTACTTTTTTTTCTCTAGGAACTTTGATTAGCATAATTATTATTGATTGATTAACTTACTTTTTGTGTGGAAATCCAGTAAATTATATCACTTCCCCTATATATATAGTATAATGTATAGGGGAAATGTTATGATTGGGTCAAAAATTCGAATTAGAGTTTTCAACGAAAGCACTTTTCAAGCATCCCAGAAAACGAATTGATCGTTTTTAAGGTGGTGTCTGTGTGGATGTGTGTGTGCGGATGCAATGTCTCACAAACGAAATTTGACACAAATATTACAATCGATTAATACTGAAAACCTATTGATTTTAAATGCAATTGAATGTTAAGAAAAAACACTCAATTTTCGAATGAAATTTGAAAATAAAATAATTAAAAAATCAGAACTTAATAATGTTACGTAAATGAGCATTTCGTATATAGTTTTTCATTAGAAAACGATTGACATAAACTTTAGAAGGTTAATATGAACCATTCTCAAGATATTGCACTTTTTCTAAAAAATATTAAATAAAATTAAAAAAAGTATTAACTATCGTGAAATATCTTCACTTTTCATACAATATTATGTTGCAAATTTGTTACCATTCTTGAGGATCTAGTTTGAATGAATGATATGAAGGTGGGTGGCTGCAGGAGAGCTCAGCACAACAATCAAAGGTCTATAGTACTATCCCAGAAATGAGAATGTCCCTAAGAAAAGAGACCAGTAGCCGAAGCAAAAATCAGCAAGTAGAGGATCTAGTTTACTTCATTTACGAGCGAAGAATCTTGTCTTTTTACGACCAAGAATTCACCAATAGTCATTTATATATAAGAAAAGCTCTTCTCTTCGTCTATGTGTAACGTTTGGCGTAAATTTCGCAAATTTTGTGACTTGTTTAGTGAAATATCGCCAACTTGGCTATATGTCGCCCCCAGATTGACGAAAATATTGTCAAAATTACAAGCACGGCGCTTAATTAACGGAAATAACGCTAAACGCTCTTAATTATTAAAATATTTTAATATACTGACGATATTGCTTATTGCAGATACTATCAATATTGATAACTGCCAATTTAAAGTTGCGTAAAATATAAGTTTATTGGGTACTCCGAAATAGTTTTACATGTTGTCATCCGGAAAAGCGCCAAATGCACAATTCAGTGTTAAAAACATGCCGTGGATCTTATACATCATTTTTTCACTGTGAAAGAAGTGAATGCATCACGTTATATAGGGAAAGTCATGTGCTACTCACATCAGATTCTTTTAAACGGTATTTTGTTTGATCGTGATTGTTACTTTGTTAAATGACTCGTATAATTTTAAAAATTATACCAATGCTAGTTTAAAACAGTAATTTATTTTGAATTTCTTGATGCCTGGCTCTGAGGGCGAATTTTCCTGTGTGAAGGGAAAACTATTAATTCAAGTGTTCGAATGAATAATTATTCCTCTGTCAAGAACACTTGAATCGCAATGGAGGGAGAGCTAGAACTAAATTCCCTACCTGTAGAAAATTGGTTATTTTTAAAATACTGAAAGTTAAGCCTGTCATATGACGAGGTGCATAATGTTATATTTATAGGACTCCCTGCCATCCAGATGCTATTTCACGTTTTAAATCGCCATAGACGTGAACCAGGACCACCCATACAAATTGTAGACTCCCTGCAAGCATTTATCTCGCTCACTCTGTTTCATATTTAATATTCTCCTTCTTTGCAAATTTTTCATCTTCAAAAAATATTGGGGTTCAGGCCCCCTCTGGATCCCCCATCACTCGAGTGATGTTTATCTCCTCCTATAGGCGACCATGCGGGGACCACACCTGTTCCGATTAATATTAATTTCTATATGACCCCTAATAAAACGCCATTACTTCCTGCCCCCTCCCTCACAGACTCAAACAACGTACCAATGTACTAATAAAGCGTACTTGTGCCACAAACAATGAAACTCTATATTTTGAGTAATAATTTTAATTGTTAATTTCCACAAAACGATGTGGATTATCAGGAAAATTGAATTATAATTTGGCGACATTTAAAAAGAAATGTGTCGCTAAAGTCGAGGTCCTTAATATTGCTGCCACCTGGGATAGATAGACTGACAAAGTTCTTATGTATACGGGGTGCTTCAAAAGAACTTATAACTTTTAATACTAGGCACATACTTTGTTTTGAATGGTAAGCAACGCTTGTCAAAAATATTTTCAAAACTGGGGAGGTGTTTGCATAAAAATACGAAATCTAACCTTTTATTTTATACCAATTACTCGAAAAATGTTTATAAACTTTATTATAATGATTAGCTAGTTTGGCATTTGTACGTATTAAATGAAAGCGTGGGGAATAAAGCAAAATTCTTGAGAAAATATTGTTTTCACGAAAATTTTCGATTTCAAGATTTTGATGCCAACATGTTTTAGAACTTCCTGAATACAGATTATTTTTGGAGTCCTGTCTCTGTCTGTGGTCGATTTCTTGTATACATGATAGCGGCCACAAATATTAATGGATTTTCATGAAACTTTATATTCGGCTTTGTTAATGAAACATCTAGAACTAGATGGAATTTCTTTTAATTGGAGCGAGAATTCGACTTTTCGACGGAAGAACACGTTTCGAGCATTCCTGAACTCAAATCGAACGCGTTTGAGGCGATGTGTGTGCAATATCTCACGAACAAGTGGAACGTTTTGAACGAAATTTTGTACGAATATTACGATCAGTGAATAGTGGTACCTTATTGATTTCAAACGCAATCTAATATACGGAAGATACCCGAATTTTCGATTGAAATTTTTAAAAAATCTTCAATAAATCAAAACCTTCAATGTTACATAAATAATCATTTCGTATGTAATTTTTAATTAAAAAACAGGCAAACTTTATAACGCTAGCATGAACCATTTTCAAGATATTGCACATTCTTCAAATAAATTTATCAAGAAATCACAAAATTAAAAAAGTATTACCTATTAATAATCTAGAAATAATCAAGATTGGCACCACGTCTGCATACAATGGACAAAACCAAGAACAAAACGTTTTTAAAAAACGAAAGGTCTTTTATTTAACATCCTAAAAGACGTACAAAAATTGTTAAAAACAGCCAGAGCGCTTTCGGACGCATATCCCTTCATCAGTGGCTACATGAGTAGTAAAAGCATGGAATGTTTATATATAGAGAGACCATTTTAAAACAAATTTGCATAAAATATAAAATGGTAAATGAACTTACTAAAATAATACAAGAAATGTACACTGAAATTACACAATAATTTTAAACGCTTACGAATTTTTTTTTTAACGATTACAAGAAAAGAACTAATACAAATTTTAGAAAAACGTCAAGCATGATATTCCTGAGAATGACGTCACAAAAAACTTAAGAGATTTGAATTGCATAGAGTCGAGAATGAGTCGCCAAGCATAACTTAAAATTTGAACAGGATCAAAATTACAAATTGATTCACGGTAAATATAAATAAACAGGGATTCATAAGGAAGAATACTACGTGGATTGTTACAACGAACCAAAAGGAAAGTTTTTTCAAAAACGGGAAGAAATTTATCATTAGCCACATATTGAGCAAGAGCCGTAGAAAGTTTACCAGATTTGACATCGCGAGCATGTTCTGCTAAACGGATGCCAACAGTACGTTTTGTACTACCAATGTAAAATTTATAGTCACCAGTAGGGGATAACAGGGGAACGACATACACCCCAGCAAAACTTTTAAAGTCATCAAAATTTCCAAGTTTATCGGATCGAATACGATTAAATAAAGTGGTAATATTAGAGTGAGCGGGTTTGAAACCAAATTCATGGCAGAAATTAATAAAAGGACGGAAAATCTTAGGATGGTAAGGAACACTAGATTTATGGACTAAACGATCTTTAATAGCAATAAGTTTAGTATCAACTTGAGTGCATTTAAGACGAACGTGGGCGAAGATCTTGTTGTTGTTGAAACCCAGACCGTCCGACCTACCAGAAAGGTGTAAGGTAACTGTTTGGACGGTCGGGAAGTGCCACCCAATTTAGACCGGAACCCAGCGGGGGAGGCATCCACAGGACCTCCTTCCCCTACCACCAACCTCTCGGAAGGACTTTCGGACCCACATGTTTAACGTGATCGTACTCCGCATGAACACGGCGGCAGTTTTGGCAGTGGCTGGAATCGAACCCGGGCCTACCGAGTGCAACTCCAGCTCGCTAACCAATGGGCTACCGCGCCCTGCGAAGATCTTGTGTATAAATTGCGATCTTGTGTATATTGTGCGAAGATCTTGTGTATAAATTCAAAAGAATAAGCAGCCTCATGGCCAAGTTTAAAAATGAAATTAATATCATCAGTTAAAGCGGGGATAGAACAGCAAACATTAAATGCGCGATTAAAATACGCGTTAAAAGCTTTTTTTTTTTTTAACGCGTATTAACTATTGTTAACTTTTATGTTATTTATTTTTAAAACATGTTCACTTTTCAAATGTAATATTATGCGATAAATTTGTTATCATTCTTGTGGATCTAGTTCGTTCCATTCACGAGAGATGATAATTTAGGTAATAGTTTTGTATTTTGACACTTAACAATTCGCCAATTGTCATGTATATATAAAAAAAGCTCTTTTCTCTGTTTATCTATAACCCTTGGAGATAAGACGAACTTGGCGACTAATTTACCGAAATATCGCCAAATTAACGATATTTCGGGAGAACAGATGTTTCAGATTCAGTTCAAAACAATACTATATAAATTTCATCATTGTCTAAAATTGATATTTTGCAAAATTGCTGAAACTGTTGGCAGCTGAAAACAAATTTTTCGATTTCATCTGCCTACACCTTCATTTCCCATCGACAATTTTGTATAATATCAATTTTGAATAATGATAAAATTAATATAGTATTGTTTTGAATTGAGTCTGCTTTTACCCTTAATCTAGTTCAATTTCGAGTGTGTTTAAAATTTATTTTCTACTTTCCTGTGCCCCGCTGGGAAGGATATTGAAAACTTGTTTTTTCTCATAATTTATTCTTCCTGTAATTGTAAATGGATCCTCACTGATATTGAAAAGTTGAGCTTCTGTATTAAATTGGCATCCATCTGCTATTTTAAACAATTCTTTTAAAAAATTATGTAATTATATTTTCATCTCTAATCTCATTTTCCATCTAAAAACCCTGAATTATATATTTATAGTGTTAAATATGCATACATCTTCTAAGTCCCGCTTTTAATTTTCATCCAATTTCGTTTCCATTCCATTTTTTTCCTGCCCCCTACATAATTTATTTTTACCTGTAGCTTAATCAGATATTAAAATGGAAGTAAAACGCATGCAATACATTAAGCTTTACGTAAAGGAATTTGATTACTAGATAAGCCGCATTGTAAATCGTTCAGCTTAATGATAGAAAGAATGCGTTGTTTTTGTTTCAGTCATGTAATTAACATTTTAAAGAAATCTGTTTTTCCTACCTTTGATTTTACTTTTTTTTTTTCACTGAGAAAACAGTCCTTGTAGTTTGATTAGCATAATAGTTATTGATTAGTCTGGTTTCCACGTATGACTTCGGTACGTTCTAATTATTTTTACTTTCCCTACATACATAGTATAATGCATAGGAAAAGTATTGTGGAAAATTCGATTTCAAACTCCAAAGAATGTGTCAATAGTCAGCTATATCAATTGCACTTTGATGAAGATTTTGCGCGTGAGTAATGTGCGTGAGTTTCGAATAAGTCATTTTGTTTACGTTGTATCGAAAGCGCCCAATTTCAATTTACATGGTATTATTTCAATACTAAAACTTGAGGTGGGACAGCCCAGTGGTTAGCGCGCGGGAATTGCACTCGGACGACCCGAGTTCGATTTCTGCTCTGTCCAAACTGTCCCCGTGTTCACGCGGAACACGGGTACGTTAAATATGCGAGTTCGTAAGTCATTCCGAGAGGTTGGTGGTAAGAGAAGAGGGGTACGATCCATGTGGATGCCGCCCCCACTGGGTTCCGGTCTAAATTGGGTAACGCTGTCCCAGCCGTCCAAACAGATACCTTAAACATTGGGGTAGGTCGGACGGTCTGGGTCGAAGAATAATAATACTAAAAACTTGAATACTTGATTTTGTACACCATAATTTCGTTGTAAAAAGGTCAAGTTATGTACTGTTCACATCAGATTTTTTTTTTTTTTTTTACTATAGCTTGATCAGATATTGTAATAGAATTAAAGAGCATGCAATGCATTAAGCTTTTACGTAAAAGAGGTTGATTACTATATAAGCAGCATTTTAAATTGTTCAGCTTAATGAACAGAAAAAATGCATTGCTTTCCATTTAAGTCGCTCTTCATGTTGTTTTAGTTTCAGTGATGTAATTAACTTTTCAAAGAAATCTGTTTTTGCTACCTACGATTATTTTCTTTCTTCTCCGAAGTAAAAAGTCCTTGTACTTTGATTACCATAATCGTTATTGATTAGTCTAATTTCCGTGTAAAACTCCGGTACGTTCTATTAATTTTTTAAATTGAAATCTGTTTGTATTTTTAAATGAGCCGTATGATTTTAAACATTATATTAACTCTGCTACCAATTCGGTTTGTTTTAATTTATTTATCTAGGAGAAAATTTCCTAGTAATGGGAAAATGATTAATTCAAATACGTATCCTGGGAGTCATTATCCTTCTGTCAAGTATGCTTCAATCGCGTTTCGTCCCAGATGGGGAACTAGCGAGAATTATAAATTCCCTACCTGTGTGAAAGAGATAATTACTCTTTACTTACAAATCGAGCATTTAAATAAGAATCTATACGTTTTATATTGAAAGATTTAGGGTTTACGCAATTTCGTGTAGCCCGCATATAGCAAAGTCGCAAGGTCAGGAAAAAGTATTCGTTATAACCGAATTACGCAACAACCGATTAAAAGTTTAGGTGTAAGATAAACAATAAAAATGACTTATCTACCTGTATATTGTGAAATAAAAAAAATTTGTAATAAGGTTAAAATGTAGACCCGAAAATTGGCACTCGTCACAGGTCGATTAAACAATGCAGTTTGGCGATTAAATGAAACAACTAACCTTCCACCACTCTGCCTTCCCCCCTATTCTGTTTAAACTGAAGAAACAGTGCCCAGAAATTTGCTAACTGTGCGTTTCTTCCCTCTCCAATTCTCATCTCGTATGTATATATACTATAATATATGTATATACTCTTGTATTACATATAAGTATATATAACCATACTTATTGATTTTACAATAAATCCGCGATAGAGTAAACATTAAACTATAACTGCCTATTGACTACTTGCTACTAAGCGAAAATTTCTATCTTTCAGGCCTATTAAAATGTATTGCTCTTAAATGTATTTTTGTTGAAACAAAATCTGTGATTTTCTTTTGAACATTTGAATTTACAGCACATTTACATAGCACTTTTCCTATTGCATCTTAAATCGTCACTGAATTTATATTGTGGGCTTCGAAATAGTCACGCAAATGTTGAAGGCTTTCCACAGTATCTTTATATATATATATATATATATATATATATATATATATATATATATATATATATATATATATATATATATATATATATATATATATATATATATATATATATATCCTATCGTCCCTTTTTTTTTAATCAATATTGATTCTGTCGGATTCATTAGACGTATTATCAGCAGCTGTAACAATAAGGTCATACATCAGTCTCTTGCGCTTCTGTTTCAACTTGGAACATAATCATTTAAAGTGAGATCTCCTGGAAAAACTCCTTTTTCTCCTAACCTATTTCATATTGAATTATCTTTATACACAGGATCGAGAATGAAAGATTGTTGGATTTTTTTTCTCTGTTTATGGAAGGACATCATACCGGTTATCATCTAAATATTAGCAGGTAATCCCTGAAGATCTCAACGTAGCTGGGGATGTCTTTAGGACAGATTTATTTAGGCTAAAACGCATTTGGGGATGCATCTTTGCTACCAAACTAATTGTTGCTCTTGGGATATTGATTTTACTCAAAGAAGTTACATGAAAATGTCTTTCTTTACCTCTCCCACACTAAAATCTTCGCAATATCCGATGTACATGGGTATATCTCATTGTTTGATATAAGCGATATTATAAAACTTCCTTGAAGAAAGCGGGCATATGTCAGTTAAGTGACAACAGTTATTTCAAGGGCATTATACGTCCCTCTTCTTCAAACCAAAAGAACAGCGAGAGCCGTTAACAACCGCTGAGAACAAACAAACTGTCACAGTTCATTCTTAGCCGTTGCTAAGGGCTCATACTGTTTCTTTCGACCTGAAGAAGAGGAATTTAACGCCCTCGAAACAATTGCTGCCATCTAACTAACATATGCCTGCTTTTTTCAAGGAAGTTTTGTTAGTTTCTTCCTAGCAGCAGTTTTATTTATTTTGTTATATGCTATATATTATATGTTTAACATAAAAGTATTGCAGATCCCAGGTGACAGAAACAAAAATTGTAACATCCGATATTTCACTACATCTGAGCTCATTATAAATGGGCTCCACTGTAATATAAATAAAATACTGCACATTCTCCATTATAAATTTCTTCGTGAAAGGCTTCCTTGACAATATGTCCACATCTAGTTCTTGCAGTATTAAATACCCCATTTCCTTTTTCGGGAATCTAACACTATATAAACGCGAATTTTTTTATATACATTTCTAACTTAACTATTCCCTGAACCACGCGATGAATTTTAATGAATGTTTTTCTGGCAATAAGAACATTCTGGAGCTAAATGCAAAATAATGAGAATTAATAACCTGTGTCTTTCATGACTACGTATAATGCGAGAACGACTCAAAGGATTTGCATACATTTCTTGCTGGTTTATTAAGCTTATAAGCATGTGTATAACACAAACTATTTTCAATTTTATCACTTTAATAAAAAGTAAAAATAAAACCATTCGCCAAATGAGAACGAAAATTGACTTAAAACTGCGAATTTAGAGTTATTTCAAATAATTATCAGTGTTATTTTGTTCAATTAAACTCAATGTAATGAGCTTTGAAAGAAAGAGAAAATGAATTTGAGACTGTAGAGATAGTCATGTGCTGCCCATATCAGATTTTTTTTACCTTAGTGCTTTTATATCTATACCCAAAATATAGGAAAATAATTTACAAAAAAGTTTTTTTTGAAAATCGTAAATGCTAATTTTCATACTTTCTTTTCTGCATATCTGACACAAATACTTTTATTAATTTTTTTCAAAGATTAAAAAAAATTGTGTAAGTGCATGCATATTTATTAGTTTAACATGTATTAAATTTATGCAAATAACTAACTTCTTTTGTAACCATACGGACAGACACAAAAATTTGAAACTAAGAGAAAATGAAGACACTCCTATTGCAAATAGCATCCATGGACCGGTTTCGCACTTATTTTACTCTTGTTAGCATGGAATAGCCGTTTTCTGCAATGTCAGTAAGAAACTTACTATAAGCCACAATTTTTACGAACTTCTACGGGAACTGCCAGTCGTCATAAAATTCATATACAATTTAGTTCGGGCCGCAAAGGCCTAGGTCTCAATCACAAAAGCCACCTGTAAGAGGCTCCCAGAAATTTGAAAGACATTCTTATTGCAGATAACAATGACCATGGACTGGATTCGTGCTTATCATATACGCTCATCAACATAGAATAGCTAATATCTACAATGGCAGAGTCAATCAATATCAGTTCCCATAGAAGCTCACAAAATTTGTGGCTCACTGACATTGCAAATATTGGCTATTCCATGCTGACGAGCGCATAATAAGCACAAAACCAGTCCATTTATGCTGTTACCTGCAGCAGGAGTGTCTTCCAAATTTTTGGGAACTTCCCTTACATGCGGATTTTGTGATTATAAAAAGAAAGCATTTAACGAAATGTCAAACTGAGGAAATAGCCATGCATACAATCGCCCTTTTTATCACTGTATTGTTTAACTTGCAACAGATTCTGATGTGTTAAGCTTTAAATTATTCATAAAAATGCCATATATTTTTTATTTAAAATTTGAAAAATCGATTTTTTGAAGGTTAGGAACTATAAATGAGAGCAGTGTTTGACTAAAATATTTCAAATTATGTATTTAGTATCCCGGACAATTCCAGATATTTCTTCTAGTGTGGGAATAAAGTAAATGTCTCGGATGCCACATTGATAGCCTAGATTTAGATTCTCTTGTGTTGAAGATCCAGACCACTCGACTGACCCTAGGGTTTACAGTGGCCGGGAAGGGGATTCTCTTGTGTGATATGTATTAATTTCGAAAGATATGAGCTATCATACACAAATTTTAAAACATACACAAATTAATAGATTATCTTGTGTGATATGTATTCATTTGTGTATGTTTTATAATTTGTGTATGACAGCTCTTATATCTTTCAATCCGTTTAACTTGCCATCGAAAAACAACTCGAACGCGTAAAGCCGGACCCAGAGATATCTTTTGGTCTAACCGTTTTGTCGCAGGTTTGTAACCTTATAGATCGTGGATTCTGTCCTTTCCAGCACAGCCGCCAGAGTTATTTGCACACCTATAAAATAATTCAATCACCATTATTGTATCATCTGTACCCACTTGGCGTACTTTTCACTTTTACTTGCAAACATAGAGGATGCATATGTTCTCATATGTGCCATTTAAAACATTCGATTTAATTACATATAATTTCCCAATAAATTAAAACTGTGAATAATTCTTGATAATAAGAATTGTGAATAATTCTTATTTAAACAAATTCTTGCATATATATATATATATATATACTTTTTTTCAATTTCAGGTAAGTGGCAAAATGTATTCTTACTGTGTTCTTGCTGGATGTTCGTATACACATTTCTAAAAGGTATGCATTCAATTTTGTATCGACGATATTTAAAGCAGATTCTCAGATATTATTGTACATATGATAGAATTAAACAAGATTAAAAAAAAAAAGAAGTAATGTCATTCTGGAACATGTAAATGGTTAACTGTAAATATATATGTATAGATGTAAATATCGATTTTTAGCAAGTTTCAGCAAATAATAATGCTATAAAATTTTGATATTAATGTTGATAATGTTATATAATGTATTTAATAATGATTGATGTTAGTATAATTTTAGTGTTATATAATTATATAGATGATAAGGTTATAATAGGCTGACAGTAACTCACAAAATGTTGTTGAGACCCAGACCGTCTGACCTACCAGAAAGGTGTAAGGTAACTGGTTGGACGGCCGAGAAGTGCCACCCAATTTAAATCTGAACCCAGTGGGGAAGGCCTCCACAGGGACCGTACCCTCCTTCCTCTACTACCAACTTCTCGGAAGGACTTACAAACCCACATGTTTAACGTGATCGTACTCCGCGTGAACACGGCGGCAGTTTTTGGCAGCGACGGGAATCAAACCCGAGCCTACCGAGTGCAATTCCCGCGCGCTAACCACTGGACTACCGCGACCTATACAAAACGTTGTTGTTGTTGAGACCCAGACCGTCCGACCTACCAGAAAGATGTAAGGTAACCGTTTGGACGGCCGGGAAGTGCCACCCAATTTAGACCGGAACCCAGTGGGGGAAGCATCCACAGGGACCGTACCCTCCTTCCCCTACCACCAACATCTCAGAAGGACTTACGGACCCACATGTTTAACGTGATCGTACTCCACATGAACACGGCGGCAGTTGTGGCAGCGTGCAAATCCAGCGCGCAAATCACTGGGCTACCGCGTCCGAAATGTGCCAACAGCACGCGGTGTTCCCAGGTGGTCACCCACCCAAGTACTAACCGCGATGCTGCTTAACTTCGGTGATCTAACGAGAACCGGTATTTTCAGCACGGTAGGGCCGTTGGCACACACAAAATGTTGTGACAGAATTATACGGTCATTGTAACCGTCTTGGCTAGGCACCTCTGATTTACCTAAATAATTGGCTTGTGGAGTCGTTCATTCTTGCCCGGTGGTGGCCGGTGACAAATTTATGCCTGGTGGAATTCTTTCCTGACCGGGGTTTTTTAGCAGCTATAAGCCTGTTTAGGCAAGCTCCCCCCCCCCCCCCCGGGCCTGGGTCGGCAAAAAAAAAAAAAAAAACAGATTCTCAATAAGTTAAAAATGGAACACTTCACCAGCAGCCTGATTTGAGGATGATTCTATATTGCGTGCTTCATACTTCTTAGAATAGTCAGTTGCATTCAATTTTCGATATATTGTTTTTCACTTATACAATCTTTCCCTGAATTGCAAATTGTTATAAGTGGAAATCAAAAACATTCGGCTACTATCTCACCGAGGTCACTTCATAAGCAATCGGTTATTCACTAATGTTCACAATCAGTTATAGTTCACTAATGAACTATAAATACGCGGCCTCGTAAGCCACCAAGTCCCTTAACGATACGCCCACTGCGAAGACACGTGCAATCCACGTATGCTATATGCAATAACGATAACCCTACTCCATACAATCGAACGCATACAGCCCGTATAGCAGACTTCCAAAATCTATTTTTAATTTTTTAAATATTAAAATAAAATTCTGGTTCGTTGCGCGAGCGCATGAAATGCGCGTAGCGGGTTCAAAAATAAATATTTTTTTCTTATTCCGTATCTAATGCATTTATATTTAAATAAGAAAATTCGCACTTTTTTTATTTACACATTTAATTTTCCAAACTTTTATTTCAAATTTGTCGATCAACTTCTTGAAAAAAAAATTCTTAGGGCTATCTTCAAGCAGCTGTTAGCATGCACATGTGTTTCCAGACGATAAATCTCGGGTGACCGGAATGTCTGGTTTTCGAAAAGTTGTAGTAGACAATTTCAAAAATATGGCTCCGGAAATCAAATTTTGGATCCGGTTTTTTGCAAATTATTATAAATCTATTCATTTTTCGAATGTTTTGTGTATATGCCAAGATTTGTAATTCAAATGAAACGCGACTTTATGAGAATTTGTGTCTTAATAGTGTACACAAACACACATATATACTAACATACATAGTCAAAAGTCCTTTAGATAATGGACCGCTATTAAAAGTTTGGGAACCACATCCAAAGAGACTGACAAACTATTCTTTAAAATCTAAGAAAATTTGTTGCAGTTTTTAACTCTAATCCATTCTTAACTTTTCGCATAAACGACATCTTTCTACAAAAGTATAAAAAATTTGATCGATTAATTTTGACTACTGCTAATTAAAGATTTTTAATAACCATTGTTGAATTAATGTATAACCACATGCTTTTACTCCTGTCATCACTCATCTAAAAAAATATTTCACGATTCGAAACTCCTATTCTGTTATCTGAAAATAATTGCAACATTAGCATACAATGAAATCACTTTCATATCCGATAAACTGTGGGAAGTAAATTTGTTTTTAATCTATTCTTTGTATTCTAGCCGACAGATAGTTACAAGCACAGTTCTTAAAATACACCATTATTTAATGTTCGTGTACTGCATTAAAACGCCCTAACAACTTTTTGCTATAAGAGGTCAACATCGTTAAAAGAAATTTGTGTAAATAGGATTGTGCTGTACCTATTAATACAAGAACAGCTTATTATAACTGCCAACCAATGGTGACACTGAATTCTGTTTTTAAACATTTAATTATGTTAATGATTCTCAACCCATACCAAACCCATTCAAACCCATACCAACAAAACATTTATGTTAATGATTCGGTATGATTCTTTCGGCTGGCATGCTTACCGGGTTTATTTATTTGTTTTTTATTTACTTTACATATAGCACAATCTATTTACTGTATCATCCACAGGAAAATTTTTTGTATTTCTGTCTGTCTGTACCTACGGTAACACAGAGAAATTGGAAAAATCAAATGAAATTCAAGATTATTATTTCAACCAATCAATGTTTTACGTGACTGTTTTTATTCAAAAGCGAATCCCACTAGTTATGAAACTCAAAAACGGAATCTAAAATGGGAAAAAAAAATCATAAATTATATATATTTACTATTATCAAATGAGTGAATTTTTTAATGTACTTTTAAACATAATTAAATGTTTAAAAACAGAATTCAGTGTCACCATTGGTTGGCAGTTATAATAAGCTGTTCTCGGGATATTGGAAATACTTTTTCACAACGCTATGTGTGGAAAAGTAAAAGTGAGCCAATCAAATTATATTTGGCATGAGCATTATAACCAATAAGTGTTTGAGGTCGCTTAATTTTTTAATTTCGCTATTCTTTTTTTCAAAAATGAAATAAATATATAGATATATAAGTATATATAATTCATTGCGAAAACATTTTTTGCAAAAATTATCATTTTATGTAAAATGTTTTATTCAGAAGAAAACAAAGTTTACAGAATGATATTATCAGATATTGCACATTATTTCTTTATCTAAAATTGAAAAATATCTTTAAAAAATTATTGCTTTCACTATTACCAAACGAGTGAATGCTTTGTAGGTACTTTTTACCAAAAATAAAATGATTCCATTGTTTAGTAATTACCACAAACCGTTCTCGAGATATTAGAAATTTTGAATTGCTTTTCTCCACAGGGAGTGCGATATCTCTTGAATTAAGCGAATTGCATGGAATTATATATGCTTACTTAAACCCATACCAACAAAACATTTATTAATTTTCAGCGATGCATTGCTATAAGAAAACTCTGTGTCTTGTTGTCATGCAATAATAAAATGAATTAAATTGTCATGTGCTAGGCACATCAGTATTTTTAATAAACAATTTAAAAGAAAATTTATTTTGATAGCCCCCTTTGTTTATATAACCGGAAGCATAACTTATGATACAGCTGCTTCCTTTTTGCTTTCTTTTGTACTCTGTGGTGTGTGAACCTGAGGGCAACATCCAAGGTCGTCCCAAATAGGGCACACTCTCTCTTTCACCCGCTATGAGTCATAATCTATTCTGTTCTAAAAATCCATGCGGGCGGTCAAATTGGGTTCGTTATAATGAAAGATTCTCCAGTGTTTGTTGTAAATGGCAGCTGGTTTTATAGTGAATTATTCGAGCTTTAAATAACAGCTCGCCTTTTGACTGCAGTTCCTGGCATACAGTGAGTGGATAAAGTAGGGGCTCACAACCGTTTACCATCAGCAAACACCCGCATCTAAAAAATTCTGATATTCCCACATCAGATTTTTTTTCAGCTATGTAAGGATAGATGTTTAAACATACAAATTTTTGTCTCAATTCCGCGTACAAAAGTCTCACAAATTCATGTTTTTAACACATGCAAATTATTCTACACTAGTAAATTTCTTCAGGCTCGGACCGGGCTTGGGTTCTACACTCGTAAATTTCTTCAGGCTTGAACCAGGCTTGGGTTCTGCACTCATACATTTCTTCATGCTCGGACCGGGTTTAAGCACGGGTATTATCGGGCCGGGTGAGAATTTGATATTTTGGACTGGGCAGACCGAGAATCGAGCATGTATTGGATAGGAGCCCGGAAATTCTGTCGGCGACCCTGCCTGTCACTGCCCATACAGCACACATGGTACCACAAATGTTCTGTGGACGTCGCAATGATCCATTAACGTCCCGTCACATTTGGAACGTTTATGGGCTGTGGCGGTATAGTCCCATTGAGACGTTCATTTTTTCGTGCTGCTGCGATATCGCATGTTTGTCTCTTTGTTACATTAAAGGGCGGTCACATTTGGAACGTTTATGGGCTGTCGCAGTATAGTCCCATTGAGACGTACATTTTTTTCGTGCTGCTGCGATATCGCATGTTTGTCTCTTTGTTACATTAAAGGGCGGTCACATTTGGGACGTTTATGGGCTGTCGCAGTATAGTCCCATTGAGACGTACATTTTTTTCGTGCTGCTGCGATATCACATGTTTGTCTCTTTGTTACATTAAAGGGCGGTCACATTTGGAACGTTTATGGGCTGTCGCAGTATAGTCCCATTGAGACGTACATTTTTTTCGTGCTGCTGCGATATCGCATGTTTGTCTCTTTGTTACATTAAAGGGCGGTCACATTTGGAATGTTTATGGGCTGTCGCAGTATAGTCCCATTGAGACGTACATTTTTTTCGTGCTGCTGCGATATCACATGTTTGTCTCTTTGTTACATTAACAGGCGGTCACATTTAGAATGTTTATGGGCTGTGACAGTATAGTCCCATTGAGACGTACATTTTTTTCGTGCTGCTGCGATATCGCATGTTTGTCTCTTTGTTACATTAAAGGGCGGTCACATTTGGAACGTTTATGGGCTGTCGCAGTATAGTCCCATTGAGACGTACATTTTTTTCGTGCTGCTGCGATATCACATGTTTGTCTCTTTGTTACATTAACAGGCGGTCACATTTAGAATGTTTATGGGCTGTCGCAGTATAGTCCCATTGAGACGTACATTTTTTTCGTGCTGCTGCGATATCGCATGTTTGTCTCTTTGTTACATTAAAGGGCGGTCACATTTGGAACGTTTATGGGCTGTCGCAGTATAGTCCCATTGAGACGTACATTTTTTTCGTGCTGCTGCGATATCGCATGTTTGTCTCTTTGTTACATTAAAGGGCGGTCACATTTGGGACGTTTATGGGCTGTCGCAGTATAGTCCCATTTAGACGTACATTTTTTTCGTGCTGCTGCGATATCGCATGTTTGTCTCTTTGTTACATTAAAGGGCGGTCACATTTGGAACGTTTATGGGCTGTCGCAGTATAGTCCCATTGAGACGTACATTTTTTTCGTGCTGCTGCGATATTGCATGTTTGTCTTTTTGTTACATTATTTTATACATTGTCAAAATATGGAACTCTTCTTCTTTTGGAACATTACACAAAACATATTTCATTTAGACAGAATGTCATTACATATTCGTGTTTAATTTTTATTCTATCATTCCCGATCAGTATTTTTAAGAGTAAAATCGCCAGTTTTAAACTACTAAAATTGAATTATTTCCTCAGGTCACCGAAACAATAAAGTGAAATGGATCTCGAAAAGGGAAGGGGGGGGCGATGACCGAAAGAGGGATTGTATGGAGAGTTTATTGTGAGACAATGGAGGAGTTATGGTCATTCTCCCCTCCTCAACACACTTTCAGACTACGCCAATGCATATTAACCTTATAAAAATATTCACAAAGACAAGTTTCTTCTTTCAAAAATAAAAGAAACATGAATACGACATCCCACAACAATTACAATACAGTTTATTGATCATGTCCCAAGAATGTCGCGTTATGGTACGGCGATGTTATATGTATGTCCCAGCAACAGCCGAATGTCCGCCTTTCGAGACGTCGCATGTGATGTTCTTTGCACATCGCATTGATGCATCCATAGAACATCACAAAACGTCATTGCCAGGACATCGCTCTGTTACATTCACGGAAAAAATTATTTTATACATTGTCAAAATATGGAATTCTTCTTCTTTTGGAACATTACACAAAAAATATTTCATTTAGACAGAATGTCATTACATATTCGTGTTTAATTTTTATTCTATCATTCCCTATCAGTATTTTTAAGAGTAAAATCGCCAGTTTTAAACTACTAAAATTGAATTATTTCCTCAGGTCACCGAAACAATAAAGTGAAATGGATCTCGAAAAGGGAAGGGGGGGCGATGACCGAAAGAGGGATTGTATGGAGAGCTTATTGTGAGACAATGGAGGAGTTATGGTCATTCTCCCCTCCTCAACACACCCTCAGACAACGCCCATGCATATGAACCTTTTAAATATATTCAAGTTTCTTCTTTCAAAAATAAAAGAAACATGCATACGACATCCCAAAACAATTACAATACAGTTTATTGATCATGTCCCAGGAATGTCGCGTTATGGTACGGCGATGTTCCATGTATGTCCCAGCAACAGCCGAATGTCCGCCTTTCGAGACGTCGCATATGATGTTCTTTGCACATCGCATTGATGCATCCATAGAACATCACAAAACGTCATTGCCAGGACATCGCTCTGTTACATTCACGGAAAAAATTATTTTATACATTGTCAAAATATGGAATTCTTCTTCTTTTGGAACATTACACAAAACATATTTCATTTAGACAGAATGTCATTACATATTCGTGTTTAATTTTTATTCTATCATTCCCTATCAGTATTTTTAAGAGTAAAATCGCCAGTTATAAACTACTAAAATTGAATTATTTCCTCAGGTCACCGAAACAATAAAGTGAAATGGATCTCGAAAAGGGGGGGGGGGGCGATGACCGAAAGAGGGATTGTATGGAGAGCTTATTGTGAGACAATGGAGGAGTTATGGTCATTCTCCCCTCCTCAACACACTTTCAGACTACGCCAATGCATATGAACCTTTTAAATATATTCAAGTTTCTTCTTTCAAAAATAAAAGAAACATGCATACGACATCCCAAAACAATTACAATACAGTTTATTGATCATGTCCCAAGAATGTTGCGTTATGGTACGGCGATGTTCTATGTATGTCCCAGCAACAGCCGAATGTCCGCCTTTCGAGACGTCGCATGTGATGTTCTTTGCACATCGCATTGATGCATCCATAGAACATCACAAAACGTCATTGCCAGGACATCGCTCTGTTACATTCACGGAAAAAATTATTTTATGCATTGTCAAAATATGGAATTCTTCTTCTTTTGGAACATTACACTAAACATATTTCATTTAGACAGAATGTCATTACATATTCGTGTTTAATTTTTATTCTATCATTCCCTATCAGTATTTTTAAGAGTAAAATCGCCAGTTATAAACTACTAAAATTGAATTATTTCCTCAGGTCACCGAAACAATAAAGTGAAATGGATCTCGAAAAGGGGGGGGGGGGGGCGATGACCGAAAGAGGGATTGTATGGCGAGCTTATTGTGAGACAATGGAGGAGTTATGGTCATTCTCCCCTCCTCAACACACTTTCAGACTACGCCAATGCATATGAACCTTTTAAATATATTCAAGTTTCTTCTTTCAAAAATAAAAGAAACATGCATACGACATCCCAAAACAATTACAATACAGTTTATTGATCATGTCCCAAGAATGTCGCGTTATGGTACGGCGATGTTCTATGTATGTCCCAGCAACAGCCGAATGTCCGCCTTTCGAGACGTCGCATGTGATGTTCTTTGCACATCACATTGATGCATCCATAGAACATCACAAAACGTCATTGCCAGGACATCGCTCTGTTACATTCACGGAAAAAATTATTTTATGCATTGTCAAAATATGGAATTCTTCTTCTTTTGGAACATTACACAAAACATATTTCATTTAGACAGAATGTCATTACATATTCGTGTTTAATTTTTATTCTATCATTCCCTATCAGTATTTTTAAGAGTAAAATCGCCAGTTATAAACTACTAAAATTGAATTATTTCCTCAGGTCACCGAAACAATAAAGTGAAATGGATCTCGAAAAGGGGGGGGGGCGATGACCGAAAGAGGGATTGTATGGAGAGCTTATTGTGAGACAATGGAGGAGTTATGGTCATTCTCCCCTCCTCAACACACTTTCAGACTACGCCAATGCATATGAACCTTTTAAATATATTCAAGTTTCTTCTTTCAAAAATAAAAGAAACATGCATACGACATCCCAAAACAATTACAATACAGTTTATTGATCATGTCCCAAGAATGTCGCGTTATGGTACGGCGATGTTCTATGTATGTCCCAGCAACAGCCGAATGTCCGCCTTTCGAGACGTCGCATGTGATGTTCTTTGCACATCACATTGATGCATCCATAGAACATCACAAAACGTCATTGCCAGGACATCGCTCTGTTACATTCACGGAAAAAATTATTTTATGCATTGTCAAAATATGGAATTCTTCTTCTTTTGGAACATTACACAAAACATATTTCATTTAGACAGAATGTCATTACATATTCGTGTTTAATTTTTATTCTATCATTCCCTATCAGTATTTTTAAGAGTAAAATCGCCAGTTATAAACTACTAAAATTGAATTATTTCCTCAGGTAACCGAAACAATAAAGTGAAATGGATCTCGAAAAGGGGGGGGGGGGCGATGACCGAAAGAGGGATTGTATGGAGAGCTTATTGTGAGACAATGGAGGAGTTATGGTCATTCTCCCCTCCTCAACACACTTTCAGACTACGCCAATGCATATGAACCTTTTAAATATATTCAAGTTTCTTCTTTCAAAAATAAAAGAAACATGCATACGACATCCCAAAACAATTACAATACAGTTTATTGATCATGTCCCAAGAATGTCGCGTTATGGTACGGCGATGTTCTATGTATGTCCCAGCAACAGCCGAATGTCCGCCTTTCGAGACGTCGCATGTGATGTTCTTTGCACATCACATTGATGCATCCATAGAACATCACAAAACGTCATTGCCAGGACATCGCTCTGTTACATTCACGGAAAAAATTATTTTATGCATTGTCAAAATATGGAATTCTTCTTCTTTTGGAACATTACACAAAACATATTTCATTTAGACAGAATGTCATTACATATTCGTGTTTAATTTTTATTCTATCATTCCCTATCTGTATTTTTAAGAGTAAAATCGCCAGTTATAAACTACTAAAATTGAATTATTTCCTCAGGTCACCGAAACAATAAAGTGAAATGGATCTCGAAAAGGGGGGGGGGGCGATGACCGAAAGAGGGATTGTATGGCGAGCTTATTGTGAGACAATGGAGGAGTTATGGTCATTCTCCCCTCCTCAACACACTTTCAGACTACGCCAATGCATATGAACCTTTTAAATATATTCAAGTTTCTTCTTTCAAAAATAAAAGAAACATGCATACGACATCCCAAAACAATTACAATACAGTTTATTGATCATGTCCCAAGAATGTCGCGTTATGGTACGGCGATGTTCTATGTATGTCCCAGCAACAGCCGAATGTCCGCCTTTCGAGACGTCGCATGTGATGTTCTTTGCACATCACATTGATGCATCCATAGAACATCACAAAACGTCATTGCCAGGACATCGCTCTGTTACATTCACGGAAAAAATTATTTTATGCATTGTCAAAATATGGAATTCTTCTTCTTTTGGAACATTACACAAAACATATTTCATTTAGACAAAATGTCATTACATATTCGTGTTTAATTTTTATTCTATCATTCCCTATCAGTATTTTTAAGAGTAAAATCGCCAGTTATAAACTACTAAAATTGAATTATTTCCTCAGGTCACCGAAACAATAAAGTGAAATGGATCTCGAAAAGGGGGGGGGCGATGACCGAACGAGGGATTGTATGGAGAGCTTATTGTGAGACAATGGAGGAGTTATGGTCATTCTCCCCTCCTCAACACACTTTCAGACTACGCCAATGCATATGAACCTTTTAAATATATTCAAGTTTCTTCTTTCAAAAATAAAAGAAACATGCATACGACATCCCAAAACAATTACAATACAGTTTATTGATCATGTCCCAAGAATGTCGCGTTATGGTACGGCGATGTTCTATGTATGTCCCAGCAACAGCCGAATGTCCGCCTTTCGAGACGTCGCATGTGATGTTCTTTGCACATCACATTGATGCATCCATAGAACATCACAAAACGTCATTGCCAGGACATCGCTCTGTTACATTCACGGAAAAAATTATTTTATGCATTGTCAAAATATGGAATTCTTCTTCTTTTGGAACATTACACAAAACATATTTCATTTAGACAGAATGTCATTACATATTCGTGTTTAATTTTTATTCTATCATTCCCTATCTGTATTTTTAAGAGTAAAATCGCCAGTTATAAACTACTAAAATTGAATTATTTCCTCAGGTCACCGAAACAATAAAGTGAAATGGATCTCGAAAAGGGGGGGGGGGGGGCGATGACCGAAAGAGGGATTGTATGGAGAGCTTATTGTGAGACAATGGAGGAGTTATGGTCATTCTCCCCTCCTCAGCACACTTTCAGACTACGCCAATGCATATGAACCTTTTAAATATATTCAAGTTTCTTCTTTCAAAAATAAAAGAAACATGCATACGACACATTATACGACACATTACATTCACGGAAAAAATTATTTTATACATTGTCAAAATATGGAATTCTTCTTCTTTTGGAACATTACACAAAACATATTTCATTTAGACAGAATGCCATTACATATTGGTGTTTAATTTTTATTCTATCATTCGCTATTAGTATTTTTAAGAGTAAAACCGTCAGTTTTTGACTACTAAAATTTCTGTTTAAATTAATATTTACTGCTAATAATTCTCGATTTTTTAAAATTTATATTTTTTTATTACGTATTGCATAACTTTTTCAATCATTTCGATCGAGATATTCCTATCACTTTTCTCTCATCATTTTATCAGACATTATGAATATAGTTTCGTAAGTTATTGTTTCTCAAGGTGAAAATGGAATAACAATGCATAATGTTATGATGTTGGGCCTTTAACTCGCAAAAGTTTAGTCTCCAATGCCCTCTTCTCAGCGAACACGGTACGTGGTACTTTTCGAATAAGTTGCGGGCTCGCTCACCTCATATTCGCAACGTATTCCAGAAATTCTTCCTTGTATACGATTTATTCTTATTTTTTTATTTATTACGAAACAAAATATGTTATTATGCATATCTAAACAAATAAAACTACTTTGGCAATCCGAAAATTTTTGTACGCGATATGCATTCAGTTTGTTCGAAATGCGCACGCAATCTGAAACTCCGGTCTATAACTAAACAAAACGCATGCAATGAGTTTTTAATCCTATTTCTTTGCATCGTGTAAATCATGCATGATATATGTTTTTTGTTTGTACACCTATAGGGCCCCCACAAAGGGAGGGAGGGGCGTCAGTTGGGACCACGTTACTGGAGTCCGGTGACTGTTAGTGGCCCGTGAACATTGGTGAAGATAAAATATTATAGAACATCTGTGTATGAATTCATAATTTTTTTCCTAAATTACTTGAAGATTGTCCGATTTCCGAAATAGTAAAAAAAGGCTGAAAGAAGGTCTCCTTGGTTTAATACAAGTCGTCTGGGTAACGATAGCTTCACAATGTCTTTGTGTTTAAGGCGACGCTTCAGTTAGCTTTCATGCCCATGTTAACCTATGGGGGAAGTTCTTCGCTAATTACACATTGGCAAATGAATAATTTAAAATTCTGTTTTTTGCACATGATTGTAGACAGTTTAATGCATTGAACTCTGTCATCAATTTTTTAAATTTTATTTTAAATATATCTTGAAATGGAGTTAATTTGTCAAAATTTCTTAGATAAAACATCACCTTCTTAATTGCACTATAAAAAATTAACTATCAAACGTTTCACATTTTGAAAAAGAGCGTTCAATAGATTATACTTCTGGCTTCTTTTTAAGATTTTTTTTAGATTTTTGAATTAATTTGGGATTAATATATTGGAATAGTAAATCGTGTTTCAACTGCTGAAACTTCCAATTTTCAACGTTAGCCACACCTCCTATCCTCCCAGGGGAAAAATGGGGGTGAAAATTCTTGGTGTGGAGATTTGAGGGGTGGGTGAATAATTGACTGGTATTGGGGAAATGAACGAAGGGGTACATTTGTTGGTGTTTAGCAGGTGTCTTTTGACTTTGGTCCAGTAAAGAAAGAGAAGTCCTTTGCGTTACAATTTGTTGTATAAGTACAGATAATTCGGCTCGCGCTGGTTTACTGTTTTTCTTCTTGCATATATTTGTTCCATACTTATTTACTGTAAATATTATATTAATTGTAGTCTTTTAGGTCACCGGGGGGCCCGTGAAGATAATTTTGTATAGCGAGAACAGAAATTCTCTAACTTCTTTTTAGGGGCACTAAATTAAATATTTTAACAGAATATTTTGATTAACAATGTCATTTAGTATACTATAGTAATTTGTGCATGATTGCAAATTTTAAGTTTCTTTATATTATACTAGCAGCGAATACCGCTCGGGATTTACCATGCAAAACTGTGAAAAAAATTACACCTAAACATATAGGGCCGTGAATCTTATACATTGTTTTGTCACTGTGAAAGATGTAAATTCATTGCATTATGTAAGAAAAAAATCTGATGTGGGCAACACATGACTTTCCTTATATAATGTAATGAATTTAATACTTTTACAGTAAAAAAAAAAAGGTTTTTCATATAGTATATACTAATATTCTTTCCAAGATATTAAATTTTCGACAATTGGTCGTCATTTTCATTGATTTAGCGTCATTTTTATCCATTTGGCGAGATTTTCGTTAATTTGGCAACATTTCAAAAAGTCGCCAAGTTGGCGACATTCCGCCAAATTCGTCGCCGAAATATCGCCAAGCGTTATGCACTAAGAAATAAGTTATTTTTACAGCAGATAAATGACTATTGGCGTTCAAATATAAAAGTAATACTCAAAGTATCTTTTTTCTTGAATGGAACGAGCTAGATCCACGAGAATGATGTCACCCAATTTATCGCATGGTATTACATATGAAAAGTGAACTTTTTTCTTAATAGGAAATATTTTTATTTTTATTTTATATGACTTTTTGATATTTTTTTTTAAAATGTGCAATATCTCAAGAACGGTTCATGTCAGCGTTCTGAAATTTATGTCAATCGTTTTCTAATGAAAAATTACATAAGAAATGTCTATTTGCGTAACTTTATTAGTGGTTTTGATTTTTTGACGATTTTTTCAAATTTTTACTCGAAAATTTAGGGGGATTCTGAGCATTCGATTGCGTATAAAAACAATAGGCTTCCAGTGTTTACAGATTGTGATTTTTGTACCAAATTTCGTTCAAATCGGTCCATTTGTTCGTCAGTTATCGTCTCCACAGACTCACTGACACACACACACACGCACACACACACACATACTTTCACACACACACACACAGACATCACTTCAAAAATGTTTGATTCGTGATCAGGGATACTTGAAACGTGCTCTCCCGTCGAAAACTCGAATTCGAATTTTCGACCCCGTCACAATACTTTCCTTATACATTATGTATATAAGGAAAGTAAAAAAATCATTGCATAATATAAGTCATAGCAGCATAAGAAAGAATCTTCCTCATAAAATGCTGATAATTAAATAACCATTTTTAACATTTTACTACATAGTTGGAAAGTGGTTATGACTTTGTTCATTCTGTCTGTTTGTCCGTTAGCACGATAACTGCCGTAAAAAGCCATAGAGAGCCAGGCGATTTATATTTCGATGACGTCATTTGAATCAAGTTCGTTTTTTTCGATGAAGTTTTTAAGTTTTCAAATATAATTAATTATTACAGTATATTACCGTTGAATGTATTGCATTTTAGAGATACTCCGTACGAAGAACAGGCATGCTGCTGGTTAGGCAATAAAATTTTACTCTGCACGGTGAACGCAGATGGGTCAATTTAGAACCCGATACAGAAAAATTATAATTTTGGATAAGAAATTGAAGACTTCTTTATTCTACTACATTCCGAAGTCTAAATTAAACATTGCTCTTCACAACATTCAAATTTGTAAAGCTATAGTAAGAGAACAAAAATTATGCTCTGGCCTGGATACAGCAGTATAAATATACACCGATGCACCAATTGTCATGTTTCGTAACATCATGTGATTTATAAATTGAATAGGGAAGAAATACATTCCAAATTTAATTTTTGAGGAAATGATCATTAGATTATTATCATTGGTCAAGTGCCAGTTTCAATTTGTTTTATTTTTAAATTTGTCGCAAAAAAGTTTAATCTCTTTTGTACTGTGATTGTTTGTCTGGTGGTGGAAATATGAAATCCAATAAATAAATGAAAATAAGAAATCCAAGATACTGTTTACTTTAAAATTTATCACTGATATTTTATGCAATTTCTTCTATGATTTTAATTTCAGTTCTTAGATTTCGAATGTTTCTAAATTATCAAAATTAAATAAATTTTATTCTTAAACACAGTTCCGACGATTTCTTTCCTATAGCAAATGTTGAATAAAAATTTATCTGAGCAAACTGTCATAATTTGAAATCAACATATAGATAATGCGAATTATTGTCCTTGAATGTATTTATTCCAAACATCTTACATTTTACTAAAATTATTAAATTTTAAAAATATTCATAATTATGTCATAATTAAAGAAAATATTATCTATCTATATTTACATAGAAAGTTTAATCGCATTGAAAAGTTTTTAACAACACTAACAATTGTGGCATATGACATGTTTGTTTTGCTACCGCTGCAACGAATCTTTGATGCTGATGAGTAGTTCTAACTAAATAGTCATTGCACTGTTCACTGATAAATGAAGAAAGCATTTTTAAAAACATAATCCCAGTCTTTTTTATCCCTTCTCATCTTCAACCAAAATGATAAATAAAAATTCATTTTATATTAATGCTCATTCTTGACTTTAATTATTTTTAATTTGAAATTAATTTTAAAATTTGGGTTCCTTTACATTTAATACTATATGTGATGAGCTTGTGTTTAATTCCTTAAATGGCAAATTTTAATTCGCATACAAGCCAACAGGTTTCAAAATATGCAGGCCGGTCCGCGTTGGAGTTGGTTTTGAGTATTTACGGTACGGCTCAGGTGAATTCCAATGAAAAAATTTCGGGCTTTGGACTAGTCAAATCTTGACATTTTTGAAGCGGGAAAATTTTTTAAATTAGACCTGTGCAGACCTCTAGTCTCTAAATAACTGACTTTTGATCTTCGACTTTTCTTCTGCCGGCTCCAAGAACTGGGATTTTTCCAAATTTAGATAATTCCCCCCATTATTGCAGTGACGCAGTAGCCGGAACACATTTTTTTTTTTAATTCTTAAATTCTAAAAACTCCTTACTTATTCCCATTATTTATTTATTTATTGAAGATAAAAACGGGTTGCTTTTCTAGTTCAAGGACTCCAGAATGACAAACTGAATGATTGAGTAAATATCTTTTATCACATATGTGTTTAGGAAACGTTTTGAAACTTTAATTTCGAAGGGGGGTTAAATACGCCTATGCGCATGTGCTTAACATGTGTGTTAAATGTTTAATTGGCTGAATAACTGAGAAATGCCCAGTCTAAAATGAGACATATATTTGAAATTTGGTGCATGAGTGAACAGTCTGAAAAAGACAACTGAAAAAATTGAATTATTTAAAAAATCGTGTTTTGTAGGTTTGCTCATTAGGAGGCCGTTGAATTTCAATGAATATTCAGCTAGTGTTTAACTATTTGGTAAACCAATTAGATTTTCCCATTAAAATTCCTGCTGCGTTAGGTTCTGTCCCGCATTTGAATTTATGAGTGCACAAAGATTTAGTCTTCTAGGTCACAAGAAGCTTCTGAAGGGTTTGGAACGACAAATACACGCAGAATAATAATTATACAGGTATTTATTGAATTACAGTATCTGTATAAATGAAATCATTTTTCCTTTCTTGTTTGTAAATAATTTTTATTGTTTGTATAAATATTCGGTGAACCAGTAGTTTTTCTCCCTCAAAATTCCGACTGTGTTAAGTTCTGTACCGAAGTTGAATTTTTGAGTATACAAAGATTTAGTCTTCTAGGCCACCGGGGCTTTTGAAGGGTTTATAAAAACAAAACACATTCAGGACAATTATTATATAGGTCTCTATTGAGTTACTATGTCAACAAATGAAATCATTTTTCTGTAAAAACGCCGTGAAAGTGCAGTACCGCTACTAGAGACTAGCTATTTGAATAGAATTGCAGTTCCGCAGCGCCCGTGTAGTGGCAACCGCCATTTCTATTCATTACTAGGCAGAACCCGAGATTTCCGAGTAACCCCGGTTAAAACAAATCGTTTTCAACACATGGAATTCTCATGCTAAATACTATAATTTCTAAATATATTCTGCAAGGCTAAAAAATGCGGTATGTAGAATATCACATATTTTTAGTGCTGTATCGTCCATTTCAAACTTCAAATTTCATACAATGCACTCTAATGTATACTATTTAAAAAGGAAATAATGATATATTCAAAATGACTAAATAAATATTAGTTTTATACCATCGCTCTGGACTCATAGGCATAGAAATATCATTAATTTTATTTTTAATTCCAGTTTTTTAATACACACATTTTATTGTTGTACCTAGATTAGTCTCCAAAATACACATTGAAGTTACACACACACACATATATATATATATTTATATTATAATTATATAATAATCGGTTAGGAGAACTCTTTGGTTATTCCTTGACAAGAAATAGAATGGATAGGAAACTTTCTTTCAGTAAGTGGGAAAAGCCTCCAGTTACGTTTTTTTCATTCTTTCATTCATTTACTTTGTCCCCCAAACCACACACCCTTCTAAGATTCCCCCCTTTATCCTCTTGGACAGGCGAGCAAGTCATAAACTATAGAGGTCCAAGGGCCTTTCGTCACCTTTACTTACTCTCATTGGCCTATCAGATGCCAATCATTTGAAAAAAGGAACTGCCCATCTCTTGAGCCACCGGGTGCAATTTTCAAGGGAACGGTGATTTTTTTTAACTGAAGCGTCCCCGCAGAATTTGTCATGATTTGTTGTTAAGAAAGGCGATGTCGACAAGGAAAAACAAAAACAAAAAAAAAACGGGATCCCTACAGGGAAGCAGGGAGCAATTTTCAAGAATTGCACTGTTAAAATAGCTACGTTCATAACACTCGCGGGTAAGTTTCATTCATTCAAGTTTACAGCTCATGTCAATCACATCCAGGGCGAAACGTATCCATCTATTACTAAAGCGACCCTTGTCAACAGGTTTCTTTTGTAAAATGATAGGGATGGGAAGGGGCGATCTAATCTTCCCTCCTCGTAAACCAATTAACGCGACGGGGTATCCATACGGTGCCCCAAGATACTTTAAACAAGGTGTCGGACTCTCTTTGGTCCCACTGAATCAAAGAATGGCTGAATGCAGAGCTGTAGAAAGGAAAAATTCTAGTTTCTTGCTACTGGTTTGGTTTGGCATGGCACGAACCAAAGTAGATTAAATCGCTCCTTCCTTGAAGGTATGAACTTGCTTCCCACATTGATGTAATAGTCTATATTACTTTAAAGAAAGTGCAAGAAGCAAGTTTTGTAATCAGCGCTAATGCGTCATTATTTTTAGATATCTTAATCTTGAAACAAAGTTAATCTTAAAATAAATTAAATTTATTTTATCACATTTCTATACTGCTTTGTAAATGTATTGCTTTAAAATAACTATAGTTAAATATGTACAATACATCAGTCAAAATACTGCATTATTAAAGGAATATGAATACTTTGGTGTTTATAATAATGCGTGTTTAAACTTTCACTTTATATTGTATGATTTTATGTTGAATTTTGTAATTGGTAGAGAAAAACCATTGAAAGAAAAAATTCACACATTCTTTATTATATATTACATTTTGCCAAGACGTATCCTGGGGAGGAAGGGGAAGATTTGGGGGTCTACCCCCTCTCCCGAAATCCCAATTAGAAAAGGATTTTTTTATTATATGGGTTCTTTTGTACATACTCATTTGAGATTTTATCTCATAAATATCAGAATTGATACATTTTGGAAGAAATATTTTATGAACATAATAAATGAGTTTAGAGAATACATGGCAATATAATTTTGAAATAACTTCATGTTTCCATTCTCTTAATGCAATTATAAAAATGAATTAGAATAAAATAATTAGTTATGAAACAAAAACATTTTCGATGATCTTCATTTTATTAACGTTATATTGGCAGATTATCCAAATCTGGAAGTATCTAGGCGGCAGCTAATGCACTAGGCACTGTAATTCAAAAGATATTCACTAAATTTGCTTGAAATTTAGTAACTATGTTGGTTAGGCATGACCCTGATGCTGATTTGATTTTTGGAGAAAATCAAATAATAATAGTGGTACTTAAAAATCCGAAAAATAAAAAGGTTCTATTAAACTATGTACTCTGTAAAGTAGTTGTAGTGCTACAAAATAAAATAAAATGTTACTGCTCCCGCTATGCTGGTATAAACTGTTCTCAACACTATCATTTGTTTCAATTGTGTCAATACTTTGTGTCAATACTTTGTGTCAATTGTGTCAATACGAATTGGTATTCAAATAATTTAGAAAATTTAATTTTGTAATAGACTGATATAATGCATTAAATCAAAAATGAGCTTCGTCGGTAAAGTTTTCAAAAATATGCCGATTAAAATCTCTTAGGATAATTTTAGTAGAGCATTTGGAAGATACAAACATTTACTGCTAATTGTTAAAAAACGGTTTTTGTCAAAAGCAGAGAACATTGCTTCTTGGGATTTTTCAGTGAGTCAAAACGATTGAGGCACAAAAATGGCATGTACCTGAACATGTGCTGTTTCCATCTAAAATGTTAGGAAACAAATGAAAGTTGATTGTCTGATAAAATCCCGAGATATTTCGGACATATTTTATTTTATTTAAAAGCTGCATATGCATATTGATTGGGGATAATTCGACTATAACACTGATATTTTTTTGTATGTGTGGTTGATGGCCACAGAAATGTTGCAATGTCATTGTTTTTACAAAAAAATTGTTTGAAGTATCAATTTCTCAGGATATATTATAGATTATGCTTAGACAAGGCTTGATATGGATCGAGCATTAAATTCTGAATGAGGCAGAGGGTGGTTCACTAAAGATTTTCATATCTGCTTCTTTTTAAACTTTCTAGTTCAAAATTTTCCTTTTTCCTTGAAGCATCCAATTTCTAAGATTGGCTATAAATAGAGCTTTGGGTGGAAAGTAGAGGGATTGAGGAAAAAATTTTAATTTGGATTTTTTTCTATTTCCGGTTCAAAAAATTTCTCTTGCAGTATCTATTTCTTGGAATTTGGTTACAGATAAAGTTTAGACGATGATTGATGCAGTCACATTTCGAAGAGGTTAGAGGAAATCACTAAGAATTTCAACTTCCGATTGTGGAAATATGACTTTCATTTAAAATATTTCCATTTTCCTTGCAACATCTTTTATTGTTATTATTATTAATATTTTTTTTATGACCTTAGATAATTACTGATATGGATTCAGCATCAAATTCCAAAGGAAGTAGGGAACCTTCTCTGGAATTTGGTTTTCTAAGGATTTCTGCTTGCGGACTTGTATTTTATGGTTCAAAACATTTCCATTAAATGTATATTTCGATTGACTATAGATATAGTTTAGGTGATGACTGATATGAATTTAGCATCGAATTTCAGGGAGAGTGGGGATTCACTAAGGAATTCTACTTTCAGTTCTTTTTCCAATTCTAGGTAAGAAAAATCCATTTTTCTTTAAACATTTATTTCTTAGAATCGGTTATAGATAGAGCTTATGATGACTGATATATTACAGATTCAGTATCAAATATTATAGAGGTTAAAAATTCATTAAGGATTTCTAGTTTTGGTTCTATAGATGTCACTTTCGGTTAAAAAATTAGTTTTTTACAATATCTATTTCTCAGGGTTGGCTATAGGAATGGCTTATATAATGACTGATTCAGCATCGAACTTTGTAGGTGGTGACTAATGGTTTACACTTCTAGTTCTGGAAATGTCACCTCCGATTGTTCCAAACATGCGAAATACGCAAGCAAAAAAGTATAAAAATATTTCTTCTAAAATGAAATGTACACACCACTTGCCATCCGCCACTGCCAAAACTGCCGCCGTGTTCACGCAGAGTACGATCACGTTAAACATGTGGGTCCGAAAGCCCTGACCATCCGACTCGTCCGAGGACTTAGAGCAGCCGGGTGGATGGCCGGGAAAAATTTTTGTTAACGGAGACCGTCCACCACGGACACCGAGCAGCCGCGGAGCATTTATTGAAATTCAAAAAGGGAGGTTCGTAAGTTCTTGAAAAAGGTTGGTGGAAGGGAAGGAGGGTACGGTCCCTGTGGATTCCTCCCCCACTGTGTTCCGGTCTAAGTTGGATGGCACTTCCCGACCGTCCAAACAGTTACCTTACACCTTTCTGGTAGGTCGGACGGTCTGGGTTTCAACAACAACAACCACTTGCCATCATATGAAATATCCTTCAAGAATTTCTTATTTTTCAGTGTTATATTGCTGTTGTTGCTGAGACCCAAACCGTCCGACCTACCAGAATGATGTAAGGTAACTGTTTGAACGGCCGAGAAGTGCCACCCAATTTAGACCGGAAACCAGTGGGGGAGCCATCCACAGGGACCGTACCCTGCTTCCCCAATCACCAACCTCTCGAAAGGACTTACGGACCCACATGTTTAACGTGATCGTACTCCGCGTGAACATGGCGGCAATTTGGGCACAGTGTTATATTGTCAAAAGCCCAGACCGTCCGAAGACATGGAGCAGCAAGGTGGGCGGCCAGCAGTGTTATATTGTGTAAAACCAGTGTTATATTGTTGAAAACCTTGTACTAGATATATTTTATGCAATTCAACTCTACCCCTAAATAATACAGAAAAAAGGGGATACCCTCCCCCCTTTTATTTTTTTATCTAGGGCCCGCGGCTCGACTTGGTTCCCGGGCCCAAAATTGGATGTGGGGGCCTGCGCCTATGTCATCTGCAATCAGTGTGCATCTGCACGTTTATCAATCTGCGAACTTAATTTTTCGTGATATTTTGTGATACAACATGATTTTTCGTGATATTTTAATTGAAGATCGCGAATTTTTTTATGAAATCTAAGCTTGTAGGTGCTAAAGAGATTTCACTAAGGAGAGGAGAACATTGAGAAGAAATTCGGAACTAATAAGAGCTTTTGAGAGAAGATCCTGTTTCCGCGAAGTGAGGGGGAGGTCGCTTCCTAAACTATGGGCCAAAAGGAAAAGCATAAAATTTGGGGGAGGTAAACAAAAAGTACAACAGTTAATTATTTATTTGACAGATTATCTGGGGATGGGATAGTTGATAGGTATTTGTTCTGCAGATATGGTTTGGCAACATTTTACACTCCAAACAAGAAACTTTTTCCAGCTGCGCGGCGCAGATGGTACGCTATAGAACTAGCTGTAAATCTAGCCGATGTAGCTAGCCGAGAAAAGCAGCCGTATGTGGAAGCAGCCACATCAGAATTCCCATTTCTACCGAAATGGGAATTCTAATTAATTTTTTTTTTAATTAATTCACCATTTTTAGTGATAGATTATTATAACACAATTTTGGGGGTTTTGTGGAATAATTGAGTACTAACACCCAAAAAGTCCGAGTAGGCTACAGCCTACTCCAGCCTACGCCCCTGGCTGCGCCACCATTTTGATGGAACAGTGAAAATGCTAACTTTACTCGACTAGAAACATGTTTACTTCGGTTGATGACCGGTAAAGATAAAGGATAATAAAATGGAATTCTCCCCGTACCATCGGAACCGCCCACTTTGCAATGTTTATGGTTTTTAGGGGGAGGTCGGAAGTCACCTCCGATAGTAGGTGACGGGTGAGAGCGGGAAAAGAACGGAGTGTGGACGAAAAGTCGGAAGAGGAGTCAAAGCAAAATGTCGCTCACAAACGCGCTTCTTTTCTTTGTTCTTGGCAAATCGGATTCGAAGATCGTTTTTTTTTATGTAAAATAATCTGCAGGTTGCTGAAAAATGCGACGTCCGTCTCCACTCTAGCAATTTCTGCTACCGGGGCCAAAATATGGAATTCTTCTTCTTTTAGAATATTACACAAAACATATTTCAGTTAGACAGAATGTCATTAAATATTTGTGTTTAGTTTTTATTCTATCACTCGCTATTAGTATTTTTAAGAGTAAAGTCGTCAGTTATAAACAACTAAAATTCAATTATTTTCTCAGATCACCGAAACAATAACGTAAAGTGGATCTCCAAAAGTGGTGGTGTGTGTGTGTGGAGGGAGGGGGGGAGGGGAGGGGCGATGACTGGAAGAGAAATTCCAGTATGGATTGTATGGAGGGCTTATTGTGAAGTCAATGGAGGGGTTATATCCATCGCCCCCCTCCCCAACACACTTTCAGACTACTGCACTGCAAACAATTTAAAAAAAATTCCCAACCCTCCCAATTGCAAATTGTGAGGTGGAACGAACTTTCTCCAGGATGAGCGACACAAAACACAAATATCGTAACACTACGAATAATGAAAGATTGGCAGACTTATGCATATTATCAATAGAAAATGATATTACCAGATCGCTCTGCATAAGAACCTTTTAAAGATATTCACAAAGAAAGTATCTTCTTTCAAAAATCACAGAAACATTCATGCGACATCCCAAAATAATTACTATAGAGTTAATCCGAAAAATTATGACAATTTATTGTGACGATTTTTTGACGAAGTGCGACAAAGAGAAAATTTATTTCTTAAAAGTATATGATGCTTCTCCTTGCAAGATCCGATAAGTAGAACAAATTCATGTACTTCATTTTTTTTTTTTAATTTTTTTTTATTATTGTCGAATTTTTTCTTTTCAATCGCGTTTTATCGCATTTTAGACCCCTAGTCAATCCCAGAAATAAACTACTTTATCCTAATTTGCCGACTTATTCTTTTAGTACACAACACGTTGTTCATCCTTACTTTACAAATCGGATGGGATTATTTTTATTTTCCCCATGACAGGGAGTGAAATTCCTGTTCTCATCCGGAAAAATATGACGATTTTTTGTCAAAGTGTGAAGAAGAGAAATTTTTTTAAAAGTATTTGAGAGGCTGCATTTCTTTGCAACATCTGATATGTAGAACAAATATATGTACATCATTTTATTAATTTTTTTTTTATTATTGTCGAATTCTTCATAGACCCTTAGTCAATCCCAGAAATAAAGTGCAATATCCTAATTTGCCGACTTATTCTTTTAGTAAAAAATATGCTGTTCATTATTGATTTACAAATACGATTGGGCTCTTTTTATTTTTCCCATGACAGGGACCAAAATTCCATATCTTGTACAGAAAATTTTGAAGATTTGTCAGAGTGCGAAACGAGAAATGTTTTAAAAGTATTCGAGAGGTTGCTTTTCTTTGCAAGATCTGATATGTAGAGCAAATTTATGTACTTCATTTTTTTAATTATTATGGTCGAAATTTTCATTTTCAATCGCGTTTTATTGCGTTGGAACCGCATTCTGTGATTGACTAGGGATCAATATAACAATGACCCCTAGTCAATCCCAGAAATAAACTCCTTTATCCTAATTTATCGACATATTCGTTTAATGTACCATATGTTGATCATCTTTGATTTACAAATGGGATTGAACTCTTTCAGTTTTTTCCATGGCAGAGAGCTGATTTTATCCAGAAAATTTTGATAATATTTTGCAAAGTGCAACAAAGAGAAAATTTTTAAAAATTATTTTTAGAGGAGTATTTTCTTTGCAATATCTGGTATTTAAAACAAAATTATGCACAGGATACTTTAATTATCTGTTTCTCCTTGTCGAATAATTTGCTTTCCTAGAAATAAACTGATTGCGCCGATTTTATTGACAAACTGTTTCAACTTATTTTAGTAACGAAATAAACGATTGTTAAGGAAGACAAAAGCAACGTAAATAAGCACAAATAACAAGATAGTGCAGCATACAGTTGTTTAGAAGAGGATAAGCTGGATTCCTATCGTCAGTGCAAGAGAACAAATAATCCCGAATTCCAAAAGGGGAATGGGAGCAGATGAAAGAGGCATTGGGAATTATATATCCAACACCTGGATTAAGAGCGAGCTAATGTCAATCAGAAACGAAATGTAACGACACAAGATTGACATGTTTCAAAACATAATAGGAATATCTCGACAAGACAAATCAAAATCAATTTTAATTCTCTCGTATCACTGTTTCGATATCATTTAACCTCTTAATGTTACTGAACTAGGGTATGCCATTTATTTCATGTTCTATATATTAGCTTCCCTATATATATATATATATATATATATATATATATATATATATATATATATATATATATAATGTTCTTTTATATGCAAAAACATGTATTTATTATATTTTCCACAACTTTATGCGTGGGCCAACGACCGTACCGTGCTGAAAACACCGGTTCTCGTTAGATCACCGAAGTAAGGCAGCATCGGGCGCGGTTAGTACTTGGGTAGGTGACCACCTGGGAACACCGTGTGCTGTTGGCACATTTCAGGCGCGGTAGCCCGGTGGTTTGCGTACTATATTTGCAATCTGCCACAACTGCCGCCGTGTTCATGCGGAGTTCGATCACGTTAAACATGTGGGTCCGTAAGTCCTTCCGAGAGGTTGGTGGTAGGGGAAGGAGGGTACGGTCCCTGTGGATGCCTCCCCCACTGGGTTCCGGTCTAAATTGGGTGGCACTTCCCGGCCGTCCAAACAGTTACCTTACACCTTTCTGGTAGGTCGGACGGTCTGGGTCTCAACAACAACAACTTTATGCGTGCGAATGATAAACACATTTAGATGGAAGTACAATTATGAACGTCACCAATATCTGAAACCCACCCAAAAGACAAACAAGAGGTTGAAAAGACACACAACAGCCACAAAGAAATAGAAAAAAGAAAGATAATTTTATTTAATTTTTTTTTCTTATTTGGTATTCTTCCAGACCGCGGGGCAAAAATGGAGTTCTGGACATGTCCTTAACTAAATTGTTGAATTTTTTTGGATGTGGAAGGCTTAAAAATTTAAGATCATTGATCGACGCGCATTTCTGTATGTTCTTGCAATAAACGGTGGTTAATAATTAAAAAATATTACATTTCATATAAATTTTTAAAGTTTTTCTAAATTATAAATTATACTTATGCGTCAAGTCTCCAACAAAATATCTATTAAAAATGTATAAATTTAATTCTGCTAAATATTTATAATTAGTTGAAAATGAATGCTCAAAAGATGAATTGAAATTTAATGCCTGATTTTATATTACTTTCAACATATAAGACAGAACGAGAAAAATCCGTTATAACGTGGATTCTAGCCAATATCAACTTTGTCCGGATACAAATGTGTCTATCATGCGCAAGGATAAAGTTAAGGCAGTAAAGTTTAAGGATTGAAGATATCTTCCAAAGAGGATTTGAAATATAATATATAACAAAAGATAAACATTGATATCAGAGAATTAAAATTGATCTTAATTTTATACTCAAAGGTAATTTAAGTAATAAAATATGAGAATTAAATTAACAGTTTACAAGAATGATACATACAATCTAAGCACGTGCGTCAAAGGTATAGTAAATGCTGGAGCCCCAAAATATTAAATTGACAAAAATTTAAAATTATATATATATATTTAATTTTCATATATTTTTTATAATAATAAAATTATGATACTTCGGTTAGAGTAACTGAGTAACTATTTAGTTTATTTTGTCTTCATACGCATATTATGTGTATAATTACTATATGGTTTTATAGTAACAGAATTTACTTTGAATTTAGAATACATTTTTATTGAAATGTGGAAAATCATAAATATAATATTGAATTTTTATCAAGTCATGATCATAATTATTGGACCTTGTCAAAAGAAATTTATTGTTTAAATGCTCTTTTCATTTTAGTACTTCACAATGGGATCTGTTCTTTTCAACAACTTATCAATAATTCTGAATCTAAGTTAGTTTACTCTACACCAGTTTAAATTTTTACTCAAGAATTCTTTTGCAAGACACGGAATAACTTAACGCAGATTACATTCCATACTATTCTTAATCATCAATCACAAAGTTTGATATTTTTAACAATTTATGTAAATTGGTTTATGCAATTTATATAAAAGTTACGTATTAGTTTTCCCCATTGATTTTCAAAATATACATGAATGTATCTCCCTTAATTTCAAAATTAATCTTTTGAAAAATAAAATATGATTTATTTTATTATAAACTAGAGGCGAATATTCACTTTTCGGACGGTTTAAATAGAAATAGGTGAATGTAAACCCTACACATTTGGCAGAGGAACACATACATTAAAAACTGAAAGAAATATGTTGACAATCTCTTAGTCTAACAAAAATGCATAAACACGCCTTCGACCTCTTCTCTGTCAAACAGCTCTATCCCCGTGCTCAGGTGAAGCATGAAATCTGTCAAAGGTTGCTTTTGGTAGCTCAGGCTAAGCTCGCACAATTAGAAGTTGAGATATAAGCAAATTAGTGACATGTCTAAAATTTATGCTGAATATCCAGACCGACCGACTTACTCTATAAGGCATCAGTAGCAGTTTGAGTGGCCGGACCTGAATTATATGGGTAGTAATTTTTGGCATCCTGGCTTGATTGTACCTAAAAGAACAAAACCCCTCAAGCAATTTGATGGATTTCTATTTTTCTCTGTGGTTTCAGTACACAAGCTATATTTGTAGCAATTTTTAGAATTCTAGATTATTTGGCTGTTACTTAGATTTTCCGGATATACAACGACTCCTAAAATCCTCCACGTGAAAAAATATAAATGTGGGCATATCATATCGGAATTTTCTTGATAGTACTTGGATATGTATAGCAAGCAATTTTCAGCATTCTAGTTAATTTGGAAATTACCGGGTATTAGCTTTTGCATCAAATACCTGGTGCTCCGAGTAAAATTACACGGGAACATACTAGCTGATAAATTTTGTTACTAATTTATAAGCATTTTTATGCATTTATTCATGTAATTCTATATATTTGTCAAGCGTGCCTGCGTAGAAGAGCAACAGTTAGGATCGAGACCTACTACTCTATTTGTCTAATGCAAGGCCGCTTTTTACCATAAGCAAAGTAGGCAAATTTTGGTGCTCTGCGAAACCCTACTACCTATCTTCTGTGATAAATGTACCTTCTATGATAAATGTACCATTTTTTTACTATTTTATTTTGGGCTTTTGACGCCGTCTGAAAAATAATCGTGGTGTACCCATAGCCCAAAATATGTTACTAACTTTGTCGCTGATCGTACGTATAACAATTAAAATAATTAATACTTTCTACAGTAATTTCTAAATTTCAATATGTAAATTTTAGTATATTTTAGAAGATTTTAATCAAGCTTTTAATAATTATTAAAATAAGGAACATAATTATAACCGTCAAAAATATCTGGCAACGCTGCGAAGGAATCTTGGACGAAGAATGGCTGCTTCCAGTTCCCGCCCATGTTTAGATTGAGCGGGAAAAAGATGTAGCTACATGAAGATCTGTAAGCAAGTAAGTAAAATTATTTTTTAAATATAATCTGATTTTTTAGTTAGTACATCTCCATAGCTGTGTGCGATCTTGACAGCCATGGTATCCCAATCGAATCATTTCCAGAAAATGAATATAACGTTATATAAGGATCCCAATTGGATGAATCACTAAATTTTTGTATAAAAATCGAAAAATTGTTCATAAATATAAATTTGGTGCTTTTAGTCTATTTCTGTAAGTTGCTTCTAAAGTAGCTGAAACTATGCTTAAGAAAAGCAGTACACATAGGGGGTGGGGGTATGGAGTCATTATCTCAATTCTTCGATTCAGACTTATTTTTATTTTTTACATTCTGACTGTGATATGTCGACATAAATAGCGATTTATATTTTTTAAGTGGTAAACATTTGATGTTCTTAAATTTATTGCCTAAACTATTTGGAAACTATTAAAAAATAAAGTATTCCAATATAAAATTTTATATAGTTTTATTTAGAAGTAAGTATATTTTTATCGACCAGCCCTGCCGTTTAAAACAGCAGCACATTTTTAAACCTATCTTCATCTTATAAAAGTCTATATAACCTATCTTATATATCTTCATCTTAATATTATAAAAGTTCCATGTGAAAAAACAATGAAGAAATGGTTATTGCAGATCCAGAAAATATAAATGAAACTAAAGATGACCTAAATGTAAATCTTTTTAAAATGAACAATGATATGAAAGTGAGACAAGTGAATTAGTTGATATTATGACTTTAACTGAATATAACGATTTGGGATTATGGCCAAATGTTTTAAATACTGATTTAATTAATCATTGTTTAACAAAAGAAAATAGATTTTTCCAAAATAGAAATCCACCAGGATCAAATTATGTTTCTTCAGTTAGAATTGGACAAAATCAGTCGCAGCCTATTTGTCGGACAAATATTTTGAAAAAACTCTTCAAAATGGATAGAAAGTTCACAGATCTTGGCTTTGTTACTCTCCAAGTACTGGAAATATATACTGTTTGATGTGCAAGCTTTTTTCAACTTCTGATTATTTTGTAAAAGGGTATTCTGATTGGAAACATACTAAATTCATTGAAAGTCATGAAGCAAATAAAATACATAAAGACTCTATGATTGTTTGGTTGACATGAAAGAAAAATAAAAATGTTATAGATGAACAATTAAGAGACTAAATTCAAAGAGAAACGGAATACTTTTATAATGTTTTGAAGTGTGTCGTTGCTGTAATTAAATTTCTAAGTGAGCGAGGCTTACAATTTCACGGTCATAATGAAAAATTTGGAGTTTCAGATAATGGAAATTTTATGGAATGTTTAGAATTAATTTCAGAATTTGATCCATTTCTTAAGGAACACATTCAAAATAATGCCAAAAATTCTATAACTTTCTTGTCAGACAGTATATGAGGAAATAATAGCACTTATGGCAAAACAGGTATTGAGAAAAATTACAGAAGAAATTAATGATGACGACACTAAATACTTTTCCCTAATTGTTGGTTCAACCCCAGAAAAAAGTTTGCTGACAGTGAAACCAGTTATGAATTATTAATTGGGAGAGATAAATTTAGAATTGAAATTATGAATGTAATTCTTGATAAATTTACGACAGAATTACAAAAAAGAGGTCAAATATCTGAAGAAACCAGTAAAAAATTTTAATTTCTGTTTGATATTAGTAACATGGAATGTGAGAATATTGACACTGAAAATATTAAAGAAATAACTAAATTTTATGATCAGGATATTACAGATTTATTAAAAAATGAAAGTATATATTTTAAAAAGTATTTGGAAACTGCTGGTCATTTAGAGGTACACGTACAATATCTGGACTGCGCCAAAACGCTAAAAATAATATATGAAAAACTGTTAATAGGTACATTTTCAAATTTATACACAATTTAAAAAATTTTCCTAATCTTCCCAATTGCAAATTGTGAGGTGGAAAGATCTTTCTCCAGGATGAGCTACATAAAAAACAAATATCGTAACATTACGAATAATGAAAGATTGGCAGACTTATGCATATTATCAATAGAAAATGATATTACCAGATCGCTCACATACGACAGTGTTATAAAAGACTACGCATACGCAAGTAAAAAATGTAGAAAATTTAAATATTAATTAAATATTGTCAGAATGTCACACCCAGCAATAAGTAAATGGCGTGATGGTATATTTATTTTATTTTATTAAAAATTTTGTTTGTTTATATGTTTTTGTTAATAATATTCTTTATTTCTTATGTTTTCTTATATAAGATATAATGCTTGTCATTCAACACCATTTCATAAATAAGTATATTTCAACTCTGATTTTGATATTATTAAAAATGAATTTTAAACCCCAATTTAAAGATTCATAATCTAGCAAAAACTGGGGTCCCATTGGACTTCAATAAGCCCTAGGGCCCGAAATACTTAGATCTACCCCTGCCTGACAAGAATACCTTTCCTTTCAAGCAGATTTTAATTTCCTAAGTTGTGGCTGTATTGAAAACCTCCCCACACCCCACTCCAAATCCGAAAGTTAGAAATTGGCAAATTTAGAATTTTAATATTCAAATCCCAATTTGAGATCTCATCTGCTTTAGTATCGGGAAGAAATTTTGTTGAACATTTGCAAATCTATTAATTTTACAGTTTCTGGAATAGTTTATGTACAATCCCAGCTATTTTACTCCTAATTAAGCCTAACTAACTCCAAATGTATCTTTAAAACTTTATTGAAATTTTGGAACAGATTTGATATAAAGAATTTGGCTAAATCCGCCTTTTTTTTTGGTCGCCAAGAATGGCGCCAATGCGTACGGTGTTTAAAAAGTCCTAGCGGACGCCATCTTGAACATTGCGCGTAAGAAATATAAACATATATAATTAAAAATGCTGATTTAACAATACAAAAATACGAAATTTTATAAAAACGTTTGTTTGAAAGTCTTAACAGACGCCATCTTGAACATTGCGCGTTACAAATATAAACATATATAATTAAAAATGCTGATAATTAACAATAATTAACAAAACTTAGAAAAAATACGAAATTTTATAAAAACGTTTGTACTTTAACAAAATTTAAGAAAAAACAGAACTTAGAAAACAGTTTGTACTTTAACTAAATTTAAGAAAAAACAATACTTAGAAAAAAGTTTGTACTTTAACTAAATTTAAGAAAAAACAATACTTAGAAAAAGTTTGTACTTTAACTAAATTTAAGAAAAAACAATACAAAATCAAAACACAGTACCTGGTTTAATGAAATCCAAAACTTTTCAAAGAAAAACACGTGTAAATATCCAAATTGCACAAATAATTGTTTCCACATTGCAGTCATCAAAGAACTCTCATTTCTATGTAAATTTTCTGCTTCTACATTATTTTATCTATTTCCTGTATGATATTCACATTTTTAACACACACAGACACGTTTTTACACACACAACAAGAACGGGCGCGGTAGCCCATTGGTTAGCGCGCTGGAGTTGCACTCTGTAGGCCCGGGTTCGATTCCAGCCACTGCCAAAACTGCCGCCGTGTTCATGCGGAGTACGATCACGTTAAACATGTGGGTCCGAAAGTCCTTCCGAGAGGTTGGTGGTAGGGGAAGGAGGGTACGGCTCCTGTGGATGCCTCCCCCACTGGGTTCCGGTCTAAATTGGGTGGCACATCCCGACCGTCCAAACAGTTACCTTACACCTTTCTGGTAGGTCGGACGGTCTGGGTTTCAACAACAACAACACACAACAAGAACAAAACAAAAATAAAATGGCCGCAGCCGACGATATCAAAAAGATAAAAGGGGTAGGGTTGCCAGAATTTCCAGAAACACACGTCATGGAACATTTCGCGCGCGCAAATCAGGCGTGCCACATCTAGCTCCCGAAAAAAAGTTGAAAAATCCAAATTCTTTATATCAAATCTGTACCAAAATGTTAAAGAATTCTGCAAATTAAATATTTTTTTAATATTAAAATTTTATATAGATATGTACTTCACATTTAAGACAAACTTAGACATTCTCAGCTGATAATTTGTTTTAAACCGCAGGACCCATTTGCATAGGTATAGTTGAACATGTTTTAATGGTATAGGGATATTTGAAATAAGCATAATAAAAAAAATACTCTACTTTTAAAAAATATTTAGCAATATTTCAGCAAAACAGTTGTTAAAGTTCAAGTTACAATTAGCCATTAAATTAGTTTGACTGTTGTGTAACTGTAACATATAAAGGTAGCATGTAAACTAAACATTTATTTGACGTGAAATGTTGTTGAATATTTTTTATTTTTAATATTTTATTTAGATATCCAGATTGGTTTCTCTGTTGGTGGAGGAATTTTAACGTAATCTGGAGGTGCACCAACCACAGCAGCTAGAGGCCATGGATCTCCTCCAACTAAAGGTAAGATTTCATAAATCTTATGAAGCACCATATACCTATTTGTAAAAATTGCAACACTATGAAGAAGCTGAAACCTACAGCAAATGCAAATTAGAGTGTACTATGCAAATGATCCGAATTTTAGAGTCACCACACATGTGTGGGCTGAACTGCTGTATAAATAGAGCTGTAGCGGGATGTTGATAATATAGTCTGCCAGCGGTAAACGTTTCATGAGAAGTTACTATGTCTCTATGACGACAGAGAGTGCCATATGAGCAAGTTCCGGAGTTTGAATCAGGACAAATATTTGGCCTTCATGAAGAGTTATTGTATCATACAATAGCAGCTTGTATGCAGTGCAATGCCATGACAGAGATGTGAGTTGAAAGCCCAGACCACACGACCAACCCAAGGGTTTATGGTAACTATTTGTGTGGCCGGTCAGAGATGTGAGTGTAGAAGCAGTGAACTAAAGAGCACCAGACACGTCACAAATCCAACAGTGGATGATGAAATGTTACGTCAGCACAGGATGATAGACACCTCATCCTCGTGGCAGTGATGGACCATACAGCTTTATCTTGACAGTTGGCAGAACGTTTGAGCATTGCTACAGATGTGTCATTGTCTGCTCCAACAATTCGTCGACATCTACTGTACAGTGGACTGTGTACAAGAATTCCTTTGCACAGAATTCCCCTGATTCAACACCATTGATACCTATGGCTACAATGGGCTCATCAATATAGACACTGGCATGCCGATTGGCAACAAGTCGTCTTTTCCGATGAATATTGCTTTAATTTGGGGTGCAGTGATGGCTGCATACATATTAGACACTATAGCAGTGAACACCACCTTAAGGAGTATGTAAGTAGTGCGTCATACTGGGCGAATGCCAAGTGTGATAGTCTGGGGTGCCATTGGGTATCTTGGACAATGTCAGCTGCTAAGAATTGTGGATAATCTCAACAGCAACCAGTACATCAGAAAAGTTCTGGAGCCCGAAGTCATACCCTTCCTTCAGCGAATTCCTGGAGCTGTAATTCGACAGGGCAATGCTGTCCACATGTTGCTAGGAATGTTCCAAGATTTCTATTCAGCACAATAGTTAGAGCCTCTTCCTTGGCCTGCCTATTCACTGGATATGTCAGCTATTGAACATGTCTGGGATTTCGTCTGTTGGCGTCTCACTTGTCCCATAGCTAATACAGCTGACTTTGGGTTCGGATAGAAGCAACCTGGTATGTTATTCCTCAGGTACAAATTCAAAATTTGTTTGATTTGATGCCACATCATATAAAAGCACTTATAGCAGCACATGCTGGCTTCACCAAATACTGATTTTTGACATACATATTTTTTTGCTTTCTAAAATTTGTTTTGTTTGTATCAATACAGGTCATTTATGCAATAAATTTCATTCAATTCTGATAATTCCTTCATGGTGTTACAATTTTTACAAGCAGTATATTGTATGTATCTTGAAAAAAAAAAACCCATAAAAATTTGCATTGCTTAATTTACAAAGTGTATGTGCATATTTGTATGGCTTACGTAATATGTAATAATATTTTCTTGGCTTCCCAGAAGACATAAGGAAATTGTAATGGACAATAAAAGCAAATACGCAAAAATAAAAATCTTATGTGGGCAACAGATGACTTTCCTTATATAATGCTATGAATTTACTACTTTTACACTAAAAAAAATAGTTTATTCTTATAGTAGATACTTATATTCTTTTCAAGATATTGAATTCTCATCAATTAGTCGTCATTTTCATTGATTTAGCATTTTTATCCATTTGGCGAGATTTTCGTTAATTTGGCAACATTTAAAAAAGTCTCCAAGTTGGCGACATTCCGCCAAATTCATCGCCAAAATCTCACCAAGCGTTATGGATGGAGAAATAAGTTATAGCAGATAAATGATTATTGGTGTTCAAATGCAAAAGTATTACTCAAAGTATCTTTTCTCCTGAATGGAACGAGTTAGATCCATGAGAATGATGTCACCAAATTTATAGCATGATATTACATATGAAAAGTAAACATGTATTTCAACAGTTAATATTTGTTTTTAATTTATGGCATTTTTTTATAAACTGCTTCCAGTATTCATGGATTGTAATTTTTGTACCAAATTTCATTCGAATCACTCCATTTGTTCGTGAGATATCGTCTCCACAGACTCACTGACATACACTTTTATACACGCGCACACTTTCATACACACACACAGACATCACCTCAAAAATATTCGTTTTATGAATGAGATGCACAGAAAATATGCAAAAATGAAGCCATTTTAAAATGGATGCAAGATTAAATATAAATTTAAAAGAACTTTAAAAATTAATGATTTGGGATACGACAGACCAGTGTTTGCTCGGGATTGCACTCAGACGACCCGAGTTCGATTCCTGCCTGTGCCCCAAACTCTGTTCATGCGGAGTACGATCACATTACACATGTGGGTCCGTAAGTCTTTCCGAGAGGTTGGTGGTGGGGGAAGGAGGGTACGGTCCTTGTGGATACTACCCCCACTAGGTTCCGGTCTAAATTGGGTGGCACTTGCTGGCCATCCAAACAGCTACTTTACATCTTATGATAGATCGGACGATCGGGGTTGAAGAAGGAAAAAAAAATTATGATTTTGACACTTGGAAAAAAGATGGATGCTCTATTTTATTTTGAAGTGGGTCACATAATTTCTTCATATTATATGGGTGTAATTATTATTTTAATTTTTATTTTAAAAACTTCTGAACATATTGTGCTGAATTTTTTTGTTGTTTTTTTAGTCTATGGCATAATTTGAATATTTCCTAACATTTTCGAAGCAATTTACGAATTTTAACTTCGCTTAAAAAATGTTTGAAAAATGAGGTTCCATAGGGTTCCATGTATTTCATTTTTTCAATCCAGGTTCAATCCAAAATAATAGGGTGATATTATTCATTTACCGGCAGTTATCATTCGAACAGACAGACAGACAGACAGAATGAACAAAGTAATAAGTTTATTACTTTGTACTTTTTTTAAGTGTACACTTTTCAACTAAGTTGGAAAGTGTTAAAAATCAAAACCAAAGGGTACACAAAGCAATCAATTAAGGCTAAACCATGAATAATGTATGTCCTATTTAAATTGTTCTTATTTAATATAGACATTAAAAGTTCTTGAGATTTTTCTTATAAATTATTTCAATTATTTGTTCAATTATGTTGTAACGTGTTAAAAATGCTTTTTTCTCTCATTTATCAGTGAACAAGTGCAATGTTTCTCAAGTTATAACTTATCAGCATTAAATATGCATTGCAGTAGTAGCAAAACAAACATGTCATATGCTACAATTGTTAGTGTTATTAAAAACATTTCAATGTGATTAAACTATATACATAAATAATATTTTCCTTAATTAAGAATATTTTTAAAATTTAATTATTTTAGTAAAAGTGTAAAATGTTCAGAATACAAATATAAATACATTGAAGGACAATAGTTCGTCTTATTCATTTATTAATTTCAAATTATAACAGATAAAGTTTTATTCAATATTTGTTATCGAAAAGAAATCACCAGAACTGTGTTTTAATTTAAGAATAAAATTTGCTTAATTTTGATAATTTAGAAACGTTCAGAATCTAAGAACTGCAATTAAAATCACAGAAGAAATTGAAAATAAAATATCAGTGATAAATTTTAAAGTAAACAGTACCTTGGATCGATTTCTTATTTTCCAACACTGTAGTTAAAGTGTTTATGACTTTGTTCATTTTGTCTCTTTGTCCATTCCCACGATAACTGCCATAAAAATCGCTTTATCAAAATCAAATTTTAGTATGTTGTTGAGACGGTCTGTGGGGCATATGGGAATGTAAATGAATAATATCATTCAATTAGTTTTGGATTGAACCCGGATTGAAAAAGTGAAATACATTGAACTATATGGGACCTCATTTTTCAAATATTTTTTAAGCAAAGTTAAAAATTTACAAATTGCTGCGAAATTTTTTTAAATATTCAAACTATCCCATAAAATATATAAAAAAAATTTCAGCAAAATATGTTTGGGAGTTTTTAAATAAAAATTAAGATAATAATTACACCTATATTATATGACTGGATTTGCACGCTGCCACAACTGTCGCCGTGTTCATGCGGAGTACGATCACTTTAAACATGTGGTTTCTTAAGTTCTTCCGAGAGGTTGGTGGTAGGAGAAGGAGGGTACGGTCCCTGTGGATGCCTCCTCCACTGGATTCCGGTCTAAATTGGGTGGCACTTCCCGGCCGTCCAAACAGTTACCTTACACCTTTCTGGTAGGTCTGACGGTCTGGATCGCAACAACAACCTATATTATATGAAGAGATCACGTAAACCACTTCAAAATAAAATATGGCGTCCATATTTTTTTCCCAGTGTCAAAATCAGGATTTTTTTAAAGTTCTTTTTAACTCATATTCAGTGCTGCATCTGCCTTAAAACCGCTTTATTTTTGCATATATTCTGTGCTAATGCCATTACAATATTTTTGAGTTTAAATGATCATCAAACTTTGATTATTTCTACAACAAAGCCTAATTTTAATGGATGCAGAATGTAAAGAAGTGATTGTAAGATGAGTTCTTTAAGAAATGCTGAATTTTTTTTCACCTAAAATGCTTTGGAGTCAGGAATAAAAGGGATATTCATTGCTTTTACAAAGAGCCAGACAATTTATATTTCAATGATGCCATTTGAATAAAGTTAATTTTTTCCATGAAGTCTAAGTTTTCAATTATAAAAAATTATTGTAGTACTATGATAATTTCAAATTATCAGCACTGAATGTATTGCATTTTAGAGATGTTTAAATAAAATTGTATTTCAGTTGGAAAGTGTTTCATAATCAATGCTTTATGCATGATTGATCTTTTTCTTGTTTATTGGATTTCTTATTTTCACCACCGGCCAAGCAATCACAGTACAGAAGAGATTAAACTTTTTTGCAACAAATTTAAAGGTAGAACATTCTATAAAAGTAAAACATAATTATTTACAATCCTGAAGCCCCTGGGTGACCTAAAAGACTAATCTTTACGCACTCATAAATTGTTCAAATAACATTCGAAAGAGGTAGCCACAATGAAACACTTATGTAATATGCAATATTTGCCATACTTATTTAATATAAATAAGTACAGCAAAACAGTGCGAGTTGAATTATCTGTACTGAAACGACAAACTTGAATGCAGCACACTTTCTTTTTTCTCTCTGGAGCCAAGTCAAAAGATATCCGCTGAACACAAGTATGCTCTTTGTTCATTTCCCCTATACCAAGAGGCCAATTGCCATTCCTGAATCACTACACCCAATAAATTTCACCCCCGTTTTTTCCCTGGAAGGATAAGAGGTGTGGCTAGTTGGAAGTTTCAGCAGTTGAAACATGATTTACTATTCAAATATACTAAATAAATAAATAAAATTGGCATCACGTCTGATTTCAACCAGCAGAAACAACAAGATCACAACTATAATAGAAGGTCTTTATTTCACTTATTAAAAAATGGGGGCAATCAGGTCCCATCCCCGAGAGGATGACGTCAAAGACAACTATGAAGAGACTTGAATTGCATGGAGTCGAGAATGAGTCGCCAAGCATAACTTAAAATCTGAATCTAGAGTGAGCAGACCTGAAACCAAATTCAGAGCAGAACTGAATAAAGGGACGGAAAATCCTAGGATGGTACGGGAAACTAGATTTATGATTCAAATGATCTTTTAAAGAAATAAGTTTATCAATTTGAGAAAATTTACGGCGAATAGGGGAAAAAACCTTATGTATAAATTCAAAGGAATAGGCAGCCTCATAGCCAAGATTGAAAATAAAATCAATTTCGTCACTTAAAGAAGAAAAAGAAGAACACATGTTAAAAGCACGATTAAAATAAGCGTTAAAAGAAGCTTTTTTAGAGGAAATAGGATGGTATGAATTAGCAGGAATACAGGAATTGGTAAAAGACGGTTTACGGTAAACAGAAGTGTGAAAACCAACAGCAGAACGGGTAACCAGAACATCAAGAAAAGGCAAGGAACAATTATTTTCGTGCTCTACGGTAAAATTAATTGCAGGGTAAAAATCATTAACCTTGGACAAAAGAAGAAGGAGATCATTTAAATCACCATCCCAAATAATAAAAACATCATCAACAAAATGGCACCAAAGAGAGGGCGGGATGGGCAAAAAAGGCAAAATATCATTCTCGAGCTCCTGCAAAACCGCCTCTGCCAAAATACCAGATAAAGGGCTACCCATAGGGGCACCACAAGTTTGTAAATAAATATCATCAGTAGCCACTGATGAAGAGCATATTTACGCTCGAAAGTGCTCTGGCCTTTTAAAGTTTTGTACGCCTTAAAGAAGTGAAATAAAGACTTTCTATTATAGTTGTGATCTTGTTGTTTCTGCAAATATACTAATCCTAAATTAATTTAAAACTTAAAAAATCTTAATTAGAAGCCAGAAGTATAAGCTATTGATGGTTGTGTTTCAAATTTTGAAATGTTTGATATTTAATTTTTTATAGAGCAATTAAGAAGGTGATGTTTCTATCTAAGAAATTTTGACAGATTAACACCATTTCAAGATATATTTAAAATAAAATTTAAAAAATTGATGAACAAGATTAGTGCATTAAACTGTCTACAATCATGTTCAAAAAAGTTAATTTTAAATTATTCATTTGCTAATGTGTAATTTGCGGAGAACTTCCCCAATAGGTTAACATAAGCATGAAAGTTAACTAAAGCGTCACCTTAACATGTAACAAAAACTTATTACTTCAAGTTTCAAAGCACTGTCTCGTCCAATATTCGCGTCACTAAATTAGAAACAGCTTGTGCAGTGAACCAATATAAATATACTCAAAATAGATGGTAAAATAGGTTCTACTCTACAGTAAAAATGGACACTGAAATAGTCCAATCATATGTTCATAAAGTCTTTTCATATATTGTTCTGTTAAAGAAGATAATAAAACAGCTTACTTACAAATCTTCACACTAACATACAATCTTTACTGAAAATTTATAAATCTGAAAACATACCTACCTTACAAAGATAAAACACTTGATGCATAATTATTCTTTATTCTCATTTATTTATGGTAATTTACTACCATATACATTTTAATATTTGCAGGTGTAAAAGCATGTTTATACTGTTAAAGTGTTCTTATACTTTGAGCGTCACTCCACATCACATGATGATGCCATAGTATTTAAAGTTGGAAGTGTCATCTCTAGAAGTGGATGTTTTTAGTGGACCCACTTACACCTCCTCCAGAATTTGATGTTAAATTTATATCAGTTATCATCAAAGCTCTATCTGTAGCCAATCTCGAGAAATTACATTTCAAGTGAAACAAATTTTTTTGAACAGGAAATGGCAAAAGAACTGTATGTGAAAATCTTTAAGAACCCCTCCCCCCACCACCACCACCTTCAAAATTTGATGCTGAATCCATATCAGTCATTACTAAACTTTGTATTAGATCCTGAAAAATGAATGCTTCAAAATAAATTTAGTTAAAACAATTGTATGGCAAAATTTTTACCTCCAAGAAAATCACAGAAAGTAAATAACAAAAAAAGTTAAACCTTTAAAAGCACTAATCCATGAAATAGGCATTTATAGTTACGCACTATAAGATTTGGATAGTGGACCCCTTAATGGTAAGTGTTGGAATCCTTCAATTCTGTAGTCAGAAAAATAGACAAATACGACACAATCTGGACTCTACTTATCAGAGTTACAAATAATGAAGAGGTAGAAGTAGTATTACTGCTGTGGATAACTGAAGCCAGAAAGGATAACCGTCCCCATATAAGGAGCTACCTTACAAAAAAAAATCACTGATGCACTAGGATGCCAAGGCTTTTTTTAATGTTTATGTAGATTAAATTGTTGCAAAAGTGACAGACATGAAATAATTTTTTAAAAAGTTTGAGGAAATGGTTGTAATCATAAAGACATTGCCTTAGATATTTAAGAATTATGCAAGCGTCTGACATATTTAATGCTAATTAGGCAGGGAATTTCTTATTCAAACATTATACTTTATCCATAAAAGGTGTTTAATGTTCTGGTGACAAAGAACAGTGATTGACTACTTTAGTTGCATGTGATGTGGATGAGACAGAAAAGTTATGTACATTAGTCATTGAAAAATCAGCAAAGACAAGGTGTTTTAAATCTGTTAAAACATTACCAGTGATGTATGACTACTAAAAAGGCATAGATGCACATATTTTTGCCAAATGGGTGAAGCAGCTGCACCATATGTTTAAACTACAAGAAAGATATACCTGCTTCCAGATAATATTCTTATTTTAGGACAAAAAGCATTAAAAATAAAGTTCCTGTCCTACAGCAGCACAGCAAAGTTACAGCAACAGTATCAAGTTTGTCCATGATTTTATTTGTTATCTGTCAATGCCAACGGTCATAAATAGTAGTCTACCATTCATGATTGAAACAATTTTACCATAGTAGTACGATTTTGCAGTTTACATTTCAGTTCAGTTTGTATCTCAAATAAGATTAGAATGGAAAATTTGTAGTAACAGTAAAACATAATCTTCTTTTTCATACAAACATCTTATATTTATTTCACACTGATATTTAAAACAATGCAGTATTGGCACTTTGTCTAAAGAAAATCTGAAAATTTCAAAAATTTTAGTTAAAAAGTTAAAGATTTTTTATTTGCCTGTTTAAATCCTAATGCCATCTAAATATTTTATAATTTGATGATTTGCAAAAATCTTTGAAATGTCATATTTAAGTTATTTAAAAAACCCAAATGCTTATTATTGCTCTTTTCTTTTTTTGTTTTAGATATTTTCCTGATGAATTTCCAAAGATAACTGGACTGGATTTGTGATATTTAACAAAAATAGAACTATTTATAACTTCAGAAATAAAGTCTTTAGACATTTTCTGTTATTTTTGTATTTTGCCTTGCTTTATTTACTAGTACATAACTCTTATTTTCCCATTAAAGATTTATAAAAAGAATTTATGGTTTTAATGCAAATTTTATATTATATTTAAATAGTGAAAATCCTGGTCTTTAATGTGTAGTATTAATATTTTATTAACAATTTTTCTTTTAAAATTTGTGAAAAACTGTTTTTACTTACATGGTAAATTTATTATTAATCTTTTTCTCAGGCTATTGATTTTCATAATAATGAAAAGTTTTTATAGTGTGTCGTTAAACAATGTTATGCAACAGTTTTATGCAAACAGTTAAAATGCTTTAATATTTTTAAATTCGAAATATATATTTATAGAGCAACTGGGAGTAATACGAAATATGATTTAAATTAATTTTTGTTTAATTAGAAATAGAATACAATTATAGAGTAATTGAAATATTTTGTTCGTCTGTAAATTAGTTTTCAGAATAAATGCATAGCTTTTTAAAATAGTAAGAATAGCACTATTGAAGTACGTTATGTCCCTTTAATTACCTTTAGACATGACAAATATAAGACTGATGGTTTCAGATGTGGTGTCTGATTTGTATTACTTCGGCATGAATCTTTGTATTCACAACATTTCCGAAGTAAATATTTAACTAAAAATATGATTTTTTTTTTCATTTAAAATAATTTATCTGGAAATTTTTTTTTAATTTCTAGTACGTATTAGTACATAATCCAAATAAGTAACAAAAGTTCTGCATAAGTTAGTTCACAATCAGGTTTCTGAAAATCGATATATATCAATGATTAAAAAATGCATGAAGTTTGCTGCCAGAAGGACAGTATCATGACTATCTTATTCTCCATTTGAGGATTATGAGGGTAAGATACTGAAATGGTGTACATGATGCCTGGGTTGAAAATTTTATGGGACGTCCTTGCTCTTGACCTTGAACTAATGTTTTTGTTAAAGTTAAGAAGACAACAAAGAAACATTTTGAAGGAAATTCCAGATCTAGAAGTGTGTTAATGTCTTGAATATTAATTTCAGGTTCAAAATATTTATGAAAATTAAGAATATTTAAAACATTTTTTTTAAAGTTATATGGTGAGGGGGGGGGGGAATAAAGTTAAAAAAAATTCTAATGATGTAAATGAGCAATATTTCACTGACACATCTCGGTGCAATGCAGCTTTGGTACAGTTGAGAAAAAGTAGGATATCTTCAATATTTCACATTCTAATTGTCTGGTTGAGACATTCAACTTGTATTATATGTAGCTCAAAGGTGTCTACTTGACTACTTAGAGTTTACTTAATACCTGATCCACTGTCACCATTCAGACAAAAGAAGAAACACTAGCATTTTTTGTATCTCAATCAATTTGTCCCAAGAAAATGTCATGTTTTTGCTACATTAGCAATTGGCAACAAAAGTTTTGTTCCTCAAATATAAGACTGATGGTTTCAGATGTGGTGTCTGATTTGTATTACTTCGGCATGAATCTTTGTATTCACAACATTTCCGAAGTAAATATTTAACTAAAAATATGATTTTTTTTTTCATTTAAAATAATTTATCTGGAAATTTTTTTTTAATTTCTAGTACGTATTAGTACATAATCCAAATAAGTAACAAAAGTTCTGCATAAGTTAGTTCACAATCAGGTTTCTGAAAATCGATATATATCAATGATTAAAAAATGCATGAAGTTTGCTGCCAGAAGGACAGTATCATGACTATCTTATTCTCCATTTGAGGATTATGAGGGTAAGATACTGAAATGGTGTACATGATGCCTGGGTTGAAAATTTTATGGGACGTCCTTGCTCTTGACCTTGAACTAATGTTTTTGTTAAAGTTAAGAAGACAACAAAGAAACATTTTGAAGGAAATTCCAGATCTAGAAGTGTGTTAATGTCTTGAATATTAATTTCAGGTTCAAAATATTTATGAAAATTAAGAATATTTAAAACATTTTTTTTAAAGTTATATGGTGAGGGGGGGGGGAATAAAGTTAAAAAAAATTCTAATGATGTAAATGAGCAATATTTCACTGACACATCTCGGTGCAATGCAGCTTTGGTACAGTTGAGAAAAAGTAGGATATCTTCAATATTTCACATTCTAATTGTCTGGTTGAGACATTCAACTTGTATTATATGTAGCTCAAAGGTGTCTACTTGACTACTTAGAGTTTACTTAATACCTGATCCACTGTCACCATTCAGACAAAAGAAGAAACACTAGCATTTTTTGTATCTCAATCAATTTGTCCCAAGAAAATGTCATGTTTTTGCTACATTAGCAATTGGCAACAAAAGTTTTGTTCCTCAAATGTTAATTTGTCTCGCTGTTTAATTGTTCGTAAGTTTTATCAGATTAAGATTTTCATCCATATCTTGGCTTCCCCTATTAAAATCATTTGTAGCTTAAAATGTGTAATTTGATAACCTAAAATAGTTGCTGTATTAAAAGATTTTAAACTCATTTTTTATTTTATTTAGCAAAAAATTGGAAAAGTGAAGTGTGACGTAACAGTAACCTCTATATGAAATTTCATTTAATTTAAAATGTGTAGGCTTTTAAATTAAAATTTTATATTTAAAGGTTTAAAAATCCATAGATTAATGTTCTTTAAAGATGTTGGTATGTTGCAGTTAACTTTTTGTCATGGCTCTTTTTGCTTATATTTTCTTTTCTAAATTAAAATTATATGATTAAAAATTTTTCATTACAGCATTTTAAGTTATTAAATTATACATTTTAAGGCAGAAATGGTTTTAAAAAAAGTAAATTTTTCATTGGATATAACTGAAAGCTATATCCAATGAAAAATTTACTTTGTTGATTATTATGTTGATTTTCGGGAGTTTTAAAAGATCATGAAAATTAACATTAGATGATTGAAACTTTTGTTGTCGACTGTTAAAATGTTTGTTACCAAAAAAACTTCTTTCTAGAGGATTTTGATGCGACAAATGGATTGATACACGAAAAAACTCAGCATGATTAGGTGATGGGACCAAGTGAACTGTGCTGGCCAAGTAGATGCTTTTCAGCTGGAAAAAAAAGTTGAGTATCGATCGGACGATTATAACGCGAGATATTCAAGGTCTTTTTTTTCTGTCCCGTCTGCGTTCCAACCATGTAACATGGATGTAACTTTGGTACATTCCAAGAATGTAATAATACTTTGTTCTGGCGATGTAACTCCTATACATCCAAGTAAAATAACAATACGATGTTCTAGCGATATTTCTTTGGTATATCCCACGAACATTACAATGCGATATTCCGGCGATATAACTTTCGTACGTCCTACGAGTGTAACAAAGTTATGTTCAGGCGATATAACTTTGGTATGTACCACGCATAAAACAATACGATGTTCTGGCGATATAACTTTGGTACATCCCAAGAATGTAACAATGCGATGTTCCGCGAATGCGAAATTGATACATCCCAAGAATATCACGATGCAATGTCCTGTGAATGCAAAATTGGTACATCCAAAGAATATTGCAATGCGATGTCCCGTGAGTATAAAATTGGTACGTCCCAAGAATATCACAATGCAATGTCCCGTAAATGCAAAATTGGTACATCCAAAGAATATCGCAATGCGATGTCCCGTGAATGCAAAATTGGTACATCCAAAGAATATCGCAAGGCGATGTCCCTTGAATGCAAAATTGGTACATCCCAAGAATATCACAATGCAATGTTCCGTGAATGCAAAATTGGTACATCCAAAGAATGTCGCAATGCGATGTCCCGTGAATGCAAAATTGGTACGTCCAAAGAATATCGCAAGGCGATGTCCCTTGAATGCAAAATTGGTACATCCCAAGAATATCACAATGCAATGTCCCGTAAATGCAAAATTGGTACATCCAAAGAATGTCGCAATGCGATGTCCCGTGAATGCAAAATTGGTACGTCCAAAGAATATCGCAAGGCGATGTCCCTTGAATGCAAAATTGGTACATCCAAGAATATCACAATGCAATGTTCCGTGAATGCAACATTGGTACATCCAAAGAATGTCGCAATGCGATGTCCCGTGAATGCAAAATTGGTACATCCAAAGAATATCGCAATGCGATGTCCCTTGAATGCAAAATTGGTACATCCCAAGAATATCACAATGCAATGTCCCGTGAATGCAAAATTGGTACATCCAAAGAATATCGCAATGCGATATCCCATGAATGCAAAATTGGTGCATCGAAAGAATATCGCAATGCGATATCCCATGAATGCAAAATTGGTACATCCAAAGAATATCACAATGCAATGTCCCGTGAATGTAACAAAGCGACGTCACACTAGGCGGACATTCGGCTGTGACAGGGACATTACAGCGATATCGCCGTTGCATTACGAGATCTCCCTGCGACATCTCATTGCCCCATTGCGATGTTCTTGGGATGTCCCAGATATGTTTCGGTGCTGTTGGGGTGTGTGCGCCTGTGTAAAAAAAAAAAACTCAAATAAATGCTTTTTACGATAGCCAAGGACAATAGCAAATTTGATTTTGCAAGGAAATAATAATGTACTGCCCACATCAGATTTTTTGTCCTCTAGCTATTACTCATCTTTTATTTTGATTAGTTTTGTTTGTACCAACACCGTACATTAATCAAGTAAGTTAATCTCTTCTATCCTGTTCGTATCAATTAACAGTAAGCCGTCCAAATAGATCAAGCCAAATATTGCAAAAGTATTAAGCATCACGCTGGTCTAGTTTTCAAATAAGGTTAGGACGATATCGAATATCTCCTTTCCTTCTCTTTTGTCCTTTCTGTATGATGGCATCGCTTTAATCGAACAATGGACCACGCTCAGAAGATTAGGTAGTTATATTTTGATTTAATAATAATATTTAAGGAGATGGTACACAAAAAAAATTGATGTGGGCAGCACATGACTTCCTCTACATAATGCACTTACCTTATTTCTTGCACAACGAGATAATGGTGTACAAGATCCTCGATACCATGTTTTTGGATTGAATTAACACAACGTAAATTAAAATTATGCGCTTTTGGCAACTTAGTCCAAATAGAATGACTTATTGCAACTCATGTGTAAAATCCTCATCCAAATGCGATTGATATTAATTAAATATCTTGTGAAATGAGTGACTATTGGCGAATTCCTTGACGTTAAAATACGAAACTGTTATAAAAAGAATCTCCTCTAGTGAATGGGACGAACTGGATCCACAAGAATGATGCTACTTTTACATGTTCTCATTTTATTTATAAATTTATTCGAAAAATATGTAATATCTCGAGAACGGTTCATGCTAGCATTTTAAAGTAAGCATCATTCGTTTCTAATAAAAAAAATATGAATTACATGATTATTTATTTAACCATATTAAAAGTCCTGGTGTGTTTGATTTCTTCAAAAATTCATTCGGAAATTAGGGGGGGGGGGGGGGGGTTCAAATGAAACATTTAAATCCTCATTAAAAAACCAAAATCTTCAATGTTGTTACAAAAATGATCATTTCGTATGTGATTTTTCATTAAAAAACGAATGACACAAACTTTAGAACGCTAGCATAAACGGTTCTTGGGATATTGCATATTTTTCAAATAAATTTATCTAAACAAATTACATAAATTTAAAAATACTAACTATTATGAAGTATGTTTACTTCTTATATTCAATAGTATGTTATAAATTTATTAACACTATTCTCTTGCATCTAGTTCATTCCATTCACGAGAGAAGATACTTTGGGTAATAGTTTTGTAATTTGACCTCCTAACAATTCGCCAGTAGTCACATATATAAGTAAAACTCTTCTCTCCATTTGTCTGTAACGTTTGGCAATACATTTGGCGAACTTGATGACCCATTTAGCAAAATATCGCAATTTGGTGATATTTCACTCTGGATTAACGAAGATATCGTTAAAATTGCGAAAACAGGGCGCTAAATTAACGAAAATCACGCTAAACTGATGAATAAACTATTAAAATATTTTAATATATGAACTATATTGCTTACTGCGGTTGCTATCAATAATAATTGTCGATTTCGAGTTGTTAAAAATATAGGTTAATTGGTTAGTAGCATACAGTGTCGGCTAAAGGGCACACTCAAAACATAAGCGAAAAAAAGCAATCTTCAACAATTCAGGGTCGGGGCCCCCGGCGGGAAACGAGGAAACGACTGCGTCTCACCCCCCCCCCCCCCCACACCCACACACACACACACACCTCACCTGAAAAACGTTCTATTCGAGTTCAGGAATGCTTAAAACGCGCGCTTCCGTCGAAAACTCGAGGTCGAATTTTCGACCCTTTCGCAACACTTTCCCTATACATTATACTATGCATATAAGGAAAGTAAATACTAATTTCTCTTTCTAACTTCTTTAAACTAATACATCATTTTTTCCTGTATCTATCTTTTACTATAACACAAAATCAAAACTTGCATTACTCACAAAATTAATGAATCTTTAAAAATTCGTCAAATGATTCCATTTTGTGCCTTTCGAACGCTGTTTGAGTCTTTGAAGGAAATTTTGCCTTCATATTTTCTTTTGCTGTCAATTCATTTGAGGTTTCCGAAAAATATTTCTCTGCCGCGACGTCGTGGTTTCCCCCGTAGCACGTATTGATTGTTCGACAGTCGCTTTTTCACACCGACCGCAACGCGTTTCAGAAGGAGGCCGGTTTTCTTGAAATTTAATTTTCTGTAACCAGCTACTGAAAATGCCTGTTTTTTCTGGAGATTTTATGCTAATTCCATGTTTCTGTCTGCAATGCTATGAAAAGGTAACTCTGCGGGGTATGCGTTGTTCAATTTTTTATAAACAAAATCAGATAATAAATTCTCCCAGCTTTACACATATATTTGCATATTATAGTATAGTACACATATACTATGTGTGTTATTGTATGAGGAAGTAAATTTTTACCAATGAAAGTTACAATGCAAAGCAATGCCAACCACTGTCAAGTTTCTGTCCACTAATACGAGTAGTTCATGTAGAAATTACGTTCTGTTTAAGGATCTTATAGTAGCTAATAATTTTAAGCAGTAGTAATTACGATCGAATCGCGCTTTTGTTAGGTATCGTGGTAATTGCGTTTTATTGGAGGATCGTATAGTAATAACGAATTGTTAGGGGGTCCGTATAAGTAAGAAAATGTCTTATCGTACAGTAATTATGATCAAACCTCACGTTTGTTAAGGTAGTTATAGCAATTGCAGTTTGTTAGAGGATCGTATAGTAATTGCGGTTTTAATTGCATAGTAATTGTGTTTTTAGATAATCGTATAGTAATTGCGTTTTAGATAGTCGTGTAGTAATTGTGGTTTGTTAGGTCGTATAGTAATAGCTTTTTATTAGATGGTCGTATAGTAATTGCATTTTGTTTGAGGGTCGTACAGACACATGTTTCGTTAGAGATCGTATATTAATTAATAATAATTAACAATGCGTAGCCCAAGTGTATCTAGAGATTTTATGATCGCTGATGCTGCGTATGGGAGGGTATTTTCGGAAGGGAATGTTTTACTTATATTTATACACTTCGTCAATTTACGAACTTAACATTTTAAGTTTTAGTATATGTTGAAACCCTATATATTTTAGAGTTTCTTGAATAATATTCTTGATTCAAAATATAGTAATTTTTACTGTTCATGAGACAGATAGCCATTTCTCTCTCTCAAAACTGTTAATGTATTTAATATTCGAACGTTTTGCAGCATGATCCCTTTAATTAAATACATTATCAAACTCTAAAGTACTTATAATATTTATGAGAAATATTTATTTTTAATGTTCTACACCAACATAAATGAAGTTACACGCATTGTAGGAATGCATTTTGATACGAAACTTAAGTATTTACTCCTCGACATTGTTTTTAAACAAACTTGACAATGGCTAACTAATCAGCATCTTACATTAAAAGTTAAAATGCTTATTAGTGAGCCATTGTCAAGTCTCAGAAAAAGAAATAGAACCTCCGATTGAAAGCAGTTACTCTTTGAGTAAGATATAGATTTTAATGGTTGCAACTTAAATACTAAAGTTCCTTTTGAAACTTTTTTGGTTGATTTTCTTAATATGGCATGTTAATGAATACCAACACTACTAATATTATCTTATTATTTTTAGATTTACCATTGATGATCTTTGTTTTGCTTATATTCAATTAATGGGTAAAATAACTTTTGGAAAAATTAAGTTACAGTATAAATCTGATATTTTTTTCCATAACTTTTCTCCACTTTTATGCGTGTACAAAATGCAAATATATGAAAATCCATTCATATCGATATCCATCCTGGTTTAGAAAATTGAAAATGCCGAAAATGCTGGGTTTTTAATTTTATACTTAGGTGGTTCAAAAAGTAAGGTAACAAGAACTCTCACGGGTGCACAAATTCAGCATGCAAATTAAATTCCATGTCTAGATAAGGTGTCGTGTTGTTGCACGACAACGCCCGACCGCATACTGCCTCGGTTACATGTGATTTGGTACAGTGTTTCCGATGGAATGTACTGGAAACACCCACCCTACAGCCCAGATCTCGCACCAAGCGATTTTCATCTCTTCGGACTGTTGAAGAAGCACATGGCAGATCGCCATTTCACAACCGATGCCGAAGTTCAGGAAGCCGTCGTTGAGTGACTCCGCAACCTGGACCCTGATTTCTTCTATGCCGGTTTCGATAGATTGGTTTACCGATGGAACAAATGCTTCGACAACCATGGGGACTATGTGGAAAAATAATATGTACCAGTGCCTTGCTAACTTTGTGCATCTCTTTGATTTCGTGAATAAACCTTTTCTCTCACAGGATTCGTTACCTTACTTTTTGAACCACCCTCGTACAAATGACTGTTTTAGCGCAACGATAATTATCAGCCCTAAACAACTGTACTAAAATTAATTATTAAAAATAACTGTACTAAAAAATTCAAATTCCTTCCAGGTCCGTAGAGTTCCGAATTTTTATTTTAGTTGAGGGACTGAGAAGAAAACACCCAATTAGGAGAACTTAAATTTGAACTTTTAGATCTTAGGGTGTTGGGTAAATATTGAAAGAAATGTAGCAGGAATGAAACGCTAAGTATGAAACGGAAGTGATATCATATTGTTATGAATACGTAACAAAAAACCATTGTTATAATTTGAAGGTGTGGGTCGTTTGACCTTGGTGATAAATTGTTTGAAATATCTCTAACTTGGTGACTTGGCAAGGTCTAAACACTTCTCGAATTTTGTAGGTTGGCTAAGAACGCCACGAGTTACGTGCTTTTCCAGAACTTTCCACAGAGGGAATATAAGGTCGTCATCGTTCAGTGATACAAGTAGAAATATCTACCGAACTCAATGCAGAATCCATTATCTATTTTTTCTTCTGATTACGTATACTCTTGAAGCAGTTATAAAACAATACTGGTAGAAAAGTGATAATTTTAGATCTGTGCAACAACGTCTGTGCTATACATCAGTAAGCGCTTATCGCCGATAGCACTCTCGCTCGATGGGGTTACTGCAGTCGTTACATCCATACGTTTCATCGTAGATAACTCCCCCGTTTGTCGTCCAATTCGAACAAAATAAACTACATTCAATTAATCTATCAAAACTGTATAATTGCAAAATAAACTGTATAATTTATGAATAAATAAAAAAAAAATTTCAAAAAACCAAAATATATCGAAACCTTTTCTTAGATATCTTGTACCATCGTCACACATTAACCTTTTTCCCATTCGAAATATGTGAAAGGAATGATGCTTCACATCAATCTATAACGATTACCCCCCCCCCCCCCTTTTTTTTTTACAAGTTTTCGAAATAATTGTATATGTATTATAATTCTTTTGAATGTGGAGAATGCAAACTTCACTACCGATATTTCCCCCTACTTTTCCCCCAAATCACAACTTTATATTTGTTAAGAAATAAATTCACCTTCACATCCTTCTGGGCGCCCACTTAACACCCGTCCCAATTATATTTAAGATCCAATGTTGCAAAAACATTCGTGTCAACACTGTTCAGGCCTTCAAATAAGCCTAAGAGGGATTTTTTTTTTCGTCTCATTTCTCTTTCTTTTGGGGTCAATCCATTCCCGATTTCTGAAAAGTGTTTCTCTGTCGCGATATAGCTGTTGCCCCCGCAGCCTATTGATTGCCCTGCAGCCTCTTTCTCACTTCGGCCGCAAAAACTTTCGAAAAAAAAAAAAGGAGGGGGGGGGGGGCAGATGTTGTAGAACTATGCTTCTCTCTATCGAATGCATCATTTTATTCCTGAAGTTTTATATTCGGATCTTCAAAACTGATGTCTGTGTACAATGCAAGTGTGTGCAGTGCTTGATTCAACTTCACAGTTTGATATGTGCAACACGTGATTTTTTTCTACTCATCCACAAACTTTGATACTGGAAGAAAACAATGACACGTATTTGAGCTTTCTTATATGTAGATCTTGCTAAAACCCAATGGCCATTTTATTATTACCGATGAAAAATATACATACCAAATATATGTAATAATCGCCATACGTTTCTCTCCAGACCTTGCTGAAGTCTGTTGGTAACTTGCAGTAGAAGACTGACTCTTTGCATACATAAAGTATCACATCACAAACCTAAGGAAAGCCGGATTTTTGACTCGCCTTCCGCCGGGGCAAAAAGTTTCTTTTTTACCATCCCCCCACTCCCGAATCCCATCCGGTGATCTAGGAAGCTCAATCTTTGCATACCTATAGCATATCGCTGGGTCGAGTTCAGCGATATAATATAGGTAGCTTTCTAGCACATAAGCTGGAATTTTGACTCCCGTGGGAGGGCGGAAAATAAGGATTTTTTTATTAAAGTTCCAGAAGCCCACCTTATGTGCTAGAAAGCTAAATCTTTATACACTTATAGTGTTAACCGCGGCACAGAATCTAATGGACCAGAATTTTCAATTTTCTCCCGGGGCTGGACTCTAGAAGCTCACTCGCAGTGATTTGTGAAGAATAAATCTTTGCATATTTATAATATCAACCATGAGACAGAACCTAACGGAGCCGGATTTTCGATTTCTCCTCGGTGGCAGAAAAATCGGGGATTTTGAAAAAAGTCTTTCCAGACCCTTCAGTTGAGCTACCCCCCCCCCCCCCCCTCTTATGATAACTTAGAAAGTAGAAATTTTACTTACTTATAGTTTCAACCACTAGACAGAAGCTGACTTAGCCAATTTCTGTTTAAAACGACTGTTTCTAGCACTAAGTTCTATACATTGTTAAGCATAAAGGAGCTTATTAAAAAAGAATGCCCATATTTTTTTAAGTGTTAGTTTTCCAGTCTTTGACTGGCTTAAATACTTGTTACATATTATAATTCTTTTTGTTCCAAATCAAAATTTACATTCGCGAAAACACGAATACATATTTTTGCACATCCTGAGAACACCTGTCCCTAATTTTTTTGCAATCCAATGTTGCAAAACCATTCATGTCAACACTGTTTAGGTCTTCTAATAAGCTTAAATAGATTTTGTTTATTGTTTCATTTCTCTTCCGGGGTCAATCCATTCCCGATTTCTGAAAAGTATTTCTCAATCGCGATATTGCTGTTGCCTCCACAACCTATTGATCGCCCGGCAACCACTGTTTACTTCGACCGCAAAAGCTATCGAGGGGGGGGGGGGGGGGGGCAGATTTCTTAGAATTAAATATTTCTTAATCAAATGCATCCATTCATACCTGGAATGTGATTTGTGGATCTCCAAAATTGGTATCTGTAATTTTGTATGAAAGCTCCTTTTCTACTGTTTGACTTAATTTTATACTAAAATAAATTTGTATCCAACACGACTTTCTATACAGATAAACAAATTTCGATATTTTGCAAAAACAATAACACAAATTAAAACATTTTATACATAAATCTCGCTTAAAATTAATAGGCTTTTAATTATTACTGTATAAAATAGGCATACAAAATCTATATAATAGTTATCTAATACATTTTTATCTTTCAAGATCCTCCAAAATCCCTCTCTGTGACCTAAAAGACTCAAAATTCGCACACTTATAGTGTTGATCACGGGACAGAACCTATAACGGAGTCCGATTTTCGATCTCCCCCCCCCCCCCCCCCCCCCTCCCAGCGACGGAAAAAATGTGGTGTTTTTGAAAAATCTTTTCAGACTCAACAGAAGCGGCCTTTTTGATTTTGAAGACAGAATCTTTGCACATTTATAATATTGTGAATAAAACAGACCTTGACTCGTTTCCACGCTACAAATTAATCGCTAACTGCTTATATCTAACTAGCACTTTCAGTTTTCGCCCTGATTTCATCTAGATATTTCGACCATAAACTTAAAAAATCAAGTTATTTTACTTTCAAACATTAAAATAGCAAGTTGTTTTACTAACGTGTTTGAACTTGCTTAATTAAACTTATATAATATATCTTACGAGATTTTAGATTCAAGTTAATCGCTAAACATACTTGGTGGAACATAAATACTTACTTGAATACTTATATTTACATCTATTCTGTTCTAAAGACATCAATCAATCAACATCTTTAGAATCCTCAAATTCATTTAACCTCCTGCTTTAAAAAACAAAACAAAAACAAAAGACAAAAAAACATCTTGTGCTTGTGCACTAATATTTCACCACGGAAAACATAGTGCGCTGTAAATCTAGTGGCATTTAAAATATTACAGTTTTCCCACCCATTGGGAAAACTCAAGTTAAAACGCTAAATTATCGAAATTATAACCAATATACTTTGAAAACTAAGAACTTGTTCTAAGTATATACACGTGTAGGGCTTTCAAAGAACTATAAATTCATGCTTATTGTTGACGTTTAGTTTTTGAGAACTGCAAACTTGTAAAACGAGAAATTATAAATCTTTAACTTAGCAAGACGATTGCTCAAACTATAAGAGCCTTGCAAAACAAATTATAGACCTAGAAATTAGATTTCCTAATAGGTATTTTTGTCACTTACTATTTATATCTATCTTTTATAGTTTCGAAGATATTTCGAATAAAAGTAAGCAAAAATGTGAGAAAAAAACTTAATAAGTTTTACAAGAAATATTTCAAATTGATAAAATATTGAAATTATTTATCTGTACCATATTTCCGTCAAGGCCGGTAAAATTGTTTACATTTTTATCTGTTAGGTTCGGAGATATAAGCGTCCAAAATTTTACCATTTTTCATAACTCTCCTATTTCGCCACAGATACCCCAAGCAGAAATGTTATTCACATCAGAAGAAAAAAAATTCCCAATTAGGCGCCGCATATAATTGAAAATAAATTTTTGTTTAACTATTTCCTTTACAAAACTGATATAGTTATAGCGTATGTAGCCCCCCCCCCCCCCCACCTCTTAGATTTGCGCTCAAATAAGCAAAGGAAAAATTTCATTCATTTGCAAACAAATGCATATTTATTCGCACTAATTCGATGCATATTCAACGTATCTTCATCCAGCTTCATTCAATTTTTAAGGACTTTCATTTATTCATAAATTATTTTACCACTCACTTTTTAAACATTTTCATTCATCATTTTTTCACCTTCGTTGGTTCTTTAACCATCTTCGTTTTCTAAACCACCTTTGTTGCTTAACCACCTTCGTTCGTCCTTTAACCTTCTTCATCCTTTAATCTTCTTCATCCTTTAATCTTCTTCATTTATTCTTCATTCATTTTGATTTTTTCACATTCTATTAATTCTTTAATTCACTTTCATTTTTTTACGTTCGTTTACCACCTTCGTTCGTTCTGTAACTACGAAGTACCTTCTGTAACTACCGTGCATCCTTTTAATTTCTATCTATTATTTAACCACCTTCATTCATTCTTTATTCATATTTTCATTTACCTTCATTTTTTCACACTCTGTTAATTGCTTTATTCACTTTCATTCATTCACATCCATTCACCCACATTCATACTTTTATCTTCATTCTTCCACGCACCATTCAGCTAGTCTACTTAACACCTATCCCAGTGTTAATGGCTATCCGATATTGCGAAAACATTCCTGTCGGCATTGTTCGGTTCTTCAAATCATCTTAGAGGATTTTTTGGTCTTATTTCTAGTTCTTTTGAGACCAATCTATGGCAGATTTCAGAGAAATGTTTCTCTTGTGGCGATATCATTGCCCCCGCAGCCTATTGATTGCCCGGCATCCGCTTTTTCACTTCGGCCGCAACGTTATCAAAAGAGGGTTTCTCAGAAATGTTTTCTCTTGCGAAAATAATCGTTCATTCTTAAAATTTGATGCGATTTGGAGATTTTCTAACATTGGCAATCTATGCAATAAATACTGCGGACATTAACGTCGTAAGTTATAGTTGAAAAGGTAATAAAATTTTAATTCAAGTTATTTGTATGTAACTCATTTTCCGGTCCTCGCAATTTTCCCGTGCACAAACGTAGGAGGAGCGTTTCATTTAGCTAATAGTGAACATATTGATAATCAATGTGTTTATATAGCCAATGATATTTGTGAACCACCTCTCCGGTCCCAAGGCCTAGCCATTAAAAATGGAACCACCAACTAAGCCCGTCATCGTGGTGGGGACAAAAGAATGCATTGCATAGGAGCTCGGGAGGCTTGGAGGGCCCGGGTCGCATAAACAGTTTATAACAAACAGGTCAGTTACTTGCAGATTAAAGCAACTGGCCGGACGATCGTTGAGGTTTACGCCCATAATTCTCCTCGGGTTCAATCTCCATTCCAGCGGAGCCGCAGCCAGGTCGCTGACTTGGCGAAATCATTCACCGGGTAGGGTCCGAGAGAACGTCCGCCAAGCTCGACACCAGCCACCGGTCGGCCCTTGGCTCAGGTGATGAATAGACACAGTCTATGGGCTCGACCACCTGGAAGAGTCTGGGCCCTACCAACTCAATGGTTCGTCGGCCACTTCATCGTCAATAGGGTAACCCGATTGATTTTCCCCCAGCAGACGGAGGACCAGAGGTACAGACCTAAGATCCGTACACCGCAATCTTCGGCGGCGCCGCCCCCTGGGGGGAGGTCGGTTACTTGCAGAATAGGGGGTAGTAAAAGGCCCGAGCATTTGCTGCGTAATGGCCCAAACAATTCTGTCGGCAGCACTGCCATCAAGAGTTTTGCAGATTCGAACTCTCCCAGTTGCTGTTAGGATTGTATTTCCATTTCAGATAATAGCATTCATGGATTGGTTTCGGGCTATTTATGATCTCCTCAGCTGAAATAGTCGATATCTGCAATGACAGAAATAAAATTTGCTCCCTCGCCCTTATGTAGGTGAATTAAGTCCGCGTAGCAAGTTATTTATTTTTTGTTCTAAGCGGGCATATAGTAAAAGCGTTGATTGGTTTTCAAGAATTTGTTGTATGTTCCTGTGTAAGTTTAATCTGAGGTTGCATCTTAAATCCTGGGCAACGTGGGTGCATTTTCTAGTTGCGATAAATAAATTCAATTTCCGAAGACAATTTCTTGGTATCTGTATTTTTCCGCTTTCACTTCCGATGCATATTGATTACAACATAGGTTCTGTTTTGCTTTGTGTAGTCTACTCTTCGGATTCGTCTTTGTTTTCCTTTATTCCCTTTACAAAAAATATCTCATGTGTTTTAGAATCTTTTATTGCGTTTCTATTTCGGCATTCGAAATTCCCATTGTCTGAGCTGCCTTAAAAAATGTTCCTTAGTCATTTTCGTCCTTTACACTTTTCTTCAATGAAAACACTCTTTATTTTTCGTTTGTAAAATGCATGTATGATGTTATTGAGTTCTTTTTCAAATGGAAAAAATAAAATAAGTTATTAGACACATCTGAAAAGAAAGGCAAACAAACACATTTAGGAAATACAAGATTTAAAGACCGCGCTATGGTGATTGTGACTTGTGCCACTTTTCTTGATAGATACGCTTTTAGCAGTAGATTAAGCGAACTTTTTACTTTAACCGATAGAGTCTCAGAAAGGTATGATGATCGTGATTTAATAACAAGTCAAGTTTTCATTAGTCCTGCTGATATCCTTAGGTACCAAAAACTACTTTTGTCGGTCTGTTGGTGAGTGGGTAAGTGTCAAATCATTGACCTTTCGTAATCTCGAAAACCGCTAAAGCGATTTAGACCAAGTTGGGATGGTATACTACGTATATTGTCTAAATATGAGAACACAGAAAAAAAATATCCGAAAATTTATATAGTTTAGATAAAACAGAAGGTTTTGTGAAAATCAAACAACCTTCGGAATCTCAAAAACCCCTGAAGCTTTTTCGACTAATGTTGAGTGGTATATTGCGTATATTATATAAATGTGAATGCAAAAAATAATTTTTTAAAAATATATATGGTTTAACTCAGAAGTTGAATGTCCACTTGTTTCGCGAGGAAAGTCTCTGGATCGGATTATCTAGTTTATAAGTGTCTTTAAAAATAAAGACAACCAAAGTTGACTATTATTAAAATGTTTCTGCTAAAATTTCCATCCATGAAATTATATAAATTCCATACATAAACCATTCCATTCCATACATGATTCCATACATAAAAATTATATAACCAGAGCGCTTTCAAACATTATTATGTCCTTCATCAGTAGCAAAATAAAAAATAGGTGGCGAGCATGAGCTTTAATATACAGGCCACAACCGCAAGGCAAAATTTGCATATTAATTATTTTTAAAACATCTATATATTTAAAGAGCATAATTTAATTACAAATTACATAAATGATAAAAGATCAAATATTACAAGGTAACCAACAGATATGTCGTCTGGCGCAAAAGAAGAAAGGTACTAAATATCCAGAAAAACATACAATGATTTAACACGCAGTGAGTCGAGAACGAGACGCCAAGCATAACTGAGGGTCTTAACGGAATCAAAATTGCAAATAGAATCACGGTAAACATAAATGAAAAGTTATTCATAAAGTAAAATATTACGGGGGTTATTGCAGCTAATTAAGAAAAAATTCTTATCGAACATAGAGATCGTTAATAACAAAATGGGCAAGAGCCGTGGACAGTTTTCTATTTTTAACATCACGAGCATGCTCAGATAATCGAATACCGACATTACGCTTAGATGTAGAACTGTAAATGTACCAATTTAGAACTTATAATTATTTTCGGGAGGTGAAAGGAGGACAACGTACACCTCAGCCCCTCCCGAAATTCCAAACTTTTTGGAATGTGGATGAAAAACTTACTTTCCGGTGAGATGACTACTTGAAATAATGTATACTTTGGTATATTATTTGAAACAAATATATAAAATGTTTTCTGTGTTAATACACGAAGGGAGATGCAGACAAATTTTTTTCCGACTGGCGCCAAAACCTGAAGTACCGGCGTACTGCTTAGGGGAGACATATTTCAAAATGTCTTCCCCGTCAGGAGATATTACATTGGGAATCGAATGGAACCAAAAGAGAATACGCGCGCACCCATCTTCTAGCATTTAACTGTCGTAACCCGGGTAGATATTGTATAAGCTGCGAGATTTCTTGGAGGAATGAAAATTATTTTTCCCCTCCACGACGGGATTTCGCTTTAGAGATATGACACACGGGCGTTGTTTCCTGTCCGTTTTAGGGACGTTGCGTGCTGGGAGTAAAATAATGCCTAGAGCTAGTCACACGAGACCGCGGACGTTCTTGTGTGACAGCTAAAAAGGTAAATTGCTAATAACTTTTTAAATAAAAGCTTATTTACAGCATATAGAACGTAAACATTTACGTAAATGTTGACTTACCGCTTTCGCGTGTATAGACGCCCTTCATCAGAGGCGTGTGACAAGTACGCTAGAGCTTTTAAATACAGCCAACTCACAAATTAAATTTGCATAATACGAAAGGCCAATAAACGAAAAATGTCATCATATGAGAAGAAGTGCAGGACAAATATAAATCCATAAATTCAAATATAAGATGCCAAAATCTATGCAGGATAACAGATTTAACAAAGCATTAAATATTTAAATATGTATATGCGCAGATAACGAGTTAACAGTTATGGTATGAAGGACAAGACGCCGGGAACATGGCCGTCCATATAAATTGAGAGGCCCCTAAAAGCATTTATCACGGACCTCTCCATATTTGGTTTATCCTTCTTTGTGAATTTTTCATGTCTTAGCCTCAAATAAAGATATAAAGGGGTCCGGAATCCTTTTAGAACCCCCCCCCCCCCCCCACACACACACACACAATGGGCGGGACGGTCCTGCTAGGCAAATCTAAATTCTTGAACGAAGTCGAAATTGTACATGAAATCCCACAGATAAATAAACAAAGATTCAAAAAGTAAAATGGAGCTACAAGACGTCAAAATAAGTCTTATCAAACGGAGAAACAAAATGATCATATAGAACAACAGTTTGGAATAAAGCAGTGGATATAATTTTTTGCTTTTAATATCACCCACTAGCATATTCAGTTAATCTAATACAAGCAGTCCGTTTAGTACTTCTAATATAAAATTTATAAACATTTACAGGTGAAATAGTGGAGACAATGTACACCCCCAGTCTGATTTAAAAGATTAAGTTTTTAAATTTGTCGATCCAAATACAGCTTAACACAGAATCAACGGCGAAATGGATAAGTTTAAAATTAAATTCATGACAGAACTGAACAAAACGGTGAATTATTTTAGGTTTAAATAGAATTGCAAAATTTTTAATAATAAAATTGTAAAATGGCATTCATTTATTTTCATTTTCAATTATTATAACTTGTTTTATTTGTAACCTTGTTACAGAATGAAACATTTTATTTGCCGATTTCGGTCCCTGGTTTTATGTCACCTCATATTCTTTTATCTTGCTTCGCCACTTTATAATTTTAGTGCATTACTTATTTAACGAGAATATTAGTGGGTTCCGAGTTGCTAGTTATAAGAGCTATTGTATATTCGAAATTGAAGTTCCTAGCAGTATTGAAAACATTCATTATTATTTTTTATTATTCTCATTTGCCTTCACTCCCTGAAATATAAAAATTTAATGCCATTTAATGAGCTCTTCCTTGACCATGTCGTAATTTGCGATTCTCGGCTGCTGGCAATATCCAAGTGGCGCCCGTTAAATACTCTTCTCCGCCAATCCCCCAGCCGGCATTATTTATCGCAAACTGCTTGATATTTATTTCATCGTCGACGTAAATATTTTGGAATACATAAAATAAATGAAGAATATTAACTTGGCTACGAAATATTGCGAAGAATTTCACTGCTGGAATTTTTCGATTGGTGCAACAGGGTTTTGTTTAGAATCAAACTGAAAATTTTCAGGGAAGTTGTAGAGTTAGTGGGGGTGGGATATAGAGATGATGTATTCATATTAATGGCTTATAATAAGGATATTTATAATAGTCTATATTAAATTAATGAAACTACAGATATCTCAGTTGAAAATGAAATGAAATGCCTATAAAATTATACTTTTAATTGTGTTGAAAATGACAGTTTATACTTCCCATTGTTTCTTTCCCACGGAGAATATTATAAATTCTATGAGCATAGTTAGCAATATTTCTAGGTAGGAGGAGGCACCCCAAAAACGCTGAAATAATAGAGCAAGCTTATCACCTTTGCACTTTAGTCCTCTTCAAATTACTCTCATTGAAAATAAGTTTCTCTCAGCGCTTTTCCACTGCCGGAAATAATTTAAAAATCCCAGCTTTGCTTTGCTGTTTAACGTCCGCATCTCTTTTGCTTTACCTTGGAAAACATGTTTGTTTTCCTTCAGTCCCTTCATCTTAAACCACAAATATCCCAGTGAAGTAGATGGAGTATTCTGATTTTTCACAATATTAGAAATCTGGGGATAGCATCTTACTTCTAGCTCTCACTCTGCACACGTGGTTTAAGCGAAACGATGTCAAACACCTGTCTCTGATTGGTGAATCGGACTTGACATTCCACTCGTCATCTGTTAATCACTTTATGTCCACGCCTTCTCTTCCCACGTTAATGAGCCTCCCGTGTGTCCGTGCTGTATAGGAGGTCACACAACTTGTCACCTACTTGAGCGGTAATAACTATTAGAAACGATTTATCACTTGACCACCCGGGCCGATTTCTTCCCAGCTTAATTATTTTACGGAAGAAATGGGCTATCCAAAAAAAAAAACGCTGCTGTTTAAACCCAACCTACCTAAGAAACATACTTGGACCGAAAAACTGATTTATCGAATCTACCTTACTAGGTGCTCAACGTCTTAAGCCACGCATGTCTCTTCCTCTTCCAGTCCCATCTTCACCCGTAGATATCCTAAAGAGTAGATGGAGTCTTCCTATCTTTCACAATACCAGAAATCCGGGGATAACATCTCACTCTGAACTCTCGTGTCAAAAATCTCCTCATTATTTGGTTATTTTTGCTTGACATTCTGTTCAACTATTAATCACTTTATGTCCACATCTTATGTCTTCTTTTCCTACGCTAATGGGATTGATCCTCGACCACCCTTGAAGATCATAAATACCTATACCCTTTCTTAATTACTTCGTCCAAACCCCACCTCCTTTACTGCTTAGAACAACTCCATCGTTTTCGGGCTTATGTTATCCATCTATTTTACTAGGATATCTACGTCTTCACCCTGGGAAACATGTTTCTTCCCTTTTCAGTAAAATCTTCATCTTTAGCAGCATGTCCTCCCACCCCTCTTCTGGTTTCTGGTTCATTTTCATTTTGAGAAATTATGTTCCCATTATGTCTCACCTTCATCCTGCAATACAAGAAGTCACGGTGCCAGACGATTCATTTTAATTTTCGCCGAAAACTGCTCTTCAATCAGTACTGTGCCTGCAGGAGCGTTGTCGTGGTGCAAGGGGTTATTCCTGAATGATTTGCGAAATTTCGTCAAAATTGCAATGACAATCCTCAAGAACAACTTCACGTCTATTTTATTTTATTTTTTATTAACACTTTAGAATATAGTTAAACAGTGTTTATGAATTTGTTCATTCTGTCTGTCTGTCTGTCCGTTCTCACAATAACTGCCGTGAAAATGACTTTATCAAAATGAAATTTTAGTATGTTGTTGGGACAGTCTGGGGAACATATGGGATTGTAAATAAATAATATCACCCAATTAATTTTGAATTGAACCCGGATTGAAAAAATTAAATACATTGAACCCTATGGCACCTAATTTTTCAAACATTTTTTAGGCGAATTTAAAATTTACAAATTGCTTCGAAAACTTTAGAAAATATTCAAATTATCCCATAAAATATATAAAAAAAAGAAAAATTCAGCAAAATAGGTTCAGTAGTTTAAATAAAAATTAAAATAATAATTACACCCATATTATATAAAGAGATCACGAGACCAACTTCAAAATAAAATATGATATCCATCTTGCCTCAAAATCGTGATTTTTAAAGTTCTTTTTAATTTATATTTAGTGTTGCATCCGTCCTAAAACCGCTTTATTTTTTATTTTTTTCTGTGCATCTATATGTTGAGCCAACACAATTACAATATTTTGGAGTTTAGATAATCATCAGATTTTGGTTATTTTTACAACGAAGCCTAATTTTCACGTATGGAGAATGCAAATACATCACGCTGTAAGATGAGTTGTATAAGAATTGTTGAATTTCTTTAATGCAAAATTATTTAGCTTTAGAGTCTGCAATATAGCTGATATGAATAAAACATTCGTTGATTTTACATAGAGAAGCAGACGATTCTATAATATTGCTTTTTCGATGAAGTTTTAAGCATTGAGTTAGAAAGTACTTTTTCCTACATGGTTTTAAGTTTTTAAGTAAAATAAATTATTGTAGTGTTGTGATTGTTTTAAAAATGTCGCCGCTGAATGAAATAAATTGTTGTTATTCACTGTTTTTACATAGAGTCAGACGATTTATAATTCGATGACGCCATTTGAATAAAGTTCTTTTTTTTTTTATGAAGTTTTAAATTTAATAAATTATTGTAGTATTGTGATAATTTTTAAAATATCACCGCTGAATATATCGCATTTTAGAGATGTGTAAATAAAATTGCATTTCAGTTGGAAAGTGTTTCATAATCAATGTTTATGCATGAGTGATCTTTCTTGTTTTAATTATTAATGTTAATAAGAAAACGTGTGGCAACTCTTAACTATTTTTCTACGCTGCAATTTGAATGCTGGAATTTGTGGTATCCTTCTTGTGACAATACACAAGTAAAAGAAATGGAACTATTTATTTTAATTTTAATTTCATCACTAATTTTAAAGACTATAAAATAAATATTAAATTCCTCATTAGATAACATAGCATAAATCAAATTAGTAACGGTATAATCTTGATATGTCTTTGATAGCGTTACTAATTAGATTTATGCTGTTTTTCAAACGATTATTTCACATTTTAGCTATTTTTTTGTCTTTAGTTTGAGCAGTTTACTTTAAATAAAATGAATCACTCCACGCAGAAAAAGTTTGTTCCTAAAGGTTTTTTTTAAGATTGAAAAAAACCTCTAGTGTCTTTCCTGTAAGCGCAAAAAAATATAAAAAGAATTACATTTTTACTCAAGCGTATAAAAAGGTATTCTGAGATAATTATAATTTTAATGTACAGAGTTTAATGTAGAGTAAGTATTTTTCTGCTGGGAACTATAAAATACAGTGTTTAAATTTCAACATTTTTTTGAACCTTTAGAAATTAATTTGAATATATTTTTAAAATTTTCCATTTTAGATCAAAATTATAAAATATTCAGAGAACAGGTCATGTGAGCTTATAAATTATGACTTTCACTTTTAAATGAAAAAAATTGCATTAAATATGTATTTGCATAAGTTTTATGCATGATTATGTTTTTATCAGGATTTTTGAAAATATTCAATAAATTGAGGGTTATTCCCTTGGTCTGTTAGCGAAAATAACAAGTCTCAGACGTTCACCGATTAAAATAATTCCAAATTCCACCAGATTTGCTCAATGTGTTCGAGAGACATCATTAAAAATGTGATTAAGCAGCACATGACTTTCCCTACAGGAATTCTACTATCCCTATAGAATTCTACTATCCCTGTAGAATTCTACTATCCCTACAGGAATTCTGCTTTCCCTACAGGAATTCTGCTTTCCCAACAGAAATTCTGCTTTCCCAACAGAAATTCTGCTTTCCCAACAGAAATTCTGCTTTCCCAACAGAAATTCTGCTTTCCCAACAGAAATTCTGCTTTCCCAACAGAAATTCTGCTTTCCCAACAGAAATTCTGCTTTCCCTACAGAAATTCTGCTTTCCCTACAGAAATTCTGCTTTCCCTACAGAAATTCTGCTTTCCCTACAGAAATTCTACTATCGCTATAAAATTTTGCTTTCCCTATAGAATTCTGCTTTCCCTACAGAATTTATATAATCCGTTTGAGTTTAATCCCTCAAATTGACAGAGATATATGTACTTGTTTAATATTATATGCAGTATGCAGCTTTATTACGTCTCTTTCTTCATTGGACAACTCAATGCATTTTAAAACGTCGCCATTACCTCAAAATTCCACAGGACTTATATATCTCGAAAACAGTTCGTCCTAGAGTAAAGGAGTTTGTTTTATTCATTTCGTTGTTAAAAGTTACTCATAAAACAAGCATTTAATGAATGTTTTAAGCACACTTAGTCGTTTATTTCAGACGGTTTTGTGGGCCATTTCACAAACAAAAGTAGTTTTTTTTTTTCCCCGAATTGTACTAAAATGAAATCAGCACAATGGACTACAATCTACAAGTGACTTACCTACCAAATTTTAAGAAACTTCGTTGAAATTATTTTTAACCACAAACATGGTCAGTGAAAAACATGGTCAGCTCCTTAACATTCCATAAACCTTAATATCTTAATAGTCTATCCTAGAGTAGTGAGGTTGGTCCAAACCGGTCTTAACAGGTTTCTTCTTAAACATGACGTATAAAACAAGCATTTAATTAATACATTTCAGCATGTTTGATCTTATATTTCATAATTTGACAATTTTTTCAGTCGTTTTGCAAAAAAATGAGTAAATAAAATAAAGGGTGTTTTTTTTTTTTCCGAATAGTACTAAAATCTAATCAGAAGGATGGTAACCCACCATCTACCAAATTTTATAAAATTTCGTCGAATAGTTTTATGCTAGAGCTGATACATACGGACGGACACGCACTCAGCAATCACGTTAAAAATAAGTTTTTCGTGTTTTAAGGTGCCTGAAATGTACAGATCCGTCGAAAACTCGAGTTGCGATTTTCGACATGATTCCAATACTTTTCCTATACATTACCATGCATTGTATAATGTAAAATGAATTAGTCATATTTAAAGATCCATGATTTTTGAACTCATCACAATATTTTTTACACGTGCTGTACATTATAAAAACAAACAAACTGATGTGTGTAGCACATGGTTTTCCCTATATAATGCAATAAATTTACTTCTTTCACAGTGAAAATGGGATGTATAAGATCCATGCCACAATGAGTTTAACGTTGAATTGTACATTTTTATTTTAAGGTACCCAATTAACTTGTATTTATCAATATTACCAATTATCAATATTGATAACATCCACAATAAGCATTATGGTCCATATATTAAAATATTTTAATAATTCATTTATTAATTTGGCGTCATTTCTGCTTTGACGATATTTACGTTAATTTGAGATGACATATCATATAGTTGACGATATTTCGCTAAATAAGTCACCAAGTTCGCCAAATTCATTGCCATGCTTTACAGACAAACGGAGATAAGAGCTATTCTTATGCATAAATGAATGGCTATTGGCCAATTGTTGGGCTTCAAAATGCAAAACTATTGCCCAAAGTATATTTCCCCGTGAATGGAACGAACTAGATCCACGAGAATGGTGTTAACAAATTTATTGCATAATATAACGTGAAAAATGAACATATTTCACAATAGTTAATACTTTTATAATTTTATGTAATTTCTTTGGTAAATTTATTTGAAAAATGTACAGTGTCTCGAGAACGGTTCAGGATAGCGTTCTAAAGCTTGTGTCATTCGTTTTCAAATTCAAACAACAAAACATATACAAAAATACTCATTTACGTAACATTACTGAAGGTTCTGATTTTTGTAATGATTTTTATAAAATTTCATTCCTAAAATTTGGGATCGTTGAAAACTCAAATTCGAATTTTCGACCCCGTCACAATACTTTTCCTAAACATTATACTATGTATATAAAAAAATTAAAAATACTTAAAATTAAGATAAAATATGGAAATTAAAATTAAAAAATCAATTACTTTATTGCTTGCAATCTAAATGGAAAATGGCTGCAGTTATCTCAAAAATCTATATTGCTTGATCATAGAATCCTTCTTGCATTTCTGAGAAATTAAATATTTACTTACTCCGACTGGGAAAATTTCTCCGAAAACTCCAACTCCGTCCGAAAATTTCTCCTAAATGAAAGTTCTCGGTATTATTGCAAATATTCAAGCTGTTTTTTCACTCGCTTTCATCCTCGAAAATATGTAATTTTAATACCATTAATGAGTTCTTCCTTGGAACCCATAATTGCCATTCTTGACTCCTGAAAATATCTTCGACCGTTGTAAAGCTCTTCTCCATTACTTTCATCCGCATACTTTATCGCAAATTGATTGATATTGCATCATCGACGTAAATATTTTGAAATACATAAATTTAATAAGGGATGTTGACTTGGCTGTGAAGTAATTTGGAGGGGGGAGGGGAGTAATTTTGTTATTAGTATTTTTACTTTCCCTTCATGCATAGTATAATGTATAGGGAAAATATTGCGACGGATTTGAATTCGAGTTTTCGACGGAAAGAGCATGGTTAAGGCATCCCTAAACTCGAATCGAACGGTTTTGATGTGATATCTGTCTGAATGTAGGCGAGAGAGAGTCTATGGCCGTGATGTTTCATGAGCATATAAAGCGTTTAAAAATAATTTGGTACGTTTATTACAATCTTTACAATCGTTTATTACAATCGCTTTTTATCGTTTATTACAATCGCATACTTAGACAATAGTTCGAGGAGTCACCGTGTCAAAGGCCCTGATGATACAGTTTTTGACAGATATTTATTACCCTTCATATACGCATTTCTTTTATTCCTGATAGCGATTCCTACTAAGACGATTCTCTATAGTCTTGTAATTAACTTGTTTTATCTATCTCGCTTTGTTGCCGTGTACTTTATCCTAACTTTTTACTTTCCCTGCAATACATGGTAATGTATAGGGAAAGTATTGAAATCATGCCGAAAATCGTAACTCGAGTTTTCGACAGATCTACACGTTTTGTAACCTCTAGAATACGAAAAAACTATTTTTAGCGTGACGTCTGTGTCTGCCTTCCTGCCTGCGATCGAGCATGGTCCCTTTGATATAGAATAGCCTTATGGATCTGTGACTTACAAAGTTATTGGGGTACTTTCTTAGGAAGCTTGTATATCATGCATAATAAAGGAAAATGATTTTATGTGTGCTATCTAGCGGAAAATCTAAGCGTCGTACAGCCATGAAATTTCGCACATATGTACTTCAAGACCCAAGAAGATGCACCTCGACATTATTTGTTTTTTATTATTATTTTATTTATTTATTTTATTTATTTTTATAATTATTTTAGGTTGTAACATTTTCATACAAATCGGCCCCTTAATGACCGAAAATATTATCACAGAGTTTCCATTTTTATAGAATTGGAAAGATTAAAGAACGTTCTTTCTAATGTTTGAACCGCATCCATAGGATAATTCCTTCGTATTTATTTATTTTTAAGTATATCGAAATGTGCATTTTTTTAGGTTATCTGATATATATAACGTCGCACCCACAAAACTAAGATTAGCACAATTCTATAGCTTAGTTATAAGCTTTATACATTTTCGGATTCTTAACAAAAATGTTTTCAATTAGTAAGTAATTTAACTTTTAAGTATTTTTTAACTGGAGCATAGGCATTGATATTTTTACTCCCCGCCGCGATCTGCGGTAACAGCCATTTTCTTCCCATTTGACGCACTACGTGTGCCCAGATTTTGAGGAAAAAAATTTAACCACTCCTTCGCTTTACTTTTTGTCCGGAGGAAACAGATTATGAGGTAGTTGAATTTATTTATTTTTGAGGTTTTTCAATTTTGCGAATTTAAAAGATATCAAACATTTTTTTTTAAATTTTGTATTATATTATCATTATGAGTAATTTGTTAAAATTTTATTTTAATTGGATGAAAACTCGCTAAGACAGCAATAATTCAAGAGTTAAAGGAATTTTTTAGGGGGGGGGGGGACTGTCTGTTAATTCGTTCTACTATAGTATAAAAAGTGAAATTAAAAAACAATTTTAAAATTTCCCATTCAATTTCTTCATGTATACCATCTTACCAAATCCTGAAAGATATAGTTCCGACAAAAAGAGGATAACATGGTATGTCGGTGATTTTTCCTTATTATACTCGATAGGCCGTCGCACAATCAAGTAAGGGAAGCCTGACTAATGTAGCGAGTTTGTCGTCGGACGTGATCAGAAAACGCTTGCTGATTTTCTCGCATTTAAATTTATAAATTCTCCTCACGGTGCCGCTTGGCCTTTCTTTGGGACAAATGTTGGCGAAGATATTGACTCAGTATCTACAATGGAATGAAAAGCATTTCTGGAGACACTCCCACCCCCTTCCAGAGCCGTATGTATTTATTTGGGGGCATAAAGTTCCAGGCTATGAATGGTTCATTGTTTGGAAAACATTATTAAATAAAATGCAAATTTTATTACTGTAAATGAGCCTTTACAACTTTGGTAGTATCTACACACACCGGTCAAGGAATTAAAAAACTCGAATTCAATATTTTATTGAACCGCCTTTAACCCGAATTACAGTACGTATGCAGTTAGGCATGGATTCTACAAGGTAGTGGAGTGCATTTAATTCAAGAGAGTACCAAGCGTTGGAGAAGCAGATCGTAAGCTCATGTAAAGTTTATGGGAGATGAGATTGTAGTCGGATGTGTCTTCTCGATAGGGTTTTAATCTGTACTTTGCGGTGCTTCGTGAACCACTGTTGCACGATTCCTACACGGTGGATGGAAGCATTATCGTCCATGAAAGACCCGTCACCGGAGGGGTAAAAATGCTACATTACAGGATGGACTGATCGGCAAAAATGTTTAATTACTCCATGGATGACACCCGACAGTCCAGAAACATCAGGGGACCAGTACCAAACCAGCAGAACATGCTCCACACCATGATACCCCAACACAACCTTGAACTGTGCGAACAAGGCAAGATGGGTTCATGCAAAACCACCTCAACTCAGGCCGTCACCTCAGAGAGCGCTCAGGCCCGGTGACATCAGTGGTTCATGGCTTTACGAAGACTCTCGCCTGCCGTCGGCCAAAACAAGATGTAGCGTGATGCATCCAACCACCTAACCTTCTTTCAATCATCGGATGTCCTGTGACGCCATTCCCCGCACTATTGTAAACGCATTTTCAGGTTCTTAAATGAGGTTTTCGCGCAAGCATGCGACTGGCTGCACCAATTCGCTGCAATTCCATGCTCGTTGTTTAGGTCGCGATCGGTTGGGACGAACCTTCATTGAAGTCTTCCGTCAGTTGGTACATAGTAGACCCCCTTTTCTACCGTACAAGTCGTCTGAGATGTAGCTGATCACAGATTTGATTGATGATTTTCGATCCGCAGTTCCGCCTTTTAGACAACACCTGGGGATTCTATTTCCAACTGATATATACTTTGGATATCTGTATCTTCCCTTTCGAGAAGCCAGTGGATTGTCCTGTTCTGGAAATCGTGGTTCCTGTCAAACGGGCCCCCTCTCGTTTTGTCCACTTTGCTCCAATTTTCTCGGAACACACGCCGACAGCATTCTTATAGCGGTATTGCGATCACGTCTACCTCCCATGACCAACGTAATTTGCATACATTTTCCCAGGTTTCTAATTCACTGGCCGATGTGTATGTATACCATATGGCTGAATGAGACTGATTGATTAATTGCACAGTCCAAATTGCTGAAGGTAGAAGCTTGAAACTTTACGTATACGTAGGACTTGACCTATAAATAATAAGAAAAATCTAATGTCTTGGAATTTTATTCGAAAATTTTGTAAAGCTCAATTTTTTTAAATCAACATTTTTCTATCTATATAAGTCGAAAAACAACTCTTGATATCAACTTGAAAACAACTCGTACTATTTAACACGAAATAACAGAGATCTGCAATGGCAGTAAAAACTTTGCGAACCCCTATGGAGACTGACAAATTAATTCCTGCCACAGTCTTAGTTTATACTACCTCTCCCATTAACCAAATTTAAAGTTGGTATCCGCAGACTGAGCTCAATTTTTAAAACTTTCCAACATAGTTGAAAAGTGTTTATGACTTTGGTCATTCTGTCTGTCTGTCCGTTAGCACGCACGATAACTGCCGTAAAAATGACTTTATCAAAATGAAATTTTAGTACGTTATTCAGACGGTCTGTGGGACATATGGGAATGTAAATGAATAATATCACCCAATTACTTTTGGATTGAACCCGAATAAAAAAAGTGAAATACATTGAACCTTATGGGACCTAATTTTTCAAACATTTTTTAAGCGAAGTTAAAATTCACAAATTTCTTTGAAAATTTTAGAAAATATTCAAATTATCCCATAAAATATATAAAAAAAATTTGAGCAAAATATGTTCGGTTGTTTTTTACATAAAAATTAAAATAATAATTACACCCATATTATATGAAGAGATCACGTGACCCACTTCAAAATAAAATATGGCATCCATCTTTTTTACCAGTGTCAAAATCGTGATTTTTAAAATTCTTTCAAATTTATATTTAATGTTGCATCCGTCCTAAAACCGCTTTATTTTTGCGTATTTTCTGTGCATCTATATTATGCGTCAACGCAATTACAATAATTTTTTGTTTGATTGATCGTCAAACTTTGATTATTTCTACAAGGAAGCCTAATTTTAACGTATGCAGAATGTGAACAAATCAAGCTGTATGATGAGTTGTATAAGAATGGCTGAATTATTTTAACTCAAAATTATTTAAGCTCTGGAGTCTGGAATATAGGAGATATGAATGAAATATTCATTGATTTTACATAGAGAAGCAGGCGCTTTTATAGCATTGCCTTTTTCGAAGTTTTGAGCATGGAGTTAGAAAGTACTTTTACCTCCATGGTTTTAAGTTTTTAAGTAAAATAAATTATTGTAGTACTGTGATAATTTAAAAAATATCACTGCTGAATGTATCGCATTTTAGAGATGTTTAAATAAAATTGCATTGCAGTTGGAAAGTGTTTCATAATCAATGCTTTATGTGTGATTGATCTTTCTTGTTATATTTGATGCCGGCTTGGCAGATAAAACATTCCAAATGAAACAAAATATTCAATGTCTGGAGAACTCCGTTTGTTAGCTTTCTATCAATGATAGAATTTACTTTTAGATAGCAAATAACATATAAAATAGCTATCATTTTTATATAATTATATTTAATTATTTATTTTTTAATTTACAGCAAAACATATTAGAAATATGGAAGGCCTGTGCCTATAGCCCCTTCAATCTGAAAATTAATAACATATTTTTACTCGCATCGAATAAAGTCTTCGTACCGAATTTCATCCAATTTCCTTAATTTGTGCGAGAGATGTAGCATTCTGTAGAAAATGTAATTTTAAATATCCCATAAACAGGGCGTGTTAACCTTTACATAATGGAGTCTGATTACACGTACTTACAAAGAATGCATTCATTTGATAATAGTGAATATATTTAATATTTTCTATTTTAAACTCTAAATATGTAATATCTTGAAAATGGCGCGTGCCAGCTTCGCATGTATTACGCCATTCGTTTATAAATAGCAAATCACATAAATAAAAAAAATTATTTCCGAAACATTTTTAACATTAATGTTTTTATAACGTTACGGAAATTTTTGAAATGAAAATGTTCGAAATAGACAGATTAGTGAATAAGTTTCGGCATTTTAGCATAATATCAATTTCAGGATAAAACTTATATAGTACTAAAAAATGCTGCCGACATTGCCCGGAAGTTAAAGGAGGGTAGTTGCATAAAATAAAAGAATAAATAAATTTTATTCGTATAAATATTGAAAATACTTGTTTTTTCTTAAAATTTATTTTCACTTCCAGTCCGTTTTTCCTCCTTCCTCCGCCCTTTTATTTTCTCTTTTTATTTTTCACTTCCAGTCTCTTTTTCCTCTCTCATCCGCCCTCTTATTTTTTATTTTTCACTTTCAGTCTGTTTTCCTCCCTCATACGCCCTCTTATTTTTTCTTTTTTTTTTTTTTCACTTCCAGTCTGTTTTCCTCCCTCATCCGCCCTCTTATTTTCTCTTTTTATTTTTAAAGTCTGTTTTTCCTCCCTCATCCGCTCTCTTATTATTTCGTTTTAACGCGAATGACGTACAAATATATGTAGCATTATACATGTGTCGACGCTTTATAACCAAGAGAACATGTCATTGGAAGACCCTGAATCGTAAACATGAATAAAAAATGCATAAAAAAGGGAAAAAATAAATATGACGTAACATAATGACATGGAAATTTGATAGATGAAAATGCGCAGCGAAATGGAAATGTGTGCCGAGTTTCAGATCTATGCGTTCTCTGGGAGCCGAGAACGAAACCAGTCAAAGTTGTCGAACGAAAATACAAAAAGAGGTAGCGTGTACGTTAATAAGAATTGGTGTAGAGAAAATGGTTGGTTCGTTTTCAAATATGTTTGTAATGTCGTTTTTCTTAACCCATCAAAATATACTTCCCTTTACACATACTATGTATTCTGGTAGTTCGGACGGTCTGGGTCTCAACAACAGCAACATACTATGTATTGTGGGTACATTAAAACCAAACTTTCAGATTATCGGGTTTTCTTTTTTCTTTTCAGCATTATAGAGCATGATATTGGCCATTTGATTTATTAGATTAAGAAAGCTTACACAAAGTTCAATAGCTTATTTTTTCTATTAAACTTTTTGATACATCATTTTTCACAGCTTTGAATAGTACTGTTTGTGTGAAAGAGAAGAAAAACTGAACTGTTTTAAATTAACTCTTGAAATTTACAGGTTCTCGATGAAAGCCATGGACCAGGTCAATAAAGCGAGAAGTATCTATATTGTTATGCAATATCTATCGTATATTGTTATGCAAGTGTATAGGAAACCCCAATGGCGCGATAAGATGAGATAACTTTAGAGGGTCCCAGAGGATATCTCGCTTCCTGTTAGAGAGTGGAAAGTACGTAGACCGTTGCAAAATTAGTACTAAGCAATTTTGTCCCAGGCAGAAGATGGAATAGAACACTGAAAACCAGTATAAGCGCAATCTAATCCCACCCCCTTCAAAAATCGAACATTTGCACAAAGCTGCAAAATAAAATGTACTTTATTATTAGGGTTGCACCGAATACCATTTTTTGCCGAATACCGAATACCGAATATTCAGTTAAAATTCTAACCGAATATTCGGCCGAATACCGAATATTCGGTTAAATTTTTTAAAGGTAATATTTCTATTTTATGCCAATTTAAAATAGGAAATGTTTCTATTTTGTGCCTTTTATAAATACATTTACATTTAACATCTTAAATTTATTTGCATTTACATTAAGTATAATTATTAATTTAAAATAAATAAAAAATAAAATAAATCATTCCAAAAGCAAGTTAATATAGTAAAATAGTAAATGGCTACCTAATTTGGTTTATGTTTATCTGCATAAATTGATAATTGATAGTTAATTTCTAATATGTGATAATCATATGGCTTCATATTATGTTATAGAGAATCTTGCATTTACCTTACATACAAACCCAAGTTGCTTAAAATATCATTACAAATTAGAATTACAATTTATTCAAGTGAATTTTTGCTATCTTAGTCTCTTCTGTACTGTAATTGATAAATAATTTTATCAAAATTGAAACTGAGCAGTCAAATTCAAACATTGCCAAATCATTTTTCTTTTTAAAGTGCAAAGGATACTTTGCCAGAATGTCCAGCCATTCTTTTTTAAGTTGTTGTCACACCTGGTCTTGCGAACTACAACAGAGTAGATACTGATAGATAACTAAACAGTTACAGACAGGTGTACCCACCCTGTGACAAAAGACTCAACAAAGTAATCTTCTCTTCAGAAATCATGAAAGAAATTAGAAGGTTTGACTACAATGGGGCCACACACAGAGAAATTCTTTGGTTATCTTATTTGACACATTTTAATGGATACAAAGGAACACCTATGGCACCCTCAGTATCTTATCTATCTCTATCGAAATTAAAATACTGCAAAATTGAATATTCATCCAAGTGTTTGTTTTATATATTAATCACCTTCACCTTTTTTTAATATTGGTGAAATGATAATTGATTTTTTTTTTAGCTGCATATTTTATAAAAAATTAACCATTATATTTTTGAACACGTAATATTAAGAGTTTTATTTTCTGGTTACTGTTTCATATTTAAATGAGTTAGTAAGGTTAAGTTGTGATAAGATTTAAGAAAAATTGAGAAAAAAAATTTAATATCAGAGTGTTTTCTTTTACATTAAAATTATTTTAAATGTGATAATATTGGTAAGTAAAAATTTGAATTAATTTTGTACTATGATACTATAACTTTCATTCATTGTATAAAAAATGTGCTTTATCAATTGTCGAATATTTTAATTTTGTTTTACTATTCGGTTAGGCCGAATATTAAAGTATTCGGCCGAACCGAATATTCGGTTTAACTGCCGAATAGGCAGTATACCGAATACCAACCGAATATTCGGTGCAACACTATTTATTATACACAATTACAAAATGCTCACCTTCACGCACGTGTAATTAGATGTCTCCGCGTGTTTCCCAATGTCTCTACGTTGACACTGTTGCGTGCAGATTAATAAAATTGTCGATAAAATCGTTAGTTACAGATTTATTTTGCAGCTTTCACTGTAGGACAAAAATACTTAGTATTAATTTTCCAACTTTTTTTCTTTCTCTAACAGGAAGTGACATGGCCCCCGTACACCCCCCTGAAGTTATCTCGTTGTGTAGCACCATAGATGTTTCCTATACACTTGCATAAAAATATGCGATAACTTTATGCTTCTCAAGATATTGACCTGGTTCACTACTTTTCTTTCTTAATATCCTGTATGTATAATATCGTTCATATTAAGCTTCATGACGAATGCGTAATGGAGTAAACACTCTTTCTTTGAATGTGAAGGGCAAGGTACTGTTCTAAATTTAAAATCCCTGCCAAGCTAAATATATATTGTTGTGTACGGAAAAAAAATTGGCTAGGTGAGCTGAATTAGATGTCTCGTGAGACTTTGTGCTTTGAAGTAGACGGCAATGAACTTTCGGGTTTTTTTTTTTTTTTTCGATTACCTGTGTTTTGAAATAAATACGTATATGGTGGGGTATTCGGCTAAAACTGGAGCGTTACGAAAAATGCAAACACTTTACCCGCTTTTATCTTCGAACCTAATACAGATAAAAATATAAACAATTTACACCTACTTTGTCGGAAATAGGATACTATTTATGATCACACAAAAATAATTTCAATATTTTAACACTTTGATTTTTTTGAAAATAAAAAGTTTTTGTTCGAATGAGATTTTGGTTCACTTGCTTATTTTCATTCGAAACATCTAAACTACGAGAAATGGATACAGTAAGCAACAAAAATGTTCAGTAAAATATCCTGATTTTATATCATTAGTTTGTTTTTACAAAGTTCTTATGGTCTTCGAGCAATCGTCTTGTCAAGTTGAAGAAGACTGAAAATGTTCCATTTTTAACACTTTACAACAAAGTTGAAAAGTGTTTATGACTTTGTCTGTCTGTCTGTCTGTCCGTTAGCACGATAACTGCCGTAAAAATGACTTAATCAAAATGAAATTTTAGTATGTTGTTCAGACGGTCTGTAGGACCTATGGGAATATAAATGAATAATATCACCCAATTAGTTTTGGATTGAACCCGGGTTGAAAAAATGAAATACATTGAGCCCTATGGGACCTAATTTTTCAAACATTTTTTAAGCGGATTTAAAATTCACAAATTGCTTCGAAAATTTTAGGTAATATTCAAATTGTTCCATAAAATATATATAAAAAAATTAAGCGAAATATATTCAGTAGTTTTTTTAAATAAAAATTAAAATAATAACACCTCTTATATGAAGCGATCACGTGACCATGATATGAAAAAATCACATGACCCACTTCAAAATGATATATGGCATCCATCTTGTCTCAAAATCGTGATTTTTAAAGTTCCTTTTAATTCATATTGAGTGTTGTATCCGTCCTAAAACTACTTTATTTTGGCTTAAATTCTGTGCATCTACATACTGAAACAACGCAATTACAATATATTTGAGTTTAAATGCTCATCCAAATTTGATTTTTTTCTACAACGAAGCCTATTTTTCACCTATGTAAAATGTAAACAGCAAAACATGTAGAATTAGTTGCATTAGAATTGCTGTATTTCTTTAACACAAAATAATTTAGCCCATGGAGTCTGCATGGCTGATATGAATGAAATATTAATTGATTTTATAAAGAGAAGGACGATTTTTTTCGATGAAGTTTTAAGCATAGAGTTTAATTACTTGTAGCTCCATGGTCTTAATTTTTAAATAAAATAAATTATTATAGTATTATGATGAATGACATGAATTGGAAATTATTTATGATTGAAATGCTGCTTTTATAGAGAGCCAGGCGTGTTATTTTTTCTATGACGTCATTTGAATGAATTTCAGCTGTTTTCGATGAAGTTTTCAAATATAATAAATTATCGTAGTATTATGATAATTCTAAAATTATTACCGAGGAATGTATCACATTTTAGAGATGTTTAAACCAGGCAATTTATATTTCAAAGCCGTCATTTGAATGAAGTTCATTTTTTTCGATGAAGGTTTAAGTTTTCAAATATAATAAATTAATGTAGATTTGTGATGAGTTTTAAAATATTACCGAGGAATGTATTGAATTTTAGCCATGTTTAAATAAATTTGCATTGAAGTTGGAAAGTGTTTCATAATCAATACTTTAAGCATGATTGATCTTTCTTGTTGAAGTTTATAATGTTCATATCTTGAAAACTAAATGTGCTAGCTATAAACAGTAATAAGAAAAAAAAAAGCTCTTTGAAAGCGCTCCAATGATATATAATTGGATGTGGAATAGAATTCTTACTTTTTAAAATGTGGTTATGAATTTGATATTTTAAATGTTTGAACTTTTTTGAAGAGGTGGTTCTAATTTCGATATTTTTATTTTAAATGTGAACAATAAGCGAGTAATTTGTAGTCTTTTGAAAGTCCCCCCACCTTAAATATGCCACTTGATGTCCCCCCACCCCTTTAGAATTTTTCTACAAAGCTACACGTATAATTACTGGTTAACCTAGCAACCGATTTTGTATGATTAATATTTATTACCTTTCATATACGCGTTTCGTTCAATCCTGGTATCGATTCCTACTCATTAAACAATGCTCTATAACATTGCCATTGGCGTCTATCTCTCTTGCTCTCGACCTTATCCTAGAAACAGTTGTATACTGCATTTTTATTAACATTTTACAACATAGTTGAAAAGTGTTTATGATTTTATTCATTCTATCTATCTGTCTGTCTGTCCGTTAGCACGATAACTGCCATAAAAATGGCTTTATCAAAATGAAATTTTAGTATGTTCTTCACACGATCTGTGGGACCTATAGGAATATAAATGAATAATATCACCCAATTAGTTTTGGATTGAACCCGGGTTGAAAAAATGAAATACATTGAACCCTGTGGGACCTAATTTTTCAAACATTTTTTTAAGCGAATTTAAAATTCACAAATTGCTTCAAAAGTTTTAGGAAATATACAAATTATCCCATGAAATATAAAAAAAATTTCAGCAAAATATATTTGGTAGATTTTTAAATAAAAATTAAAATAATAATTACACCCATATCATATGAAGAGATCACGTGACCCACTTCAAAATAAAATATGGCATCCATTTTGTGTCAAAATCATGATTTTCAAAGTTCATTTTTATTTATATGTAGTGTTGTATTCATCCTAAAACCGCTTTATTTTCGCTTAATTTCTGTGCATGTATATTCTGAAACAGTGCAATTACAATATATTTGAGTTTAAATTATTAATGCTATCCATCTTGTGTCAAAATCGTGATTTTTAAAGTTCTTTTTAATTTGTATATTAATAATAATTTCTTTTTTATTTAGTGTTGCATCCATCCTAAAACCGTTTAATTTTTTCTGTGCATCTATATACTGCGACAACGCAATTACAATATTTGTGAGTTTAAATGATCATCAAACTTTGATTATTTCTACAACGAAGCCTGATTTTCACGTATGGAGAATGTAAACAGATAAAGATGTAAGATGAGTTGTATAAGAATTGCTGAATTTTTTTAACGCAAAATAATCTTGATCTGGAGTCTGCAATATAACTGATATGAATGAAACATTCATTAATTTTACATAGAGAAGCAGACGATCCTCTTTCCTTTTTCGATTAAATTTAAGCATGGAGTTAGTTATACAGTACTTTTACCTCCATGAATTTAAGTTTTTAAGTAAAATATATTATTGTAGTATTGTGATAATTTTAAAAATATCGCTGCTGAATAAAAGGAATGGAAAAAGGTTTATGAATGAAATTTTCACTGTTTTTATATAGAGAGCCAGGCGATTTATATTTCAATGACGTTATTTAAATAAAGCTCATTTATTTTTGATGAAGTTTTCAAATATAATAAATTTTAGTAATTTGATAATTTTTTAAATATCACCGCTGAATGTATCGCATTTTAGAGATGTTTAAATAAAACTGCATTGCAGTAGGAAAGTGTTTTATAATCGGTGCTTTATGCATGATTGATCTTTCTTATTTCATTTGTGCTTGAATGTTATGTATTCTACTTTCTGATTGACTCTCTCTGGTGAACTTCCAATCCAATACTTGGGTGCATATACCCCTCTGTTTGTGCACATTTCATCTTTTTGACTTGGTGCTTGTTGTTTCTCCAGTACTTACGAAGAGGATCCTTGAAACATCCGTATGATGCATTTTTATTTTATTTGTGCTTGAATACGTCGCTCAAGTTTTCCAAATTGACTTGTTTCACTTATTCTCTACATCATACTGCATATGTTCTATGGTATGCAACTTCTGATCTGATTGAATGCGAAAGAGAAGAAGTCGTTCTGGACCAGTGAAGCATCCTATCGTTAACATTCTGACCCATAAACAAACACTAGCTTGTATAGATAGTTCATCCTAACAACTTTGTTGGATAGTGTAGAAAATTTCATCCTATTAACGTACGCTTTCTGCTGTTGCCATTCTCATAAATTCGTTCTTTTTTTATGTACTTTCAAAACGTGTTCCTTTGGTATAAGAAAACATTATAAACATAGGGATATCCGTGCAAATTTAGAGCCGTAGATCAGGTGTCGGTTAAGTAGAATGTATTAATGTTCCATTAACTTTGGGATCGCTCACCAGCGCCCCGCTACTTTCTGGTAAGTTTTCTTCTGTAGATTAAACAATCAGTGTGAAAAAAATTTAATCTTGTAGGTCTTCTCTGAAAAGAGTTCTCGAAATGACTCCATTTTCTCCTCCACCAAGAGAAAAATCTAATATTTGGTTTTCTTAGGTTCTGTTCTGTGGTCGAAAAAATAAGTGTAAAAAATTCTGTCTTCTAGTTCATTGTGGGGGATCTTCTGCAGAGTCTGAAGATATTTATCCACATGCCCCATTTACGCCGCCCCCTGGGGAGAAATCTAATATCTGGCTCCCCTATGTTCTGTTCCGCGGTCGATATATTAAGTGTGAAAAGATTCTGCCTTCTAGGTCACTGAGAAGAGGAGGCGGGGGTCTTTCGAAGAATCTGGAAATGCTTATCGAAAAGCCCCTGGGGAAGAAATAAAAAATCCGGCATTCTGTTCTTTGATCAGTACTACAAGTGTGCTAAAATTCTGTCTTCTAGGTCACCCGTTCAGACTTCTAATCTTCTAGAGCATCTGAAAAGATAAAAAAAGTTAGACAATTCTTATATTTTATTGTTATATGTGATGGTTTTCAGGGAAGGGGTCCAGTTGTCGGTAATCTTATTTCTGAGATAACTGACTTATAGCCATTACTATGACAACTGTCCCCTTTTTAGTTCTTAGTTAATTTATCTAGCTGGCCAATTCCGAAAAATTAATATTTTTCTATCAACCGACGGTTGAAAATAAACCAGGTTTTAATTTTTAAACGAAAGACCATAGTTCAAACTATAAAAATGTTTAAAAAAAAAAACAGGGTTTAAACCAATGGGGACCACCATCCTTGCTATTAAGCTCAAAACTTTAGATAGCTGTTTTTGTTTTAATGTTTTAACTGATTAATAATGCCAAATTTATAAGATAAGTTGTAATCTAAACTATTAAAAATTAAAAACCCATGTTTATCCGTTTATATGCATGTATCCCTTCTTCTGAAGCCAATATAATTGTACCTTTAAAATCAAAGACAACCAAATAAGTAATTAAAATGTCATTTATTAAAATCTCATTATTATGACGCACAAAATCACATAGCCAAAGCGCTTTCGGACATTATCATGCTCTTCATCAGTGGCGAATTAAAATAAAGTGCGAACAAGTACCTAAATATATATAAATATCTATATAAATAATGTTTATTTATATATATTTATTGTATACCAATATAATCGGCCTAGCACCTTGCGGTTTTGGTTTTTTTAGTGTCACTAGGAGTTGCATTAAACTTTCAGAAATTCGAAAAATTCAATAGATTTTTAAATATTTAAAAAAAAATATGTGCTAAATATATGTCGATGGACCCCATGTGCCAAATTTTTGAAAAATACCTTAGGGTATTTTTTATACGGATTTATAAAATTTTTAGTAGAATTTTGAAGTTTCATTTTTTGCACAATTTATTTTCAAAACGTTTCATTTTTGCAAACGTGTTATCATTTCAAAAGAAGTAATATTTAAATGATTTATATTTTGCCTAGTTTGTGCCTAGTTTGTCATCTTGCTTAGACCTGCGTGATTGCCTTGTGTCCCTACTGATTTGTGAAAAAAACTTGTATTTTCTAGACTGTAATGAATCCAATCCACCTTGCCATGCTGAACTTGAAATCCTCTGATTGCATGCTCACATAAAATGTTTTGATAGTTTTATAATATTTATGACTGTTTTTATGTGTATGAGCATTTACTATTATATTTCATCGAACGTAGGAATTGAATCCTGACTCCACTGGTCCCTCTCAGCTTTTTGACCCACTTTTGTTGCTTTGCGACTTCTGAGCCCGCATAGCGGACGAGTTTCTTTATCTTTTATTTGCTCCATGCACTAATTGCTAAAAAACTATATACTTACCTGTTGTTATATTTAGTGACAGCTAGCTGCATGCACTGCAGCTAATTATCGTAAAGACTTTAGGTTTTTAGAATCAGTCTGAAAATCTGTATAATATGCGAAAAATCTAAACCGAATTTTTAAATTTCCGACTAAACTGTTTTCCTGTAAACCATCGTATACTTTTTATTAAAAGTTTTTATTTAACATGGCAGACATGTGGGTGTCTGTCTGTTTCAACTTCTTTGATGACATTTTTAACATACTTTCCTACGTCCTTGAAGGCAAAAATGTTGTACACAACATAATTTAGTAGAGCATTTTAATCTATTAAAATTGGGCGGATCCTCTAAATATAGAATCGAAGTTTTTCTGCGAAATGACCTTCAAAAATCCCATTTTAAGATAGTTTAAAAAGAGTCCAATATTCAGCTTCGCTTCTATATGTATATAAAAGAGAAAATGTTTAACACTTGATAATGAAAAATTAAACACTGCCAAATTTCTAATATTAACCATTTAACTATCATATGATTTGCCTCCATTGTTATAAAAACTTCGCTTTTACCAAAAATCGAAGTTTTTATTTTTATGTGTTTGAATTTCACTTTTGTTGTATGAATTTAATATAGAACAATATGTCTAGAATAAAAAAAATGAAATATAAGTAACATTGACTCTAAAATAATAGTTGATAAATTTCATATTTTGGTACAATATATAAATGCACATCTTCTCTACTATTATATTTGGCTGACAACATAAAGCACCTTACGTGACGTTATGCCATCTATTCTACTGGGGAAAATACACATTTTTACACATTACCATGGAAACATTTATATTTGAATAAATCCTCGAGCAAAAGTTTTAGCGAGCAGAAAAAACTTATGTGTTTCAGGCAGAGTTAGTTCTAAGAGTTAAGATCTGTTATTCTTAAATTTATTCTAATATTTTTGCTGCATATCAGTTTTCAAAAGCTTTGCTTTTAAGCGAACTCTGGATTTAATTAGTGCATCCTTGTATTTTTAAGTAAAATTTAGTAGGCGAAATAAAACAATTTTATTTTAATTTTAAAGTTTGAGAATAAAAATAAAATGGGAATGCTTCTTTTTTTCTTCTAAAAATAAAATGGGAATGCTTCTTTTTTTCTTCGTAGTGTTTTTCCCCTGTCGTGATGCAGTTTATCACACAAACACGAATGCTAGTGTCGTATAAATGATATTATACTCTCTTTAAAAAAATATTTCATAATAATTGTCCAACGTGTTTTTGTCTTTCTAGAATACCCAAAAGCCTTTCGGTGACCGAGAAGACTGAATTTTTGCACACGTTTAGTACCCCCTAGTCGGTAGTTCTGGGCTTTCGACACGTTTAGTACACCCGGCCACGCAAATAGTTACTGTAAGCCATCGGGTCAGTCGTGTGGTCTGGGTTTTTCACACGTTTAGTACCGACAACGGGACAGATCCTAACGGAGCCTAAATTTCAATTCTTCTGCAGAACAGATAAAATGGGAAAGCTGTCAGAAAGTATTTCCCAGGCCCTCCAAATGATCTAAAAGTCTGAATCTTTTCATATTTATAGTATCAGCCGCACGACAGTACCGGATTTCAAATTTCTCTGACGAAGGTAGACAAAATGGGATCGGGTCGAAAAGTCTTTTCCAACTCTCCAGAAAACTTATGACCAAAAAAGCTAAAACTTTGAGCACTTGTAATATTAACTAGGGGACAGAACCTAGCGGAGCCAATTTTTAAGATAGCAATTTTTGACTTTAGGCAGCATAAATTGTAAGACAAAAAAACATTTTAAAAAATGCAACTTAATATTGTAAGAGTTAACACTCTTAAAACACTAATGACTCATACAATTAAGGTTCAAAACAATAGTTTTTTCTGCCTTCCATAAGCTTAAATACTAGTAAAATATAAGTCAAATATAAAAATATAATATAAAAATATAAGTCACATCACTAATAAAATATAAGTCAAAAATAAGAGTTGACAAATTTCATATTTTGGTGCAATATATAAATGCACATATTTCTTGACTAGGTTTTATTATATTTGGCTGACAACGTAAAGCGTCTTATTTGAAGTTATAACATCTGCTCTCCTGGGGGAAATTCTTTCCCCTTAACATGGACATTTTTATATTTTAATAAAGCCTCGAGCAAAAGTTTTAGCGAGCAGAAAAACGTTTATTCAGGAAGAAAGTGTTCTGCTAGTTTGACTCCATTGTTCTTAAATTTGTTCCAACTTTTTTATTGCATATCAGCTTTTCCAAAAACTCTGCTTTTAACTCTGGGTTTAATTAGAGCATTCTTGTATTTTTGCATTTGAGTTAAACGTAGTTTCCGAAATAAAACAATTTTGTTTTAATTTTAAAGTTTAATATGAATATTTTTTGTTTTTCATGTTTATTTTATCTCTTCTAATGCAGTTCATCACACAAATTCTTCTGTTAGGATCCTATAAACAATGTCATTTTTAAAAAAAATAAAAATGTGTATAAAACATATCTATTTTTGTAATTTTCTTTAATGTAATTATCTTTGAAGCTTTTTCAATTTTCAAAGTTCGAAAAATCGCAATTTAAACTGATGTAAGGACAGAATTGGATTTTAAATTCAAAATTCCATCTTTCTCAATTTTATAGTTATATGCTCATTTGGCTTTAAAATGCACACATGGCTTCAAAATACACTTATTTTCACCAATATCTTCAAATCAAAACGTAGAAAATAACCAGACGACATTTAATTTATTTTTATTTTTACGGGCGGGATAGCCCAGTAGTTAAGACACAGAGATTACACTAGGAGAACCCGATTTCAGGTCCCTACGCTTCCCAAACTATTCCTGTGTTTACGCGGAGCACGGGGACGTTAAATCTGTAAGTCAGAAAGTTCTTTCGAGAGGTTGGCGGCAGGGAAAGGAGGGTACAATCCCTGTGGGTGTCGCCCCCACTGAGTTACTGTCTTAATTAAGTTGCACTGCCTCGGCCGTCCAAACAGATACCTTACACCTTCAGGTTTGGTCGGACGGTCTGAGTCAAAAGGAAGAAATGAAGTATACAGAATTATTAAGTCGAGAAAATGCGCAAAATGTTTAGTGAAAGTTTTAAAAGTGGGACTTACAATTGCAGTCTAAACATCTAAACTATTAAAACGTACGTCCAATCAGATGTATATATGTGTAAAACCAGGTATTTAAAAAGCAAATTCTGGGTGTTGAAAGTACCGGTTAGTCTTAAATTGAATGTGCAAATCTTGAGGTGACAGTTATAAAAAATAAAATTGAAACTATTTTAAAATTGCTAAAAATTGTCCTCAAAACTACGAAATTTTCTTAGCCTTGGATTATTAGCAGATTTAAAACGCAAATTTTCGCCGTAGTGAAACTCTTATTTATATTAAAAGTGCAAATGTTGGAAGGTTTATGATGTGCATGATAAATAAAAAGAAAATAGCTTTCTGATTATTTGCAATTAACCGGAAAGACGTCTCGAGATTAACTATTTTGCTCCGAAAGAACCCAATAATATCTACGATAAGGAAGAAATACTAGACCGCAGATTAAGGCATGGACCCAGGGCCTCTCATTACAAAGCAGCCCCAAAAGTCGGTTTATATGAAAAGGGGCAAACTAAACATGTTTATTTTTATAAAAAAGCTACACTTTGGTCAGTAACTTCTGTTTATAAGTATCGAAGATGAAGCAATTGCGTGCGATTTAAACAATATTTAACTGGTGATAATTACAGAATTTATGCAGAGTGCAAATTTATATATATTGGACAACAAAAATAATAAGTGTCATTTTTACTAATTAATGCACTATTAATATAAAATTGAAAATTCTAATAATTCCCCTATGTTAGTTTTTAGTTCATTTCAGTGAGGGAAATGCCTGGTTGGATCCCCAGAAAACTTAGTCCGGAACTGCGCAGGTGTTAGAAATCTTTAGCTGTGGGAATAAAAATGTTGTTGGTAAAGGGCCAGACTGGTGTTATAAATTCAAAATTCTAATTTTCTCACTGTTGCAGTTATTTGCTTCAAATTGAAAACGGAAGCACATTTTGTATCAAAAGGTAAGGTATACAAAACTCATGGGATTCGGTGTAAAATCGAGAAAGTTCAGAATTTTTTTCATTTTATTTTTGTCGGACTCTTGTGAGTGGTAGGAGGAGATAAATGGTCCGATCCTGGCCGTGTACCATGGTTTTACGAGACTGTATAAGAGTCTCAGACCAGTGTGCTACGGGATAACAGGCCGAGGCGCTACTTGGCTGCAGTCGATTGTATTGCAAAGAAATTATATTGTATTTTTATTTTATTACAGGTCGCGTAAGCGAAGAACAGAAATAAATAAATATTTGGGTTCAATCATAAAGTACCGTAGCTAGAAAAGGGTATAAGATTTGTTTGAATCATTCTCTTCATTCATACGTGCATGAATTTTATATCTTCTAGCAGCTATTTCTCAGGATCTACTGTGATGAATGACTGAGCTTAGATAATGGCTGATGTGGATTTAGCATCGAATTTCAGAGTAGATAGCGAGACTCACTGAGGATTTCCACTTCCGGTTCTTTTCTCATTTTCTATTGAAAAATTTTCTTTGAAATATCTATTTTTCCAGATTGGCTATAAATAGAGCTTAGATCGTAACTGATATGGTTTCAGTATCAAATTCTGGAGGGGGAAGGGTGGTTCACTAAAAATTCCTGTTCTTTTTCCACTTCCGCTTAAAACGTGTTCTTTGAAACATTTATCTTTCAGGATTGTCTATAGAAATATCTCTCATAACTGATATGGATTTAGCATCAAATTTCAAAGGGGATTGGGTGGTTCACTAAGGATTTCCACTTTTGATTCCCCCACACACACACACACACCACCACCAAGGCCAACGGCCGTACCGTGCTGAAAACACCGGTTCTCGTTAGATCACCGAAGTCAAGCAGCATCGGGCGCGGTTAGTACTTGGTGGGTGACCACCTCGGAACACCGCGTGCTGTTGGCCATCTCGGGGGCGGTATCCCCGTGGTTTGCGCGCTAGATTTGCACGCTACCACAAATGCCGCCGTGTTCATGCGGAGTACGATCACGTTAAACATGTGGGTCCGTAAGTCCTTCCGAGAGGTTGGTGGTAGGGGAAGGAGGGTACGGTCCCTGTGGATGCCTCCCCCACTGGGTTCCGGTCTAAATTGGGTGGCACTTCCCGGCCGTCCATACAAGTTACCTTACACCTTTCTGGTAGGTCGGACGGTCTGGGTCTCAACAACACACCACCACCAACTCTAAATTTTTTCCCAACAACGAAAAAAATTTCATTTTCCTACAAATATTTATTTCTCAGAATCGACTATAGATAGGGTTTAGAAAATGACTAATATAGATTTAGCATCAAGTTTCTGATAGGGGTGTGGAATTCACTAAGAATTTCAACTTCGGTCCTTTTCTGCTTCCTGTTCAAAAATTTCCTTAAAACACCTATTATTCAGAATCTGCTACATACTGATATGGTTTCAGCACTAAATTTTAGTGGGAGTTGGGGGTCTCACTAAGGATTTTCACGTTCAGTTCCAGAGATGTCAGTTCCCATTAAAAAAATTATATTTTCCTCGCATCATCTATTTCTCAGGATTGGCTATAGATAGAACTGAGATTATGACTAATACGGATTCAGCATAGAATTTCAGAGGGAGTAGAATGTTCACTAAGGATTTCCAGTTCGGGAAACGTCATTTCCGGTTTTTCAAAAATTCGCATGATTATACGAAATAAGTGTAATAAATTCTTAATCGTCTCATCGAAAATGAAGTTTACATACCAATTGCCACCATATAAAATACCCTTTATAAATTTCTTGTTAAACATATACGTGAACTTTGCTAATACAATTTTTTCAGAGGCAGACTGTTAAATATTGATTCGAATCTGTTGCAGTAAGCAACAGGCATTTCAGGGTGCACAATCAAATCAATTTATCTCTTCTGGCAGAATTTGGCTTGTAGCCAAGTGATGGTTGAAACGACTATGTCAAAAAATAATTCAAAGACATACTTAACTTTTTATCATATTTTAAATACTGTATTTGTTGAAGTTTAGTTGGCTGAGATATTTAATCAACCTCTATGTCAAATTATATCATGCTATAGTCTACTTAACTACATCAAAATCATAATATTACTAAATTAAAATCATAGTTAGAAGAATTGAATTAAAAACCTGAATAAAAATCCAAAGCAATTTTTTTTTCAATATTGAATTTTCCCACGAGTTCTGGATCTATGGGTCTCTTCTAATCTGTTAAATTTAGTTTGATATAAATCATCAAGATTATATTATAATATCCTATATAGCAAAGGTTCTCAACCTTTTCATAAATGCGTACCACCAAAACCAAAATTAAAAACTTTAGTACCACCAACAAAAATAACTCTTGTATACGAATATGCAAGACTGTACACTAAATAAATCTTTTCTAATAAAAAATGGAACAAAAATAATAAATATTAGCAAATACGATTAACAATATGATTAATAAACAACATAATTATTGATTAACAAAATGATTTAATGTTATACTTGTTCTGGTTTGACAGAAATTAGTTCCTTTATATCTCTGTTTCTGTTTTACTTGATTTTAAACGTAAATTTGTCTCCAAGTTTAAGTTTCGCTTTATATGATTGACACCTACCAAAAATGTCATCATCCACTTTACGCCAAATTAAGGAGAAAATATAGGTAACTATTATCTGTGGAATTTAAAACGGGAATTAAATGTAATATTGAAATCGAAACAGAATATAATTTTCAATTGATAATTTGGAATAATACAAGAATATTGCAAATGCGTTAAATCGTGTCACAATAATACCCCAAATCATCTTATCGCGGACCACCAGTGATATTCTTGCGTACAACCAGTGGTACGCGTGTACACTGGTTGAGAATCACTGCTATACAGCAAATAAAACACATGTTTCGAACTTGCGGAAAAATGATATAAAGCACACTTAGCTGATTTATTAATTGCCTGTTTTCGTGTGAATTGGACCCTTATCAAACACTAAGTAGAATAAATTATGAAAAAATCACTGGTTTTCCAATGTCATCCTCTAAAAACAGTGACTTATGAAAAGGTAGAAAATAAATTTAAATCACACGAAATTGAACTAAATGGAGGGTGTAGGCAGATGAAATAGTTTCCGAGAGTTTTTTCAGATAGTTCTTTTGATTTGCCTTCATTGAAGCTGCTCATTGAGAGTCATGAATAAAAGTTTTTATTTATTTACTTGTTCAATACAGTACAACCTCGAAAATCCGGACTCGTCCGGACTTTGCCGATTCCGGATTTTCGATTTTTCCGGATTATAGAATTTCAATAAAATTCAGATATGATATTAACTAAATACATTATAAAACACTATTTTTAGTAAAAATAATGGCAAAAGTTAAGTTAATCAATTAAAACATATTATTTAATCTAAAAAATAGGGCAAAAGAAATTTCTAAGAAAAAATATACACATTAATAATTTAGAATGTGTGAACGAAACGAAATGATAAAAGTACATTTTATCATTTCGTTTAAATATTTGAATTAACATTTGTTATTTCATTAATTTTGGTTTATGGGAAAACCGTTTTCTTTATCCTGTAGATGGACATTACTTCTGCTCGGTTATAATGCTTCTTTGTTCAAGACCTTTAATTGCATGATCGTTTTTTTGCATAAGATTATCAATGGGTATTTCTTCTTTTCCACATTTATCGTCACTACTTCGATCTTTTTTATTTAATATCATATCGCGAATTTCGCCATCACTCAATTTATTTACGATTGGCGCATCATCATCAAAGTGCAGAACTTCCGTTATATCGGCTTTGTCGAGATTTAATGAAGCGCCGGAAGATTTAATGCAGTGCCGGTATTTAATAAAGATCGAGGATTAGCACTTTTAACGATATATTTAAAGGTGTAAATGTGTCAACCGTTTTCGCTATTAACGAACGAAAAACAAAAAAATAAGAACTTAAAAGTTTTATTTATTATCTAGCATCTATATAATGTCATGTTTAAAAAGACTGATGACTCTGAAAAAAGTAAAAACTTTATTAGTAATAGTCAAATATGTAAAAAATATCGCAGTAGATAAAATAAATATCTTTTCCAAAAAAAAAAAAGAAAAATAGCTCTCCTCTCAATGATTATTCTAAATTACGATGAGTCATTACTAGGTTACAGCAGCACCCGGACGTGGTGGGGCAGGGAAAGCGAAGAAAGGAATTTGCTTAGTTCCTAATCGTAAACACAGCCGACTGTCACCGGTGGCAAGCCGACCCCTTTGAGAGCTCTGTTAATGACCTTGTTGCTCGGTTCTGTGCGATACGATATTATTTAGTTATTTATTTTCTATTTATAGTATGTAAATATGGCTTTCTAAACAAAAAAGGCAAAATATACAGTCGATTTCAAGCTGACACGTTCGATGAGAACGAAAAAATCGTCAGATATCGGGAGGGGGAGGAGATTTTGAAGACAAAACAGAATACATTGAAGAATGGAAATCGTACTACGAAGTGAACAAAATAAATTTCCGTGAGCATTAATATGAATTCTCGGGATTTTTAGATTTAATTGAACATCTGTGATAAAATGTTACGATAACGTTTTAAAGGGTTTAATATTAAAAATTACATTGTTTCGGAAAAATGTCTTTTTCAATAATGAGAAAAGGAAATTTGGATAATAAAAATTCCGTATTTAAATAACGATGTATATTTTATGCGAAATAATTCATCAGGAGTTGTGACCCGGAAAATACGGTAAAATATATAATCTTATGTATAAAATAAATAATCTTACCCTGTTGTTTTTTAAATCCGCGACTTCGTCAGTCCGGGGGGGAAAAAAAAGGAAAATTTGGAAAACGTCCGGATTTTGGAGGTTTCCGGATTTTGGATGTCCGGATTTTCGAGGTTGTACTGTATTGAATTTTCCACTGTTTGTCCCATGGAAAACGTGTTTGAAGCTTGCGGAATGAGGATTTAAATCACATTCGGCGGGTTTCATAAGGGTTATCAATGTTTGTGTGAATGGGACCCTTATAAACACTGTGTAGAAAGGGTCTACTGCACAGATGAGACCAATCCTTCATTTAGCATTCAATGTTCACATTCATATTACTTTTCTTCACATTTGCATTTTGTGCTATTTCCCGCTATTCGAGGTTTCGCTTCCGTTGTAGATGATGCTTGGCACATACAGTGTTGCTAACATTTCAACCGAGAATATTATTTAGCTTGGATTTGTCTGTATGTTTGTCGATATCTCACGAACGAATGAAGCATTTCCAAAGTAAATTGATACGATTGTCACAATCGGTGAATACTAGAACCCTGCTGATTTTAATTGCGATCGAATGTTCGGGAGAATACCCCACTCCTCCGCCCCCCCCCCCCCAAAAAAAAAAAACAGTACCTTTAATAATGAATAGAAAACGAATTTCATCAATTATAAAACTCTAACATGAACCGTTCTCGAGATATTGTACGTTTTCAAATAAATTTATCAAAAACAATTACATAAAATTAAAAATATAGTAAGTATCATCAATTAGGTTCACTTTCCGCTTGCAGTATTATGCTATAAATTTGTTAACATCATTCTTCTGAATTTAATACATTTTATTCACGTGAGAAGTTACTTTCTGTATTAGTTTTGTATTTTGACGCCCAATAATTTGCTAATGGTCATTTATCTCACTTGACATTCATTAGTAGTTAATTACATTTTGATAATGACTTATTTATACTTATCTGAAAAATAGTTAAGTTTGGACTTAAGTTGCGAAAAGCGCCATATTTAAATTTATGTAGTGTTAATTCAATGCCAAAAGCATATACTGTGGATCTTATATACCATTATTTCTCTGTGAAAGAATTCAAGTTATTGCATTATGTAAGGAAAGTCGTGTGTTGTCCACATCAGATTTTATTCTTGTAATACAGAAGTGTTACGCCTCGCTATTGCGATTCCGTTTCCACTGCATTTCGTTGTCGCGATGAATCGCATGTTTCATTCCATGGGGCATTCCATCTGTGGTGTGATTTATGCTTCCACGCTTTAAAGTTTACGCGAACGTTATTTCTGGCAAAGGAAAGCAACCATTTATAGGGTCACATTTATTTATTTTTTACTTTTATGAGCTCATTTATTTTTTCCCAAAAACCATCTAAAGTCAGGCTGTCAGCAAAGCTTAATATATTTTCACGATAAAAGGAAACAATACTAAGTTTTTCTATTGTTCTAAGTCAGTAATTTAATCTTGACCCTTCGCTTTTTTTTATTCTTTAAACATATCTTTCTGTTTAAAGATGTACTGAAAATATTTTTACTTTCCCTGCAGTACATGGTAATGTATAGGGAAAGTATTGGAATCGCGGATCTACACATTTTAGGACGTCTTGAACACGATAAAGCTATTTTTAGCGTGATGTGTGTCTGTGTCTGTCTGTCTGTCTGTCCGTCCAAATTTCTTAAAATTTGGTAGATAAGTAACTTGTAAGTTATCCTGGTGCTGATTAGATTTTGGTATGATTAAAAAAATAGAAACTGCTTTTTTTTTTTCCAGAAATGATCCGCAAATATTATCAAAATCTGAAATAAAGTATTACGTGTGCTCAAATGTATCAATTAAATGTTGATTTTATACGTAATTTTTAATGCTGAAAAGAAGAAGACCAACCCCATTATTCTAGGACTCGAGATATTTTAGTTTTTTCGCATTTTTCCTACGCCGCCTTTGAAAATACATTGCTACCAAATTAAAACGAAATTAAAAGTAAAAATTCAGTTGCATTTCAAATAATTATGCGGGCTATTTTGTGCCATTAAACTCAATTTAATGAATTGTTAAAGAAACAAAAGAGAAATGAAGTTGAATCTGCAGGGAAAGTCATGTGCTGCCCATATCAGATTTTTTCTTTATGATTAATGAAACTGTAAGGTGTTAAGAAGTGTATATTTTGCACTTTAGACAGGACCGTCCATGGGTGGGGCGGTGGATAACCCTCAAGTGGAGGGCAGCCTCCCTTGTTTTTACTTTCCTTACATACATAGTAGAATATATAGGGAAAGCATTGTGACGGAAACAGAAGTTCCAATTGAAGTATCCGGATTTTCTGGATTTATCTCAGTTTTCATGAATTAATAATTTCTTATCTATGAAATTATGCCAATTGTGTTTTAGAGATCGATGCCATCCGTAAAAATAATGTTCCGTAATAATCCGATCGATAAATTTCCGTAAACCTTCTTTTACTAATTCTTGTATACTTGCTAATTCTTACCATCTTCTTTCCTCTAAAAAAGCTTCTTTTTATGCTTATTTCAATCGCGCTTTTAATGTTTGTTCATCTATCTCTGCTTTAAGTGATGAAATTGATTTTATTTTTGGCTTTGGCCGTGAGGCTGCCTACTCCTTTGAGTTTATTTATAAGGTTTTCTTCCAAGTTCGCCGTAAATATACACTTTTTGATACTAAACTTATTGCCTTAAAAGATCGTTTGACTTATAGGTCTAGTTTTCCATACAATCCTCGGGATTTTCCGCCCCTTTATCCATTTTTGTTCTGAGTTTGGTTTCAGACCTGCACAGTCTAATATTTCTTCTTTATTTAACCGTATTCGGTCTGATAAACTGGGTGATAAGGATGACTTTAAAAGCTTTACTGGGGTGTATGTTGTTCCCCTGTTGTCTACCGATGGCAATTTTAAATTTTATATTGGAAGTATTAAACGCACTCTTGGCATCCGTTTAGAAGAACATGCTCGGGATGTCAGGGATAGTAAACTTTCTACGGCTCTTGCTCAATTTGTTGTTAAAGATAATTTTCAGCCTCATTTTGAAAAGACTTTCCTTTTGATGCGTTGTAATAACCCTCGTGATATTCTCCTTTTTGAATCCCTTTTTATTTATATCTACCGCGAGTCCGTTTGTAATTTTGACCCTGTTATGAATTTGAGTTACGCTTGGCGACTCATTCTCGACACCATGCAATTCAAGTCTCTGCAAAGTTATCTTTGACGTCTTCATCTTTGGGATTATGCTTGATTGCCACCCCCCCCCCCTTTTTTTCGATTTCTGTAATTAAATTGTAATTTACTATGCTGTTCTTTTGTTGTTGGAATTTTTGAAACTCTAAAAAAATTGTTTTATAGTTTTCGGTTTATCCTTGCCTAAACGTAGATTCTTTTGTAAATTGTATTTATGCAAATTTTGTCGCTATATCTGGTCTATATATGAACGATTCAAATTTTATTTCCATGTAGCCACTGATGAAGAGCGTACTTATGCTCGAAAGCGCTCTGGCCCCTTTTTTTTAAAAAATTTTGTACGTCTTATAGGAAGTGAAATAAAGACCTTCTGTTGTGGATGTGCGCTTAATTTTTGCTATTTGAGCATATGCTGTCATTTATTTAAGATTTTAACTCTTTTTTGCGGCCATTTCGCAAAATGGTAATTTTTTTTTTTTGAACTGTACCAAAATCTTATCGGCACCAAGGTAACCCACAAGCGACTTACCCACTTAAATGTTGTGAAATTTCATGAAATATTATGAGCTAGAGTGGATACACACACAGAGACAGAGAGAGATGTCACTCTAAAAATTGTGGATTCGTGTTCTAGAAGTCTCGAAACGTGTAAATCCGTCGAAAGCTCGAGTTCTGAATTTCGACACGATTCCAATACTCCCTTTATACATTGCCATGCATTGTAGGGAAAGTAGAAAGAAAACATTTGATAGGTCATTACCGGCTGCGAGTTTACAAATTATTTTATATTTTAAAAATCTGATGTGGGTAGCACATGATTTTCCCTGCAAACTGATATTCACGTTCTCTTTATTTCTTCAATAATTCATTATATTGAGTTTAATTTCATAAAATAACACCCATAAATATTTAAAATAACACTGAATGTGCACTTTTAATTCGCTTTTCGTTCTCATTTGGTAACTGGACTTATTTTCAAAGGTGGTGTAGCGAAAAGGCAAATAAACTAAAATATCTCGAGAATGGCTAGTTCTAGTGTAATGGGGTTGCTCTTATTCCTTTCATCGTTAAAATTACATATCAAACAAGTATTGATTGATATATTTGAGCATACGTAGTTTTTAACACTTTCCAACATTGTTGAAAAGTGTTTATTTTATGACTTTGATCATTCTGTCTGTCTGTCTGTTCGTTCGCACTGTAACTGTCGTAAGAATGATTTTATCAAAATGAAATTTTAGTATGTTGTTCAGACAGTCTGTGAGATATATGGGAATGTAAAAAAAAATATCACCCAATTAGTTTTGGATTGAATCCATGTTGAAAAGGTAAAATACATTAAACCCTATGGGACCTAATTTTTCAAACATTTTTTAAGTGAAGTTAAAATTCGCAAATTGCTTTGAAAATTTTAGGAAATATTCAAATTATCCCATAAAATATATAAAAGAAATTTCAACAAAATATGTTCGGTAGTTTTTGAAATAAAAATTTAAATAGTAATTACATCCATGTTATAAAGGGAGATCACGTGACCCACTTCAGAATAAAATATGGCATCCATCTTTTTTTTACAGTGTAAAAATCGTGATTTTTAAAGTTCTTTTAAAGTTATATTTAGTGTTGCATCCGTTCTAAAACTGCTTTATTTTTGCATCTATATTCTGCGCCAACACAATTACAATGTTTTGGAATTTAGATGATCATCAACTTTTGATTATTTCTACAGCGAAGCCTAATTTTCACGTATGGAGAGTGTAAACACATCACACTGTAAGATGAGTTGTATAAGAATTGCTGCATTTCTTTAACGTAAAATTATTTAGCTCTGGAGTCTGGAATATATGTCATATAAATGAAATATTCATTGATTTTACATAGAGAAGCAGACGATTTTATAACATTGCCTCTTTCGACGAAGTTTTAAGCATCGAGTTAGAAAGTACTATTACCTCCATGGTTTTATGTTTTTAAGTAAAATAAATTATTGTAGTACTGTGATAATTTAAAAAATACCACCGCTGAATATATCGCATTTTAGAGATGTTAAATAAAATTGCTTTGAAGTTGGAAAGTGTTTCATAATCAATGCTTTATGCATGATTGATCTTTGTTTATTTTAAGTTTTGACGATTTTTGCAGGCCATTTGCAAAAAAGGCAGGTTATTTTTTTTCGAATCGTACCAAAATCTAATCAGCACCATAAGTGACTTATCTACTAAGTTTTGTAAAATTTGATCTATTAGTATTTTTGCTAGAGTGAATACATGCAATTTTTGCGGGCCATTTTGCAAAAAAAAAAGGGGGGGGGTCTTTTATCCCGAATCTCACCAAATACTAATCAGCACCAGTGTCACATACAAGTGACATACCTACCAAATTTTAAGAAATTTGGTCCATTAGTATTTAAGTTAGAGTGAATACATACATTGCACAGACAGACACACAGACATCATGCTAAAAATAGTTTTTTCGCATTCTAGAGGTTCCAAAACATGTAGATCCGTCGAAAACTCGAGTTGCGATTTTCGGCATGATTCCAGTACTTTCTTATATATTACCATGTATTCCAGGGAAAGTAATAAACTTTTTATAATGTATTTTCAGTAGAAATATCTCCAAAAATATTTAATCCCATGACGTTCTATCATGTATTGGTTTCCTGTAATACATGGGTTTTTCCGCCCGCTTTTGCAATTCCGTTCCCATTGCCTTCCGTTAAAGTGATGAATTGCGTGTTTCGTTGCAGGGGGCATCATATCTGTAGTGTGATTTATTCTTACGCGATTTAAAATTACATGAACGTTATTTCTGGGGAAGAAAGGCGACCGTTTTTGGCTTCGCGATTTCTTTTACTTTTATGAGCTCATTTATTACTTTCCCTATATACAAAGTATAATGTATAGGTAAGGTATTGTGACGGGATCGAAAATTTGAAGTTGAGTTTTCGACGGATGAATACGTTTCCAACATCCATGAGCTCGAATCTATCGTTTCTGAGGTGGTATGTGTGCAAAGTAGCTATAAAATCCTTAATCAAATCTATCATACAAAGATGTCATTTCTATAAAAATTAATTTATTAATTATAGGTAGTTACAGAATTATCAAAAAGTACAGTTCTAATATGCGAAATTTTAAAAGCTCAGTACAACCAACTATAAAACAATGAGTGACGTCACATCTTAGCAACTATAAACCCAGACTTTGTTCAAATGCGCATGCACCTAAGGCTTCTCATACGTATATTTAGGAGCCTTACATGCACCGAAGGCAAAGAATTTTCCCTTTAACTTCACGCCTCCCTGAAAAACTGAGTTTTATTAAAAATTAGCAATACACGAATACCTTTTAAAAATCATAATTAATATGACGAATGATCCCAGAAACATAATTTTTGTTTTGGAGCAATGTGTAATATTCAATCTAGCTCCTGTTAAATTTTAAATATCGAATTATTAGTTTATTTTCGTATGTCGTAATTGAAAATCGATTACGTCTTCAAAACAAAAAGAGTACCATATATTATTTGAAAATTTGTCTATTGATTCTACGGATTCCATTAAAAGGTTTTCTGAAAGAAAATTCTTCAATCTGTCTGATGGTGTTAAGATGGAAACTCTGCGATAATATTTTCGATCTCTAAGGAACCGATATGTTCGAAAATCATTCAAATTGACGCTTTAAAAAACTAATTTGAATTTAAGAAAAAATCTTGATAACGCGTTTCCTCTCGTGAATCGAAGTAATCAAATTTCATGCATGTACGTAGCTTAGATTTTCCTCTTGGCGACACAGACAGACATCTTCTTTTATTATTACTAGAAAATTGCCCAGTATTTAGGATACAAACCTCTGATTAAATTTAGACCTGAACTCGCAGCGAATTCTCGAAAACTGAAGTACGCTTTAACGATACGTTCGCTTATACCGCGACCACCACGACGACAATGAAAACTATTGCACCGGCGCACACACGACTACGCTATGGTCGTTGTACTTTTTTTTTAATACTTAACTGCAATAGTTTTCTTGCAATAACTTTTAACACGCGGTACACAGATTCTCGAGATTTAACGCAGGTATTAATTAAATTTAATCATTCAATTTTTCAAAATGTGTAGTCGTCCGCTGCATGAGCACATGCGCGTCGGATATAGATTGTCTTCAAAACACGAAAAGTATATATATATATATATATATATATATATATATATATATATATAATAAAAAGGTTTGAAGGCCCAATGAAAGAAAAGAGAGAAACTGTAACTCGAAAAACCTAACTTTCTAACAAGCTTACAAAATAAAAGTATAAATCAGCAAATCTTCAAGCAAATGGAAAAAAATACAAATTTCGGATCATCAAGTCAAAGAAAAGTATCAAAAAAGTATGGTATGGAATCGATAAAAGAAAAATAGACGAAATCCAAGCACAAACGCTATACTCGTGGACAAGGTCTAGGCCTAAATCAGTATTTGTTCACTTCTACAAAGCTCTTTTTCAAGTCCAAGTGTCGTGTAGAAACAAACACAAAAATGTATGTTTCTGAAGAAATAGATTATATGTATAAACTATTTCTAATATATATATATATATATATATATAGAGAGAGAGAGAGAGAGATTACGTCTTCAAAACACGAAAAGTATATATTTTTTAAATATTTACATAGATTGTCTTCAAAGCATGAAAAGTATATTTATTTTTTTAATTTTACGAAAATTCGTTTATCGGATAGTATGGATTCCGTTTAAAGTTTCTTTGAAAACTAATTTTTCGATATTTTCGATCATCGGGGAACCAATTTTCAACATTAAATAACAAAAATCTAATTGGAATTTAAACAAAGCAATCTGAATCGAGGTGCTTCCTCTCAAGCGCCAAAGTACCACTGTATTAAATTTCCTGGCCGTTCAACGCTTATATTTTCCACTGGACGACACAGACAAACACACAGCTATCTTATTTTATTATTATAGATAGATTACCGATAGTTGGACAGTCATCCCAAGATGTGTTCCATTTAAGACAAATCGCGACTTTCTGTGCTGTTCACGCTTTAAATTGCCTTATATACACATTTACGTGCAAAAGTGGTCGGATGCGTTTTAATAATGTAGATATTCTCAAATATACGAATCTGGAATTAATAATTTTTTTAGTATGGAGTTAATAATTTTTAAATTAGAGTAAATAATTTTGCATCTTCTAGTATGATTAACTTTTTAAGGAATTTTGTAGAGCTAATTATACCTTAAAGGAATCGCTACCCTCCAATTTCTTAAATTTTATGAGTAAACTTCCTAAAATCGCACTTGATACATCTTTGTATAGCAACTTTCTGATATTGACAGTTTTTTGCAATAACAGAACCGAGAAACTAGTTTGCGCCAAGGTGACAGAAAAGCAATTTAAATGCCAGGCCAGCTGGATACTTCGTACGGTGAAATGCATGTGGAGACTTTTGTCAAGAACATCCCAATTACTTCAAATGATATACCACAGAGGAATGTGCAAATTGTCAATTTGCAATGGAAAATTCTAAAATTGGATTCTCCAGCCTGCGAATTTATGTCATAGTTAGCCTTAGCAGCGCCGCATGAGAAATGAAAATGAGAGAATATGATAAATATCAGAAATGCAAATCGAATTCCGTAAAATTTCCAGTTTTAATTTGTGCTACGAAAAAAGATATGGTTGTGATATTATTATGTGTGCAGCATAAAAGAAACAGTCTGTATGCAATAAAAGATTTTCCTTAAATATTAATAATTTAACCATATCACCCGCGCTTTGCGCGTTCTCAATAGCTAGTGGTCACTGAAGGTGACGTCTACACACTTAATAAAAGTTCCGAACATCAAAAACCGTTTCAAATTTAAACATAAAAATGGAATAGCGCACATTTTTAAGAGACACAGTTTTTTGGGTTTTTTTTTTTTAATATCTTTGTATCGTCTCCCTTAATTCAAATTTTCGACTTTTTTCGTTTACCTGGATGGATCAAATGAGACCAAAACGAGTTTTTCGTTTTATTATTATTATTCCTTTACATCGTTATTCCTAATTTGAACTTTTGAAATCTTTGATTTTTTCCTTGGTCTCCAAGCTGAGGCGGATCGAAGGATACTAAAACCAAGATTCCAGCTCTCGAGTGGAAGTGGTCACTAATTTTGATACATCATCCCTGCACTCAGTCAGTGCATATTATATAGATTTCGATATTGTTAAAAATATAGTAACCGAAATTTAAGCTTACTTGTGGGTTTTATCTCCCTCAAAATCATTCGACTTCTTAAAATCTTGCCTATAAAAACTAGTGTTTAAGCCTGCCAAAGAGGGGGAAACAAAACCAAATTGCATCTTTTTAAATAATTTTCATTCAGTTTAAAATTGTAGGGCGCTTAGCGTCAAAATCTGACTCCGTTAGGTTCTATATCGAGGTCGATACTATATATGTGTGCAAAAATTCAGCCTTCTAAGTCACCTGAGACCCTTCTGGAGGGTCTTGAAATGGTTTTCGAGAAACTAGAAATAGCTTTAGAGTGGAACCCCGTTAGGTTCTCTATCATGTTCGATAAAGTTTGCAAACATTTTAGTCGTCTGGATCCCCAGGAGATTTCTGTATTATCTAGGACAATGTTCTTCAAACTTTTTTGGTCGTGGAACCCTTTCGAAATTCAGTTTGATAGCGGAAAATGAGAAAAAGTCCACTGTGAGCCAAATTATACATTCAAAATTTTCTCGTTTTTTTTTTTTTTTTTCAATTATTTTTTTTTTAAATTTCACAAAACTATCACGTCGCGGAACCCCGGGGTTATACTAAAAGATAATCGTAAACATTGATTAAGATGTGCATTCTGTGAAGAATTGCTTATCTTTGATTTTACAGTATTCATTTCAAAAAATACGAATTCCGCCATATACGTAAAGCCAAAATAAGACATCCGTTTTTGTACAATATTTGTCCGAATGGCTATTTACCGGGTACTGAAATAGATCAACAATCGTACAGTCACAGCACAACGATTATTTCTATTCTGTTCGGAAACTTTCAGATTGTAGTTCCACGAATCTAGATTATTTTACGACGGCTGCTTACAAATTATTAGATATCTAATATTTTACGTTTAAAACACAACTAATATCAATTTTTGAGTTCCCATTGCTTCTTATTGGAAACAATTAAATGAAATGTTTAAAGTACATGAGACGAAGATAAAAGTAAAGATTTATTCAAAATCACACTGCGATCAACTGCTTGGGCATCCCTATTATAGACTGTAGTTGTTACGGTGCTTATGGTCTGTAGTTGCCAGAGTTTTTAAGGAACGCTGTATAAACGATGGAAGACTTTAATCTTATATTATGGGTAAGATGTGTGTGTGTGGGGGGGGGGGGGGGTGCAAACTTCTCTTTTAATAGTTCCGTGACGTGTGAAAGGCTTATAAAACTGTAATAGCGCGTGCATACGCTTAACATACATTATTCACAAAAAGTTCATATTTTAGTGGCACTTGAAGGATTCAAATGACGGCGCTTCAATTGGATCCTTCTTCTGCAATTTCTCACTCAAAAAAGCAAATCTGGAACTAATCCAAACAAAACAGGCAGACTTGGAGCATAAGATTCCTGGCCTTGGTAAAAGCATTTTTCTCCTTCTTTCTAAGCTGTTTTTAATCTTTAATACGCACAAATCGTAGGAGTAAAGCTGCTGCGTTATATCGTTCTGAGTGGTCTGTCTTGAAAATGATATTATATTAATTCAAAAGCCGGTATCATTTCAATTTGTGCTTGTGCAGAACTCGACATTTATGTTCTTTGTCGTTAGTGTTTATAAAACCTGTTGATTGTGGTCCATTTATATGTATAAAATATTTTATTAAACAGACTTTTAAAATTGTGTCGAGTTCTGCATAGTAAAACATTTTTTTGAGATATGTTAGCTGTAAAGGACCGCATGACTACAACATCGACCTTAAAACCAATGGACAACAAAGTACCGCATGACTGGAGTAGATACATGCACAGACAAACACACAGACATCGAGAAAAATAATCGGTTTGTGTTTTGCGGTGTCAAAATCGTATTAATTAATTAAAAACTGAAAAAAAATTACCAAATTCGATGCTTTCTCTATTCTTATACTACATATTGTAGAGAAAGTAAAACATTCTTTCTTTGACAACAAACTGCTTTCAGAACCATAGAAAAAGCATTTTCATAGAAATGTTTATTGTTGTAACGATAAAAATTGCTGTTAGCAAGTACTGCTGTTGCTCTATCCTCTTCCCCACCATTAATCAATTTGATGATCATTGTTTAGCTTGCGCTTGATTGTTGATGCTTTAGATATATTTAGAAATAATGTAGCAAATAAATCAAAGGAATTGTTTGGTAGCAATAGACTCGGTAGATTAAAGAAGTATTAAATATATTATAGGTATTTTACTTATGACTGACCATCACCACCGGCTACACGGCCAGTATCGTTTCGGTGGTACTTGCGGGCTGACATGGACACCAGTGGTGGTCCCGAGGATGGTGGCGTGTGTCATGGCTACTTTTTAGGACCGTGACCAAGTGTCCCAGTAGCGCTATCGCAGCGTCAATGAATTCCCCCCGTATACCTTCGGATGGGTCAGAGTACAATAATTACAGTTATGTTTAAGACTAATTTTCGATATTTTCACTTCTAAAATTAAAATGTGTTTTTTTTAGCGATTAAAAAATATTTTTAAAAATATTTATATTGATGTACTTCAATGATTTTCGTCTATTTTTACTTTCACGAAAATGTTCGATTTCGAGATTTTGATGACAATATATGTTTAAGGACCTCTTGAACACGTTTTGACTATTTTTGAAGTGATTTCCGTCTGTCTGTTGTCGAATCCTTTTGTGCACGATACCTGCCACAAATATTAATATATTTTCACAAAGCTTTATATCCGGCTTTGTTGTCCAAGAATCAAGAACTAGATAGGATTTTTTTTGAAATTCGAGCAAAAACTTTAAAATTATTCGAAAATTTATATTTACTTAACATAGGACAAAAGGATATAAGTATAACACAAAATTTGACATAACCACACATAAAATACGTTATTTATGGCTCAATTATAATAAAACCTAACAGTTTCAATCGTAGCGAAAATAGCCGCAATGCAATTTTGTGTTCGCAACGCCATTAGCCCCCCCCCCCCCCCTCCAGAGAGTGCAATGTCAAACATGTTAGCAATCAATTTTTCAAGCCCTTTAAAATGAGGGGTAACATGCAATAATTGAGATCATTGGGACCAACAATGCACATTTTAAATTTTTTTTACTTGCAAAATTTTCGAAAAGAAAATAACAGACTACTTAAAAATGGATTCTAGTATGAGAGAATTGAGATGAGATAAACTCCAGTTAATTAAACTGGTATTCAAATACTAGAAGTTTGTCCGTGCACGGCTCTGGTTCTCGGGCATTGGCTCAGTATATAGGCCTGATTCCTGTAAGAAAATTATAAGGCCAGCCAAATACTTTATATAGTGAATTTTTGAAGGGAAAAAACCCATAAATGAAGCAATGAATGTGTGAAAGGTTTATAACTGACAACTGTGTAGAGTTGAAAAACGCCTTTTAATTTCATTCTATGCAAAAAGGTAGCACATATTTTTGAAGATCGGAGCAGATATGGGACTGTGCTTGACCAACTATCAGAAAAGTACTAAATTTACTATTCTGTCTTTTTGCGACCCAAAGCTGAAATGAAGCAGGATAGCTAGCTGCATGTTTATTAACGGAGAAGTTCATTTCATAAAAATAGTAAAAAACTCAAAATATTTAATCCAAAATATTAAATACTAGAAAATATACCCGGCGTTGCAAGGACAGGGTAGTTATATACAATAACGAAATAAAGAAATTTATAAATAACAGTGAAATTGCATACTGTCCGTGTACATCGGCAAAAATCCGATTATCTCGTTTTGAAGGATTTACACGTTTTGATTTTCCATGAAAACGTATCAGCAATATTTTTTTAATTGAATGAATTGCCCAGCCTTGCTGAGGTCGTAAATAAACGCCCGCTACTTGAGTAAAACATTTACACATAACACTACCCAATTTTCTTCACATCCTAAACACGTCGCCAAATTTTACGCACGCTTTCCGCAAAGTAAAAAGAAACATGCTCTCCGCAAAGCTGCTAAATAAGTAAATAAAAGCATTCTCACTTTTATAAAGTGAGCTTTGAAATAAAAGCATATGACTCATTTATTATTTTCCCTATATACATAGAATATACATAATGTATAGAACAAATAATGTATAGAATACACATAATGTATAGAATCTCTCTCATATTTTTGAGTGTGTGTGAGAGAGAGATATATCTAGCGAACGAATAGAGCGTTTTGAACATAATTTGGTATCATTATTACGATCCATGAATATTGGAACTCTATCTATTTATTTTAAACGGTATTGAAAGTTCGGTAGACCCCCCCCCCCCCTCATAATTTTCGAATGGTTTAAAAACAAAATCTTGACAAAATCAAAACATTCAATAAGGTTAAATAAATAATTATTTTGCCCAATTTTTTTATTTCTAAAACTAATAACACAAACTTTAGAAAGTGAACTTGAACCGTTCTCGACATTTTGCACGTTTTTCAAATAAATGCATCTAAGAAATACATAAAAATGAACAGTAGTAAGTATCCTTAAATATGTAACACTTGGAAAAATCAACATTTGCTACTAATTTAGAGAAATATCGTCAATTTAAGGATTTTATAATGTGGGGCCAATGACTCCAAATGAATGAAATTAACATATTTTAATATAATGGATGTTAGCAATATTTCTAATTGTCAAGTATATTTGCTCGAAACATAAGCACCTTCAAAATAATTTTACATGTTGTCATCCAGAAAATGCCAAATGTGAGTTCAACGTTAAAAACATTGTGCCATGGCTCTTTTCCATTATTATTTCGCATTGAAAGAAGTAAAGTACTTTCATTATGTAGGAAAAGTCATGTGGTGCCCACATCAGATTTTGTTTTATACCGCAATGTAGAAATAGCAATAAATAGAATTAATTGCCATAAAAAATATAAATTAACTTTTTGCTGTCGCGGTCTTTTCTGATTTTGACGTCGCCGCTTTGATCAAGTCCTCGCAATCTACAGAGAAAGACGTCTTTATGTTTTAAAATATGACGTCGTTCTTCATTATTATGAGTGTTGAAATTTTATCGATCCACTTATGAGAAAGCTGTTGAGTTTTGTTTCATCCTGCTTATCTGCATATTTTCATTCTTGTAGGGCCACTTAAGGGAAAGGGACCTTATTTTTTTTTCTCTCGGAAGTCTTTAAAAAGCGCAACAGACTTTCATTTCACGTTGGATGCGACAGTTATTAGTTTAAATTTTCTGTTCATGATGGTTTATAATTTGAACTTTCTCTTCATAGTGATTAATAGTTTAAACTTTATCTTCATGTTGATTAATAGTATAAACTGTGTCCGCATGGTGATTAATAATTTAAACTTTGTCTTCATTGTAATTAATAGTTTAAGGAGACACTCTACTCTTAAATCGTGAAATTTTCTTTTCTTTTTTGTCTAATTGTAAAGTCATTTCGAGAGCATTTTGGTACCAATGACATTTCTGAATGTTAATTCTTCTCGGAAATAGTATGATGAAAATACAATACCAAACATAAACTTATACTTTGAACAATTTTTTTTCTTTCAAAACGCGTATTTTTAAACTTGTGCGCATGATATTTTAAGAACCATTTGATGAATTCTTATTAAATTTTTTATGCTTAGTAATAACTACATTGTTCAATAATTGTACTAGATTTATATGTGTAACTTATGAAATAAAAATTTTAGAAACAGGAAAAGTTGTTAACAATCCTAAAAAGAAAATGAAATTAAAAAAATATTGATATGCCCCATTAAATATTGAAATAGTTAAATAAAACTACTATGCAAGTATATTATGAATTATTAAACTATTAATCACCATGATGAACCATGTTATCATTAATAAAACCTGAAAGTAGTTTGATTCTTTCCATAAAAATTTAAGATATCATGGTCTCAACAACAAATTATGATTTTATATTTTATCGACAAAAAAAGGTAGGTTATATATTTTTCTTATATAATATTTCTCAAATTCCAATCATTTTATTTTTCTTCTAAATAATATAATTCTTCTCTAACTTAAAAATTTCTTCCAATAACTTCAATAGATTTTATATTAAAAAAGTTTAAGCTTCTGATGATTTTGTCGACCTTTTCGCATTTTAAGAGTAGTGTCTCTTAGAGAACATAGTAGATTTTAACCTTCAAAAAACCGATGGTTTTAATTTAATTTTATAAAATATATTTCATTTTTAGGATTAATTGAATGCAAACCACATCAGAATTAGAAGCAAATTTAGCATACAGCTGAGAAAAGGACATTTTTATGCATTGCAATGTCCCCCAGTTTGACATTCCTTTAAATCATTTTTACTTAATTTCAAATTTTCTACATAGTGAACTAAAAAGTATACACGCACTAAACATAAAAAGTTTAATTTTTGAAAAATATATTATAATAAGTATTTTTTATTTAAAACAGAAAATAATGAAATTAGTATTCATGATGTTTAAAAAATACCCTTTTTTTAGGTAAGATATTTTCAAATATTTTAGGTTTAGTGCATAGAAGCATCAAATATCTTCTGTTTAATGAAAAGGACATGTTTATGGTGACTTTAGTTAAAATATATTATTGCGGACAGTGAACATAATTTATTTTTTGAACCATAACGTATATTCGAAACCATATGTTTAAAAATCAACGACGATATATATTAATAAAACAGTATTGTTTTCATATTAACAACATGCAAATGTTGAAGTATAAAAGTCCTCGTTTCAAAATATGAAAAACCTGTTCATTTATTCAATCACAGTCATAGCAAAATACATGTCATTTTCACCGTCGGAAACTATTATCTCCCTTCAAACTTTGATTTTTTACACAATCATTTCTACATTGTAAAACATTTCCTTGAGATTTCTCTACGGATCGGAAATGTGAGTCGTTTTCTTTTCGGAAACATAATGATTTCCGAAGCAAGAAAACCCTTAACTACAGATTTCTTAAAGTCACAAACATTTTACCCATCGGGGACGTCCAGTGAACTACGAGGCTCGTCTGGTGAAACGGTTCACTTTAACAATCAGATGGATCTACAGGGTTCGTCCTTAAGTACTCCAATAAGTTTGTAAAGTAAAATCCACTGGCGTACACCTTAGGTCTATCTATAGGAAAATTACCATGCCCGAACAAATAAAAGTGATTGCAGCGCCTCTAGCGGATAATTTTAAAGTTTAGATTAAAAGCTCTGCAACAAAGCGAGATAGACGAAAACAAGTCATCTCCATTTTGTCCTACCCAGGAGGAGAAATCAAAAATCAGATTCTGTCCCGTGGTCAATGCTATAAGTGTGTAAAGATTTAACCTTTTAAGTTACCGGAGATTTCTGGATAGTTTAAAATAATTTCTTGAAAAACGCTTAGTCCCTTCCACCGAAGTGAGATAAACTGTAAACTATAGAAATCTGTGTATATGTACGTATTAGCGATTTGAAAAATACTGACTACAATCGAAAAATACATTTTCTCTGCTGGTCGGACATTCGAATCACATGCCGCTGGTTTAAATCGGGTTGTGGGTCCAGGATTTTATTTGTTGCAGGTTCGGGTCAGGACACGACCTGCGCATGGCTTTAGTTCTGTCCTATGTTTGATACTATATTGTAAGAATACCAAAGATTCAGCTTTCTAAATTCAAAGTCAAAGTGAGGCTTTTAGAGGGTCTGAAAAGAGATCAAATTTATTATTATGTAAAATGTTTTGAATTGAATTTGCCTACACCATTAATTTTGTTCAATTTCGTATGTGATTAAAATTCATTTTCCACTTTTCCATGCGCCACATTTGTGTCTGTGAGCATATTAAAACACTTATTTCTCTCGAAATTCATTTTTTTTTTTTTGTTTATTTTACAAACTCTATATTCATTAACTTGTGGTGAAAGTATAGTGTATCAGACACATTCCATTTCTCAGCGCATTCCATTTCGCTCCGCTGCTCCATTTTTCAAACACGTAGGAAGATGAAAACAAAATTAATGAATGCAATCGATTTCTTTTTGAAGGCAACACTTTTTTTTCTTTCCTATGATACGACCTCGTACGTTGCGTACTTGTTGCTTTTGAAAAGTAAATCCGAACTGACATTTCCGACATGATGAACGAGTTAAAACTGGACTCTGAGATCTGAAGGCACTCGTGTTACCTTCATCTAAGGAGAAGTTGCAAACGATCCCTTACGTAATGGGAAGTGTTGTGAAAGGTAACACTCGGTCTTTGAGAGTATTTCGTAAAATAATGAACAAAGAAGTAAGTGGTAATAGTAGACGCGCTTTGATTTTTATTCTGCGATGCTTGTTTGCTATCTAGAAAAAGCGTCATTTCCTGTTTGTAATTCCTATTTTATGAAGGGGAAAATTATTGGATTTTACTGTCATGTTAGAGGACTGTAAAATTTCAACCGTGGAATTTAGGAAAGAATCCGATGTGGGCAGCACATAACTTTCCCTATATAATGCAGGAACTTTACTTCTTTTAGTGTGAAATAATGATGGACAAAATCCATGGCACAATGTTTTTACGTTTAAAAGTGCACTGACATTGGGCGCATTTTTGTATGACATATAAAATTATTTTGAAGTACTAAATTAACTTTTTTTCGCGCAAATATAACTTGGCAATTGCAAATGTTGCTAACATTTGTTAATAAATATATTATATATTAAAATATACTAATTATTAATTCATCAATTTGACGTCACTTTCGTTACTTTAGCGCCATTTTTATGAATTTAGAGTCATTTTCGTCAATTTAGCCTCACATTAAGAAAATTGTCAAGTTAGCAATATTTTTCCAAATTAGTCGCGAACGCCGATAAATTTATCGCCAAGTGTTACATATTTGATGATATTTACTATCGTTCATTTTTGTGTAATTTTTTAGATACGTTTATTTAATTATTTAAAATAACGGGCAGTATCTCGAGAATTGTTCAAGTTATCGTCCTAAAGTTTGTGTCGTCGTTTTAGAATTAAAAAAAAGATTTGATGTGTGCAGCACAAGATTTTTCCTTATATAATGCAATGAATGTACTTCTTTCACAGTGAAAAAAGTCTGAATATATCCACGGTACATTGTATTTAACGTTGAATTGTACATTTGGCGCTTTTCCGGATGACAATATGTAATATTATTTCAAAGTACTCAATTAGCTTATATTTCACGCAACTCTAAATTAACAATTATTAATATTGATATCTTCCTCAATAAGCAATATAGTCTATATATCAAAATATTTTAATAATTAATTCATCAATTAGGAGCCATTTCCATTAACTTTGACGATATTTTCGTCAATCTAAGGCGAAATATCGCTAACCAAAATTTGCAAATCATTACCTCCCATTTGGCGTCATTTTTATCAATTCGGCGAAATTTTTCTCACTTTAGCAACATTTAAGAAAGTCTCCAAGTTAGCGATATCCAGCAAAAATTTTCGCCTAGCGTTACGGACGAACTGATTGATTGATGGATGGACGGAGAAATGGGTATTCTTATAGTCGATTCGTTCGTGAGATATCGTCTCCACAGATTCACTGACACACACACATCACCTCAAAAATGTCTGATTCGTATTCAGGGATGCTTGAAACGTGCTCTTCCGTCCCGTTACAATACTTTCCTTATACATTATGCTATAAGGAAATTAAAAACTGCTGTAAATTTAAGCTACTGAGTAAATTTTGTTCGTGAAAGAATTGACCTCTTTTAGTTGTACTTGTTAATATATGAAGAAATTTTTGATAATTGGAATATCTTGGATTGCGGGACCGTTTAAAATTTTAGGTTTCGCAGTTTTGCAGATAAATTCGTTTGTTGTTTTAAACCTGTTGTAAAATAAATTGTAGCCTTATTTGAAACACTTTTGTAATTGGGAGTATATATCTACAACAACGATTCCGGAAATAAAATTTTCTTTCCAGGACTTACTGGGACACACTGTACACGCAATCTACCTAACGATTTATATATCATTTTTACATTTCTTTTCTTGCCTGCTTGACTGTTTATACATCATTTTCACATAGCTTATTCAGTCTACTTGACTGTTTTAAATTGTTTTCGCATGTCTGATCTATCCTATTTGACTGATTATAGATTTTTCTCACATGGCATTGCCAGCCTACATAACTCCATAAGGATTATTTTGACATGTCTTGTCCAACCTCCTTGGTTGTTTATAAGTCATTTCCACATGGCTTGTCCAATCTACTTAATTATCTATGGATCATTTTCATATCATGCTTAGTCTACTTGACTATTTATATATAATTTTGACTGTGCTTGTCCTTGACTGTTTACAGTTTGTTTTCCAACGACTTGATCCAGTCTACTGAATTGTTTATTAACCCTTTCCTCATGCCGTCTCCAGTCTACCGGACTGTTTATTTGCCTACTTGACTGTTTATAAATCGTTTTCATATTTCTTATGTAGCCTACTTGACTAATTATAGATCATTCTCTCAAGGCATTGCCAAAGTTCTTGACTTTATGGTTCGTTTTCATGTCTTGACCAGCCTCCTTGATTATTTATGGATCACTTTCACATGACTTGTCTACTTGACTGTTTATAGGTCGTTTTCACACAACTGGTCAGACCTACTTTACTGTTTACAGATCGTTTTCAAATGGCTTATCCAGCCTACTGAATTGATTAAAATTTGTTTTCAAATGACATTTGCAATCTATAGGATTGTCTATATGTCGTTTTAACTTGGCTTCTACAGCTTATTTGATTGATTATAGATCATTCTTCACGATTTATCCTGGCCATTGCACAACCCAGGATTTGGTTTACAAACGAGCCGCAGTGGCCATGGAATTCCCGAATGTTACTTCATAATCATAGTGAAATTATAAAATTTTAAAAATGTTTTAAATTGCGTACAATATCAACGATGTGTACAAAAATCAGAAACATTTTCTGTTTAAAAATGCATATTTTACTATTCGCTTAAAACGTTTATTTACTGTTAACGATAAATGTTACTGTTTTGCAGGGGATCCCAAATAGCTCCTGGATCCTATTTTCAGGAAGTTAGGCTCTATCCCTATCCAACCTATTTTCTACATGTCTCAATATCAGTGCGTCAGGAAGCTATGTTTTATGTTAAAATATTCATACAGTTTACAAAATTTTTTATTCATATTTTTCTACATTACACAGTTTTAACATCGGGGATTTTGCCGGAATTAACTTAATCGAAACAAGGCCGGTCACAACGCCAATCATCACCATTCTAAAATGAAATCGATGCATTTCCTTTCAATTTTTAAACAGTTAATTACATGTATAAAAATTAAAATACATCTGTTTTTTTTTAAACAAAAATGTAAAATAAGACTGTGTGTAATATGTTTTTCACTGTAATCATCAGCTCTGTAATTACCAATTTAAACAACCCATTACTCTTGCCTCTATTTGTCCGACCCTTAATTGGACCATATTCAATTAAGTTCAAAATTTATGTCATCCTCATGTCCTCATTAACTACTTTCACCTTACCTAGGAAGCCTAACGGGAACCGATTGTGAAGGGGTTGTTTTTTCTTTTAAAAAATATCGAATTTCAAGAAACTGAAGCAAGTTTGGCAGTGGGCCAAGTAGCAACATTTTGAAATCTTTAGAAAACATCTGGCCTAGCGGCTCTTTATTTCCTTTTGGGGATAGTCTTAAATTTTTAGCGGAGGTGAACTTTTGTTTTTTAGCTTAGAATAATGATATGTTGATCGAAGTTCAATTTTTGAGCTTATCAATATCATATTTCCTTTAAATGCAGAAGTAGAAGGAAAGTAGGGCGGGATATTTTTTAAGAGAATATTATTATAAAGTTTGAACGTATCGGCGCTGTAAAGTGCTGCTAAAATGCTTTCTCGTCAAAATGTTTTGAACTCAATTTCCGAATTTGCCCTCGGAAATAAGGAAGCAGTCTGTTGGGATATAATTTAAGAAACTCAGTTGCTTAAATGGGCCAAGGATTTAATAATTCTATTACAGATATATTCTATTACAGATATAATTCTATTACAGATATATTTCTTCAGAACGACATGCATGAAGTGCATGTGGCATAAAGGAGATATAAATAAGCACCAAATCTTTTCATAAAATACAGGGTTCCTCTCCTAAGTCCTTATGCATCCCTTTAATTTTCGAGTGAGAACTGCAGAACCAGGACCTACTAATAGGAAAATAACTTAAGCTTGCAGCTCCTCTAGCGGCTAATTGAAGTTAGAATTACTATCCCAAAAACCGAAACAAAAGGCGAAAATTTTTAATTACAAAGTTGTAGAACGTTTTTTATTTAGTATGGGAAAATGTGCAGTTTGCAAATAACATGCACACAAACGATAAAAAACGAGGTCAACGAAAAGCGATAATTATTGTTCTGGATCATATGTCCGAAATTTTTAATCAACATTTATTGTTTACTGAAAAACTAATAATTGTAAATACATTTAAATTAACTTACTACGCGGATTATTATTGTTCAATACGTAATTCTCAACATTTCCTTCAGAAGTACTTCAGTAGTAATCGAGACTTTGGCATAATTATCGTTAACATCATGTGTATGTTACGTACACACCGCATGTCTTTCCATATTAACTATAGAACGCCCTACAACTTTGAAATTGGAAATATTCACCTATCTTGCTTCTTTTCAAGATAAGAATTCTTATTTCTTCAATCTCCAGTAAAGATTCTGCCGACTTAATCAATAGTTCATAATCACTTTCCTATTAATAAATCCTGCTTTTACAGCTTTAGTCTATCAACTGTTAAAAGAGGTGCATAATGACCTAAGAGCAAACCCTGTCTATTCAATTGTATGTATAAAATTAATAAAACTAACATGTTTTATTTACAATCTTCACTATCCAAGTATTCACTTTTGTATGCTATATATTTCAGTTTTTTATACTAATGTAATGGACCCTTTTTTCCCAAAATATCTTCCTTGATATGTCTTTTGTTTTTTTCTTAGTCGTAATTGTGTTCAGATGGGTATTATAGTATTTTTTTCAATTTTTCATTTCGGTAATGTTTTTGTATGTTCATGTTTAATTATTGGGTATAAAGACATTTTCCTTCAAATTAAGTTATATACAGTATAAGCCTTTTAATTACTTTCCTTATATACATAATATAATGTATAGAGAAATTATTGTGACGGGATCGAAAATTCGCGTTTTTGACGGAAAAGCACGTTTCAAGCCTCCCTGAACTATAATCGAACGTTTTTGAGGTGATGTGTGTCCATGGGGATGTGATATCTTGCGAAACGAATGAAGCGTTTCAACCAAAATTTGATACAAATAATGCAGTCGATGAATGCTGGAACATTATTGATTTTATTTTAAACGCAATCGAATGTTCTGAATACCCCCTCCCCCAAACTTTCGAGTGAAATTTTAAAAAATCTTTAAAATATTAGAACCTTCAATATCGTTGCATAAATGATCATTTCTTAAGTAATATTAAATTAGAAAACGAATGACACGAAGTTCAAAACGGTGACATAAAACGCTCTCGATACATTGAACATTTTTCAAATAAATTTATTAAAAACATTACATAAAATTAAAAAGTATTAACTATCGTGAAATATGCTTGTTCACTTTTCATATGTATATTATACGACAAATTTGTTAACACCATTCTCGTGAATCATGTTCATTCCATGATTATTTCTGTAATAGTTTTGTATTTTTACGCCCAACAATTCGCCAATAGTTATTTATTTATATATAAGAATAGCCCATCACCTTGTCTGTCTATAACGCTTAGCAATAAATGTTGAAAACTTGGTAACTAATTTGGCGAAATGACTTTTTATAATGATGCAAAATTGACAAAAATATTGTCAAAATGGCAAAAAATGACGCTAAACTAACGAAAATGACGTCAAATTGAAGAATTGATTATTAAAATACTTTAATATATGAACTATATTGCTTATTGCGGATGCTATCAATATTGATAATTTTCACGTTAGAGTTACGCGGAATATAAGTTACACTCACGGACAATGAAAGTTGCGCACCAAAAAGGAAGCATACGATAGACCTGAAATTTTATTGATAGAAGAATACAGATGCATGATATACATGATTACAAAAACAGCGCAGCAGATCACGTACAGAGAGAGTTGTGGTGCACAGTCCAGTCATCCCCAATAGCGCGTCAAACCGCCTCGTGCTGCGATACAAGCAGCAATACAGTCAGGCATGGTGTCGAACAGACGCCTGATGTTCTCCTGCTGCAGACGAGTCCACATCTGTTGGACGTTACGTTCCAAATCCCGAAGATTGCGGCAACGAGACAGCTGGCGTTTCAACTAGTCACACACATGCTCGATAGGGGACGGGTCTGGGGAGCGGGCAGGCCATGAAAGTGTCTGGACATGACTCAGGCAGGCCTGGGCGACCCGAGCCGTGTGCTGCCGGGCGCTATCCTGCTGGAATTGCGCAGCTGGAATCCCAACAACGAATGGGAGCACGTGGGGCCGTAGAATCTCATCCACGTACCGCTGGTTCGTCAATATTCAACCCGTCAACTCCACACTGGCCCGTCAATACCACACATCGCCAATCTATGGCGTTCCACGTTGCTCTGACTCGGCACCACTGCAACCGGAGCCGCCGATGTTCCCGTGTTATCGGCAGCACACGTAAGGGACGCTGAGATCGCCGATTCGCCTCCTTCAGGCATCTAGATATAGTTCGTGGGCACACAAGAGCCGCTACGTGTGCCTGTATCGCGGATTGGGTCGCCGTGGGCTCTATACGTGCCTGCCGTACGATCATTCGATCTTCTCTACTCATGGTATGTATGCCTGGTTCGTTCAGAGTCGGTCGTCCGTGTCTGAGTGGTGTCCCGTGACCAGTGCTCCCAAAAGCGTCGGACGGTATAGTCCGAACGCTCCACGTGACGGGCTATCCGACGCGCTGACCACCCTGCGTTTTTCAGCCGGATGATCAGGCCTCTCTCGAAGTCCGTCAGTTGCGTATATCGACATTTCTGGCGTCTACCCACCATTCTTTTCACTCCGTACTCGTTCTTGCGTCGGCCGAAGCTTCCAGCATTGATGGGACGTCGACTACACGCCTGTTTATAAGGCCGCTGGCTCATGTTTGCAGCGCCATATACGGGTGCACGGTCATACGCAATCACACCAGGCTGGGATCATTTGCATACCAGTCCACCCTCTAGCTATTTACATTATTTCGCGGTTGTACCATGTTTTCTTCTTGGTGCATAACTTCTATTGTCCGTGAGTGTAGTTAGGGACTTCGAAAAAGTTTTACGTGTTATCATCCGGAAAAGCGCCAAATGTACAATTCAACGTTAAAAACACTGTGCCATTGAATCTTATACATCCTTGTTTTTCACTGTGAAAAAAAAGTAAATTCATTGCATTATGCAGAGAAAGTCATGTGCTGACCACATCAGATTCCCCCCCCCCCCTTTTTTTACACTTTACAACACAGAGGAAAAGTGTTTGACTTTGTTCATTCTGTCTGTCTGTCCGTTCGCACGATAACTGCCGTTAAAATGACTTAGTATGTTGTTGAGACTGTCTATAGGACCTATGGGAATGTAAATGAATAATATCACCCAATTAGTTTTGGATTAAACCCGGGTTGAAAAAATGAAATACATTGAACTCTATGGAAACTAATTTTTTAAACATTTTTTAAGCGAAGTTAAAATTCACAACTTACTTCGAAAATTTTAGAAAAATATTCAAATTATCCCATAAAATATATTAAAAATATTTCAGCAAAATATGTTTGGTAATTTTTTAAATAAAAATTAAAATGATAATGACACCTATATAATATGAAGGGATCACTTGACCCACTTCAAAATAAAATAAGGCATCCATCTTTTTTCCCAGAGTAATTTTTAAAGTTTGTTTAAATTTAGATTTAGTGTTGCATCCGTCCTAAAACCACTTTATTTTTGTTTTTTTTTTTCTGTGCATCTATATTCTGCGTCAATGCAATTACAATATTTTTGAATTTAAATGATCATCAAACTTTGATTATTTCTACAACGAAGCCTAATCTTAGCGTATGCAGAATGTAAACAAATTAAGCTGTAAGATGAGTTGTATAAGAATTGCTGATATTTTTTCACGCAAAATTATTTAACTCTGGAGTCTGGAATAAAAGTGTATGAATGAAATATTCACTGCTTTTACATAGAGAACCAGACCATTTATATTTCGATGACGTCGTTTGAATGAAATTAAGCATGGAGTTAGAAAGTACTTTTACCTCCATGGTTTTAATTTTCCAAGTAAAATAAATTTTTGTAGTTCTGTTATAACTAAAAGAATATCGCCGCTGAATGTATCATATTTTAGAGAGATTTAAATAAAATTACATTTGGAAAGTGTTTTATAATCAATGCTTTATGCATGATTAATCTTTCTTATTTTCTTTCGTATTTTCTTCAATTTCTTCTATGAGCAAGGTCAATATTCGAAAATTCCGAAATCCTCGTATCAATACCAATACAGTTGGCCCGCTTAATTGCATAAACTTGGTTTCAATCTATTGTATGTGATTAAACAGTTACATAGATTAATACTAATACCCCTCTTGATTATATACTATAAAGTTAATGAATGTAAAAAGATTTTAACTATTTACGTAATAAATAGTAGTAAGTTATTACTATATAAGTAATACATTCCTTCTATTTATTATGTACATACTTTTTGAGCTACACGGGGCAAAACCGGGGGTTACAAAATGTGGCGATTTATCGCTTTTCCTCCCATGTCTTCCTACACAAACTAAAATTCGCAAGCAGCTGTTATGCATTTAACCAGGGATTGCTATGCAATGAAACAGGTTTATTTAAAGTTAACTATATGAATCAGTCTTAAAATTTGGGCTCATGATGCACGAGGCTACAACCTACAAGTTCAACTCACTTACGGCGAGGGGGGGGGGAGGGAGTCTCCCAAATGAAGAAGTTACTATCGCGCTGGTGAAATCTTAGCATTAAAAGCGCCCCTTTATAGGTGGGTTCTGTGACAATATATTTCATGTGAAATGTGTACATTTTATGCATGTTATAGTCTTATTAACGGGCGATCACAACTAAATTGTCTTTTTTTTTTCAGTTTTCTGTAGACAATGATTAGTTCCTTCGACACCTTTTTGTCTTCCCATTGTTAAACCTGACCGGCACGATGTCGTACCGAGCGAACTATTACTCAGATTACCCGTCATCCAATGATGCTGACCAACAGTATTTGATGCCTGGCCGTGGCCGGAATGGGCATCCGGACGCTTCATTTTACAGAGGGGACACTATGCCCCTGCGCCAAATGTCTTCTAATAGCGGACCAGACGTGCATCCTGCGCAAATGAAGAAGCGGATCGGCACATTAGGTGAGTCCTAATATTTCTCAATTCATTTGTTGAACTTACACTAACTATTTTGAGTATAAAGATCATTTATGTTTTCGTAGGACAAACTGCCTCACAACAAATATCAAACTGTGTTAAAACACTTCAGTGCTACATGCGTTTTAGAGTTTGTATACATCTTACAACTCATTTTCAGAGATAAAACATAAGACCATCCAAAATATATATCTGTTCTTGGAAAGAGGGCCCATTGCTTTGGCCTTTGCTTCAGGTAAACGGTAGGTATACTGCATGCCCCAGTGTAGTCTATCAAACAATTAGTCGGTTACGTATGTTACCTACTGGCGATCAAGTAACCGTTGATTTACTGGACACTGCTTTGAAGGTGGTAGTTGCTTAAGGGTGAGCGTCAGTAAATCTTCTGCCCTATCCGCGCTTTAACTTTCGCGGCACTCGTTTTTCGCCGAAATTATGCTGAAACAGTTGCGAAATATTTTCTGAAAGATAAAATGCAATACTTAGATTATATTAAAACTAAATTTAATACCCAATAAAACATAGAATATATTTTTTATTTTAATCCAAAATATTTTTGGTGCTGTCATCTGTTGTCGTAATTTAATTCATACCGATTACTTTTATTTTTTAATAAACATTTTTAAATATCCATTCCTTCTAATACATTATTAAATGCAACAACAGATCATATATAATAATGCCACAATCACGGAAAGGTAATTTATCATTCTATAAATTTGATAAGGGGATCTGAATGTACATCACTGAGGACTGTAGCTTTGTCTTCAAGTTCCTTTGTCTTCAAGTCCAAGTTCAATTACGTTTCCTTGATTGTGGCATTATTATATATGATCTGTTGTTGTATTTAATAGCATATTAGAAGGAATAGACATTTAAAAATGCTCATTAAAAAATAAAAAATAGTCTGTATGAATTAAATTACGACAACAGATGGCAGCACCAAAAATATTTTGAATTAAAATAAAAAATATATTCTATGTTTTATTGCGTATTAAATTTAGTTTTAATATAATCTAAGCGTTGCATTTTATCTATCAGAAAATATTTCGCAACTGTTTGAGCAGAATTTCAGCGAAAAACGTGTGCCGCGAAAGTTAACAAAGCGCTGATAGGGCAGAAGATTTACTGACGCTCATCCTTAAGCGGATTAATCGTAAACGAACAGGCCCAGCTAGAACTAATCTAGAGCAGTATCTGCATCCCCGTGTTGGACTCTATGGTGGGTGGTGCCCATTGGGTGTGATTTTTTTCCCTTCACAACTATGGATAGTGGTTAAAAAACCACATTCTCTTTTTCCCTATTCGGTGGAGCAACACATTATATAGAATTGTTCTAAAGTAAACAATGATGCTAATTTTTTCTTGCTGCAGATCACTTTCTAAACTATCACCTTTCTTAATTCAAAAACATCTAGTAAATGCTGCGGAAGAATTAAAATGCGGATCCCTTTATTGAAACATGTTCCACTATGCAAAGTAAGGCTCTTTTGCAACTGACAAAATTAGAGAGCATAAAGTAAGTTTCACCCCATGGCATTTTGAACCATTTGTGAGATGTTATTTCAGAAGATGAACTACTGTTGCATGATTCTGAAGTGCACATCTTAGACCAACTAGAAAATCCGAAAGTATGTGGTATTAGAAGCATAGCATTTCGCAGGGATGGGAAAATTAAACCAACAAAGCATCTCATCCTGACATTTGCCACACCAATCTTACAGCTAATAAAAGCCGCTTATTTATGCTTCCCTGTTAGGCAATACATATCCAGTCCTATAAAGTGCTTTCAGTGATAAAGTTTTGGGCACTCAAATGTTTCCTGCATGGATTCCTAACTTGTACGTACATACTATTCTGGGGTTTACTACGGCAGATTCTTGTTCCAACATACCTAAGTGCGAGGAAGAGCACACATCATATTCAAGAACTTGTACAAAATGGTTCTTTTTAAAAAGAAATACAAACAGCGAAAACAATGTGAATTTTTACTACTGGAACTATGTGAATTTTTAATTTCTACTGGGAATCAGCTCAAACTTTCTTGCGTTAAAATAAGAATTAACATATTTACTGTTAAAATCACTATTTTAGAGAAATGAACATTTAACCCTCATTGACTGAACAATTTTATCATTTCAATAAATTCACATTACCCAAACGATATCTAGATCTGTATCCCCCACCCCATTCAGTCGTCGACTCCTCCCTTAATGGAGACCCTGGCTACCCTATGCGGTCATATAATAGACTAGAACGAGTTACTCGGTGCTGCCCGAGTCCTAAATAAGCGCACACTAATAAATAATTGAATTAACGCTCGCTACTTAAATAATACATTTAAATATATTTTAAAATGGCTTCGATCCTGAAATTGCAGGCTCCAAATCGCATGCGCTTTCTGCAAAAAGCAAAAATATAAACAAATAAATAAAAGGAACTATGAGGAGGGACGCATACTAGTCTGTGCTTCCTAGGCAGGCGTACACAGTAAAAGCCACCGGTCAGATCGAATCCGTGAACTTTGCGAAAGATTCGTTGGTTACTTTGCGATCACTTAATACAGTCACTGAAAAAATTACAAAATTAAAATTACTTATGAAATCGAAAAAAAAATTTTTTTGTTATAATGCTAAGATATATACAGACAGAACTTTTAGCCAAATTATAGAATTGTACTAATCTTAGTTCTTCGAATGCGACTATATACACTATTTTGAAAAAAAAAAAAATAATAATAATAATAATAATCCGATCATCTCGTAATTTCGCATGCAAATTCATTTATACCAAGTATGCAAATGATTGAATTTGCAAGCCCAATAAGTGTTAACTTCGGTCATAGAGCTCGTTTCTACTGCGCAACTAGCATCCTATTAAACAGGTTAAAAATGTGGACTGTTTATCTTTGCTCGTTATCGGTGTTTCAGTTCCGTGAAGACACAACCAATAATGCCGTTACGACGTTGCCGAAGACCTTATAAGCAATTAGATGAGCTCAACGTTGTCGTATAGTTGAGATGCTTGAAGCTGGCTGGTCATACAGAACAATAGGCCGCCACCTGCACCGAACGGACACTGCTGTGCAAAGGTGCTGGCAGCAATGGTTGCTATAAAGAACTTATCGGCGGAATGAAGGCTCTGGAAGACCAAGGTGCACGAATGCGAGGCAAGATTGGATGATTGTGCGACAAGCCCGAACTAACCCAATGGCATCATTGTCAGCCATCCAACGTGCTACAGCCTCTTCCATACCACCTGTGGTACCTTTCACCATCTCACGGCGCTTGGCTGAGGTGAGGTTACGCTCGCGACGTCCTTAAAGATGTCTGCCCGTAACCCCACAACATCGACAGAGTCGTTTGGACTGGTGTCGTAGCCGAGCATTATGGCTGCCAGCAGACTGGCATCGCATAGTGTTCAGCGATGAATCACTCTTCAGTCTTTCAGCAGATGACCATCAGGTACGTGTGTGGAGACGCCAGGGGCAGCGATCCCAATCAACCTTTGTTTTACACAAGCACACAGCCATTACCCCTGATGTGATAGTGTGGGGGCTATCTCTTACGACAGCAGGTCGCCCCTAGTCATTCTGCGTACAGTTTTAACAGCTCAACGATATGTTGATGAAATCCTACGGCCGTTGGCGTTACCCTTCATGACACGTCATTCTGGGGCCATTTTCCGACAAGATAATGTCACGCCACATACGGCTCGCATATCTGTGGACTGTCTCCGTGCTGTTGATACTGTTTCTTGGCCATTAAGGTCACCAGACCTTTCGCCAATCGAGTATGTATGGGACATGCTAGGCCGCCAGATTCGGGCACCCCGAAATGTAGCAGATCTGGAGCAAGAATTGAGGAATGCCTGGCAGAATGTATCGCAGGATGACATTAGGCAACTGTATCCCTCCTTACCTAGATGTATACAAGCATGCATTGCCGCTAAGGGGGGGGGGGTCACCAATTACTGATTTCCGGCCACTCAAATTGCTGCTCGTGCCCTAGGGCGAGTCGGGTGGTCTGGGTTTTCGACCAATTACTGATTTGAAAATTCAATGTGCAATTGCTAACCATTGATGGGTCTTGCGGCCTTGATTTTGTAATCATTGCCTGTGTATGAGCTGTACGCATATTTAATTTCAATAAAAAACAGTCACTTTCTTCACAGTGCTTCGTTTTCATTTTGCAAAAGAGTATATATATATATGAAATCAGATAACGTAAAAAATCAAATTTCGATGTATATTTTAAAAAAAAAGAATAAATATAGAGAAAATGATCTTACGGATTAAGTGCAAACATTATTGGAAAGAACGCTCTTCTCTCTCATCAAGATGGAAACTCTGTGATAATATTTTTGGTTGCTTAGGAACCGATTTGTGTGAAAATGCTAAAAGGTAAAATAACTAAAAAAGCTAGTTCGAATGTAAAAACAAAATATTTCCGGGTCCTGAAATACCTGTGTACCAAATTTCATAGGCATACGAAACTTAGATTTCCCGCTACAGATTGCGCACACACACACACACACGATTCTTAGCAGAAAGGACTTATTTATTTAAAAATAATAAAAAAAAATGCACTATAGTATTAATTTCCTTAAGAAATGCAAACTCCACTTTTTTTTGTAATACATTCAATCCGTCTGTTGTCCCAAAATTCACAAATAAAATGGTCTTCAAAATTCATTAAATAAGCTTAACCAAATATTTACCTTCAACGAAAGCAATTACGCGCCATATGACGCAAAATGAAGAAAAACAATTTCTTCCAAGCATGAAGAGATTAAGAATAAAACTAAAATATTTTTTCGCATATTTGATATATTATAAAATTTTCTCCACAAATTGATGTTCGCAAATATATTTTCTGTTATACTATTCTACCTATCCATTTATTATTAATAATTTACGAGAGATGAAAAATGCATATAGAATAATTAAACCACTTTTTTAGAAGCATGTATTCATTTTTAAAGTTTAAAACATCGTCTGCAGCTAAAGTCTTAATATATTGATTTTCTTCGTTCATTTGTTAAATATATACTTCGCTTGCAGGAACTTATCCGTTACTGCTTCCCTGGCTTTCTCAGCCTGGTAAATTAATTGCCATTGTTCTTCGTATTGATTGGTGTGGCCGTCGCAGAACTTCGAATTGCTCTTTACTATATTTAGTTTCCGAAGTTATTGCTTATCCCTGTTGCGCCTGCGGGAATTCCACAGGTTCTCTTTAAAATATCACTGGAGTTTGATTTTTCATGTGGTTTCGCAATAACTTCCTTTCGTAGTCAACAAAATTCTTAACAGATTAAAGGTGAATGGAAATAAAAATCGTCATAGGAGTTAAAAAGTAATAATTTTAGCAATTTTTATTTTCCCTACATACATAGTATAATGATAGGGAAAGTATTGTGACGGTGTCGACAAGCGTCTCTGAACTCGAATCAAACATTTTGAGGTAGTGTACGTGTGTATACGCGCACGCGAGAGAGAGAGCGATATCTTACGAACAAATTGAACGTTTCGAACGTAATTTGGTACGATTATCACGATTCGTGAATGCACCTTAAATAAACGCGATCTAACGTTTGGAAGACCTCCAAATTTTCGACTGAATTTTTTAAAAAGTCATAAAATCGGGATATTTAATAATGTTAAATAATAATTGTACGTAATTCTTGTTATAAAACGAGTGACGCAAATTTTAGAGCGCTAACTTGAACCGTTTTTGAAAAATTGCACGTTTTTCAAATAAATGCATCTAAAAAATTATAAATAGAAAATGAACAGTAGTAAGTATCAACGAAAATGCCGGCAAGTTATTGAAATGACGCCAAATTGATGACTTAAGCCAATGTTAGCAATATTTCCAATTGTTTAGTTAGATTTGAACGAAATATAAGATAATTTGGTAACTTCAAAATCATTTTACATGTTGTCAACCAGAAAAGAGCCCAGTGCCAATCTACTTTTCAACGTAAGAAATATTGTGCCATGCATCTTTTCCATCATTATTTCGCATTAAAAGAAGTAAAGTATTTGCACTGTGTACGGGGAGTCCTGTGCTGTCCACATCAGATTTTCCATAAGGATGTATAGCAATTTAAACGCATTCTACCTTCATTAACGTATGTGGCCATCCGTGACTGAATAGTTAGACTTATTGAAAACAGGAATATTGGTACTGGTAGATCGGATCGTGTGAGGTGGAGGAATATTAAGAGTAGGGTAGAGCGGGACTAATTGTTTTAGTTTTTACATTTTTCTTATAAACAGTAATCAAACGTCCTCTTCATTCACAACTTCCCCTTCAGTTCGCAAGAACAGCTGTTTCATGTTTCTGGCTATTATTTCCGTTAACTTTCTTTCTAGTAGTCGCCTCTGAAATGGGCACAAATGTTTAGGATTTAACTCAACACGTGACAATTAGTGGCCCTCTTGAAATGAAACGGCCTTTTCTCTTCCCGCCATTATAGACAAAATAGTTTTAATCTGAACTTGCCTTGATTCAACATTCAAAAGCAACACAGTAAATAATAAAGACATGAGTTTCGACGAGCAGTAACAAGTAATACGTCAACATGTACTTTAAAGAGTACAGAATAAATATAGTAAGACTCAAATATTTACTTACAGTATTGATAATTGAATTTTTGATATCAAACGTCGAAAACGAAATGACAGTAGCTCTTCAACTTAGTCAAATAAATAGCATCGTTGGCGCCCTTAAATCCCAGAAAGTACGATTGTGTTCGCCCGGTCGAGAAATAGTAGTTGTGACAACTAACCCATGGTGCAACCAACTATCCCTGCTAGTATAAATTGGGGCATTTATCAAATTCCCTGTCATTGTGGACTGATCAAACTAAACGTACCTTAATGTACCGCTTGAAAGAACACCTAAATTGCGTCAAAAACCAAGAAATTAATAAATCTTCAGTCGCGAATCATTGCTGGATGACAAGTCACCGGTTGGGTTTTTCTTCTGCCTCTATTATTAAAAGTACTCTTGAGTTTTAGATTTTCATTTCTTTGAGGCTTTTGATATTAATAAAAATTCCAGTGAACTGGTTAACGAATTGCCAATGATACCTTATTTTTTTTTAGGTAGGACCATGTTTACTTTTCGTTTCTCTGCTTCGCTTTTCTCCTCTCCCCAAAAATCTAAATTTATGAATTTAGCAGATAGTTTTTTTAATATAAGATTTAACTAGCGTTCCCTAACAAAATCACTTTAAAAATTCCAAAAGTTATAAATTAAGATTTTAATTCTACTTAATTTCCGTATTGCTCATGCTAAAATGGTCGGTTTTGGAAGACTTTTCGAATTACAGTTTCCAAAACTTGTCATTGTGAATCCCCATTTTTTAGCTCCAGAAAACTTCAACTATTTTCGTTGTCACTTTATTCGTTAATTTTTGCAATTAAATTAAGGATTCAGTAACTTTTATTTCAATGCTTGAGTATTTTCCGTATTGCTCATTTAAGTCTTTTCGACACAGACTTTTCGAGGAACGGTCTTGAAAATTTGCCATCGTGAAGCTTCATTTTTTAGCTCTAAAAAACTTCAATTGTTTTCGTCGTCACTTTATTTGCTGATTTTTACAATTAAATTAAGGATTCGATCATTTTCATTTCAAAGTTCCTTCGCATACGTCTACAGAGATTTTCTATTACTGAAAATTTCCTTTTTTCACTCTTGGTCCAGGGGGAAACCCTGGTAGAAGGAGGTTGTTTTGGGGAGGGAGGGGCCTATACCTTTCTAAAATCTATATTGTTATCTATATTATAGCTCTTATTTTTACTCTTGGTGGAGGAGGTCAACCGTAATAAAAGAGAAGTGATGGTGGTGGGGAGGTGCCGCGGTCGGCTCCCTTTTCAAATCTTCGTTTTCTTCTATCTTAATGACTCTTGCTTCGATTTTGATGTATTCACGTTAAATTCGCATTCTAATGAAACAAGTCTACCTACTCACGCTAAATTTCGGCGCACTTTTGTTGCTTTACGACTACGCGGGTGCAGAACTTACTGAAAATCTGATTGCTTTAAGAACTGGTCGCTATATTTAGTGACAGCTCATGGGGAAAGCCTACTAGTCTGTAATACTAGTAAATGTCAATTACATATGTCAGTTTGTGCCCCTTCATCCAAATCCGGATATTTACATCGTCGTATGGAAAATTCGAAAACTTTATTGGGTTTTTAAATATTTTTAGGCGGGAATTACTGTATACTAGCACTAACGGTTAAAAAATTATAAGGTCGTTTTATTGAAATACTCTGTATACTTTTTGTAAATTACGCCAAAAGAGAACTTGTCTTACGAAGGAATTTTCTATAACCTTTTACTTTTGTTTTTCATTACCTAAATTGCATAGTATATGTAAAGAGAAGTATTATGATGATGAGTCAAGATCCGACTCTCGGATTTGGATGGATTTACACTTTTTAGGCGTTATTTAATACGAATTGAATATATTTTAATTTTCCCTACATGCATCGCATAATATACAGGGGTGATCGTAAACGCTTTCAACAAAAAGGAGGGGTGATAGTACACATCGAGACGAACAATATTTGCATTGGAACTTAGGGCCGCATTCCACTCATAGTGCCGGAAAAGAATAAAGTTACATATCCACGTTGATCCTTCAACATTGAAAAAAAAAGAGACAACTAATTCAGGAATTTCACATTTCCATTAGCATCAGAGGACTCAAAGTAGCTGCTCAAAGTAGCGTCCGAGAACGTCGTTGCACAGTCGACACCGATGAATGGAAGACTGTCGCACCCTCTCGCAGACTCCTGGTGGTGGTGTTGATCTTGTCCGAAGCATCAACGATTCTCGCGATGAGATAGATCTTCCAGGGAGTCCACAGGTGCACCAATGTTTTCATGTGCCCCTGGGAAAGGTCCGGGAAGCGCGGAGGCACAAGACACAGGTCCGCCACATCTAATCCACGAGCCCCAGCACGCTTTTCCACCGAGGTCAGATACTTCCTAAATGCGACATATCCCAGGCGGGATATTTAGCATTTAGGAAGTATCAGTTAGGAAGTATTTTTTTCACCCTGTATAAGGAAGTTATTGTGACGGGGTCGAAAAATCGAATTAAAGTTTTAGGCGTAAGAGCACGTTTCATGCATTCCTGAATTCGAATGTTTTTGAGGTTGAAGTTTGTGTATGTATGTGTCCGTGAGTCTGTGGAAGTGACGTCTCACAAACGAACGGAGCTATTAAAAAAAATTGGTACGATTATTAAAATCAGTAAATAATAGAACCCTATGGATTTTTAAACGCGATCGAATATTCGGGAAATCTCCCCCCCCCCCCCCCACACAATATTCAAATAAATTTTGAAAAAATCATTAAAAAATTAGGATCTATCATAATATTAAATAAATATTCTTTTTTTACCTAGATTATCATTAGAAATCGAATGATACCCACGCTAGAATGCCAACACGAACCGTTCTCGAGATATTGTAGGTTTTCAGATAAATTTATCGAAAAAATTACACAAAATTAAAGGTAAGTAGCAAGTATCTTTAAATGGGTTGACCTGCAGGCGATAAATTTGGCGAAATATCATCAATTTGGCGACGTTTTGAAAATGTGGCCAAATTGACAAAAATGCTGTCAAATTGACGAAAATGTCATCAATTTGAAAAAAAATGACGCTCGATTAACGACAATTACCCAATATTGATGAAAATTAAATATTTTCTAATGATTACAATCGTTTAATATGCGGATTACTGTGCTTAGTGGATTCTAGCAATACTTTTAATTGCCAAGAAATATTGCCAAGATTTGCGAGAAATATAAATTAATTTGGTACTTCGAAATACTTTTAAACGTTTCTATCCTGCAAAGCGCCAAATGTTAATGAACAATTCAACGTTCAAAACGTTGTGCCGTGGATCCTGTACATTATTAGTTTGCTGTGAAACCATTCATTGTGTTATGTAAAATTATATGCAGCCCACAGACCAACATGCACCCTTTTTCAAGATATTTTACTTTTTTGATCTGAAGTTTGAAAAATTAAATTGACCCAAATGAAAAAACTTACACTTAAATCGTTTACCTGAATTAAATTTAACTCAAATAAGCGAACTATAAAATACTTTTAATCGGAAATAAATGGACATTATTGTTTAGAAATTGTCACCAAATATTCTCGAAATTTTACTTCTCCACATGGCGCGCGATATTTTGCAAAAAGAAAAAAAAAATCGAGCGAATTACATAAAATTGGGTATACTTCATTTAATCAGTAACAAAAACCCTAATAATTTTCAGTGATATCTAGCTATAAGAAATCTCTAATTGTGGCGGATTGGAGTTATGTGTTTAACACATCACTTTTGGGGTCAAACATTTTGCCATATGCTACTGTTTTCACAAAAATAATTCCTTGAAACACCTGTTTCTCAGAATCTGTTAATTATAGATGGATCTCAGATGTTGATTGGTTTGGATTCAGCTTCATATTTTTGAAGAGAGCGGAGAATTCACTAAGTATTTTCGCTTCCTGTTATTTTTTTATTTTCAAAATTTTTCACTTTCCTTGAAGATTTTTATTTAACAAGATTGACTATAAATGTAACTTAAAATGATAACTGATATGGATTCATCGTCAAGTTTTGGAGGAGGTAAAGTGGCTCACTCCGAATTTTCACTTCCGGTATCTGTTCCACTTCAAAAAATTTCCTTGAAACATTTATTTCTTAGGAATGGCTATAGATAGAGCTTAGTACATACAATCTGAAACTAATCTGGATGCAGTATCAAATTCCTGAAAGTGTGGGGGAGACTCGCAAAGATTTCCAGTTCTAGAGATGTCAGTCCCGATTCGAAAATTTGCATTTAATTTTCTTTGAAACATCTGTCTAGGGATCTGTTACAGATATAGCTTAGATGATGACTGATATGGATTCAGCATCAAATTCCATAGGTGAATGGGTCGATCACTAAGGATTTTCAATTTCTGTTCTTGAAACATCTGCTTTTCAAAATTGGCTACAGATAAAGCTTAGATGATGACTGATATGAATTCAGCATCAAATCCCAGAGGGTATAAGGAGAGTTCACTAAGGATTTCCGATTCTGGAGGTCATTTCTAGTTTTTCCAAAAATTCTTATGACTGTACGAAATAAGTATGCAAACGAGAATAAAAATTCTCAATAGTTCCATCAAAAATGAAATGTACACACCATTTGCCTCCATATGAAAGCTCTTTCATAAATTTCTTGGTTCCCTTTTATCGAAGATTTGGTAACTCACGTTGATTATGCTACGATTACATAACGTAAAAACATTTTATCCATGTGCTTTTTCCCGGCATTTGATGATTAATAGCTGGTTGTTAAGGATTTAAAATTATATCGTTAAACGAAGTCGGAAATTGTGACAACATATCCTTTGGACATCTGGGATTAAAAGCTTTACTAGAATCCCAAGTGAATAAATGTGGCATCGTAATCTCATTAGCAAATCTACCGACCAAACAAACAAGAGCTATCTATACATAACTGGTTAGAACAAGAGGAACTATGAATCAGACAATGCGTCTGCAATTTCGTCTTATTTCGTTCGCTTTCGATGCGAGTGTTGTGCAATACAAATATTTCCTCAGCTCTTTTTCGAATTAATATGACCTTGATTTTTTAAAATATATATATAAAAATAAAAAAATTAGATATTAAAAAAAATCGCCAATTGGGGGCAGGTGTGGGGGGGGGGATGGCACTCAACAACATACTCCACTCGACTTTTTAAATTCGCATTCTTTAGGTTCAATCGCATTATATTCGCATCAGAATTCAAAGATAAAAAAGGCAACACGACTTTTCCTACATAATGCAATAACTGCTTCTTTCACAACAAATTAATGGTGTATAAGATCCACAGCACATTGTTTTTGGCATTGAATTAATACGACGTAAATTGAGATTGGGCGCTTTTGGCCAACCACAGTCACTTATACACACATGCGAAATCTTCCTCAAAATGCAATTAACGGTTAATGAACATAGCGTGAAATAAATGACGATTGACGAATTCTCTAGCTTCAAAATACAAAACTATTCCACGAGAATGAAGATAACAGATTCCTTGCATAATATTGCATATGGAAATTTGAACCTATTAAATACTTGATACTTTTTTTTAATTTTTTTAAAGCATTCTTTTGAAAAAATGTGCAATATCTCGAAAACTGTTTAGGCTAGCGTTCTAAAGTTGGTGTCATTCATTTTATAATGAAAAATTACGGATGAAATTATTCTTTATTTCACAGTATTGAAGGTCCTGATTTAATTTTTCTCTTCAAAAATTCGTTCAAAAGTCTTGCAATATCTCGAGAACGGTTCATACTAGCATTCTAAAGTTTGTATCATTCGTTTTCTAATGAAACATCACGTCTGATATGATTATATATTATCATTATTAAAGGTCTAAATTTTTTCATATTTTTTCAAAAATTCATTTGAAAATTGGGTCTGTCTTCCGAACATTCGGTTGCATAGGATATAATATTCACTAATTGAAGTAATCATACCAAATTACATTCAAAATGCCCCATTCGTTCGTAAGATATCGCATCCACAAACTCACGAACACACACACTAACACATACATACACACACAATTAGCACACACACACACACACACACACACACACACATTAGCACACACACATACAATTACCACACGCACATCAACACACACGCACACACACTAACACACACAAACGTACACCAGCACACACAAACGTACACAGCACACACACCAACGTACACACCAGCATACACACCAACGTGCACACTAGCATACACACCAACGTACACACCAGCATTCACAGCACACACACACCAACGTACACCTGCACACACGCTTCAGCATACACAGCACAGCACAACACACCAACGTACACCAGCACACACATCATCAGCGTACACAGCACACACGCTTCAGCATACGCAGCACAACACACCAACGTACACCAGCACACACACACATCAGCGTACACAGCACACACACCAACGTACACAGCACACACACATCAACGTACACAGCAGACACACACACACACATTAGCGTACACAGCACACACACACACACACACACACACACACACACACACACACACACATTAGCGTACACAGCATACACACACACACCAACGTACACCAGCACACACACACACACACAAACACACACACCAGCACACACACAAACACACACACCAACGTACACCAGCACACACACACATACACACACACACACATGCACACACACACACACCAACGTACACCAGCACACACACACACCAACGTACACCAGCACACACACACACCAACGTACACCAGCACACACACACACCAACGTACACCAGCACACACACACACCAACGTACACCAGCACACACACACATACACACACATGCACACACACACACCAACGTACACCAGCAAACACACACACCAACGTACACCAGCATGCACACATCAGCGTACACAGCACACACACATCAGCGTACACAGCACACACACATCAGCGTACACAGCACACACACATCAGCGTACACAGCACACACACATCAGCGTACACAGCACACACACATCAGCGTACACAGCACACACACATCAGCGTACACAGCACACACACATCAGCGTACACAGCACACACACACAAGCGTACACAGCACACACACACAAGCGTACACAGCACACACACACACACACATCAGCGTACACAGCACACACACACACAAATCAGCGTACACAGCGCACACACACACACACACCAGCATACGCAGCACACACACACACCAGCATACGCAGCACACACACACCAGCATACGCAGCACACACACACACACCATCATACGCAGCACACACACACACACCATCATACGCAGCATACACAGCACACACCAGCATACACAGCACACACAAACTCCAGCATACACAGCACACACACACACACCAGCATGCACACACATACCAGCATACACAGCACACACACACCAGAATACACAGCACACACACACACACACACCAGAATACACAGCACACACACACACCAGCACACACACTCACACCAGCACACACACAGCATACACACCAGAATACACAGCACACACACACACACCAGAACATACACAGCACACACACACCAGCACATACACAGCACACACACACCAGCACATAAACAGCACACACCAGCATACACAGCACACACCAGCATACACAGCACTCACACACCAGCATACACAGCACTCACACACCAGCATACACAGCACACACACACCTGCATACACAGCACATACACACACCAGCATACACAGCACACACACACACCAGCATACACAGGACACATACACCAACATACACAGCACACACACACCAGCATACACAGCACACACACCAGCATACACAGCACACACACACCAGCATACACAGCACACACACACCAGCATACACAGCACACACACACCAGCATACACAGCACACACACACACACACACACACACACATACACACACACCCACACACCAACGTACACCAGCACACACACAAACTCACACACCAACGTACACCAGCACACACACAAACTCACACACCAACGTACACCAGCATACGCACACCAACGTACACCAGCACACACACACACCAACGTACACCAGCACGCACACATCAGCGTACACAGCACACAGCACACCAGCACGCACACATCAGCGTACACAGCACACAGCACACCAGCATACACAGCACACACACACACCAGCATACACAGCACACACACACACCAGCATACATAGCACACACACACCAGCATACACAGCACACATACATACACAGCACACACACACCAGCATACACAGCACACCAGCATACACAGCACACACCAGCATACACAGCACACACACACCAGAATACACAGCACACACACCAGAACACACAGCACACAAACCAGCATACACAGCACACACACACCAGCACACACAGCACACACACTCACACCAGCACATACACAGTACACACACCAGAATACACACCAGCACATACACAACACACACACACCAGCACATACACGACACACACACACACACACACCAGCATATACACAACACACACACACCAGCACATTCACAGCACACACCACTATACACAACACACACACATCAACACATACACCTGCATACACCAACAGACACACACACCAGCACACACTAACACACACCAGCACACGCTCACACACCAGCACACACACACAGCACTTACACACACACACACAGCACTTACACACACACAATACACAGACACAACAGCACACACACACAACAATACACAGACACAACAACACACACACACACACACACAACACACACACACACAAACAGCGCACACACACACACACACAAACAGCGCACACACACAAACAGCGCACACACACACACACAAACAGCGCACACACACACACAAACAGCGCACACACACACACACACACACACACAAACAGCGCACACACACACACACACAAACAGCGCACACACACAAACAGCGCATACACACACAAACAGCGCACACACACAAACAGCGCACACACACACACACACACAAACAGCGCACACACACATACTCGCACATACGCACACACACATACTCGCACATACGCACACACACATACTCACACACAACACACTAGCATACACACACTAATGCGCACTCACTAACACACACATGCGCGCACACTATCACACTCACATACACACACACACTAATGCGCACACAATATCACTCATATATACACACACGCTAACACCCTTAATTCATACACACATACGCACATACTAACACAAACACACATTATAATTTCAACAAGAAGGATCAATCATGTATAAAGCATTGATTATGAAACACTTTCCAACTCAAATGTAATCCGCTGAATGTATTGCATCTATAAAATACGATACATTCAGCGGTGATATTTGTTGAATTGGCACAACTACAATAATTTATTTTACTTGAAACCTAAAACTTCATCGAAAAAAATTAAATTTATTCAAATGACGTCATCCGAAATATAAATCGTCTGGCCCTCTTTGTAAAAGCTGTGAATATTTCATTCATAGATTTTTATTCCAGACTCCACAGTTAAATAACGTTGCGTGAAAAAAAAAATCATCAATTCTTATATAACTTATCTTGCAGCTTGATTTGTTTTATATTCTGCATAAGTTAAAATTAGGCTTCGTTGTAGAAATAATCAAAGTTTGATGATCATTTAAACTCGACAATATTGTCAATGCGTTGGCGCAGAATATAGATACACAGAAAAAAATAAATAAAAAATAAAGCGGGTTTAGGACGGATGAACATTAAATCTAAATTTAAAAGAACTTTAAAAAACACGATTTTTACTTTGGGGAAAAAGATGGCTGCCATATTTTATTTTGAAGTGGGTCACGTGATTTCTTCATATTATATGGGTGTCATTATTATATTTATTTAAAAAACTACAGAACATGTTTTGCTGACATTTTTTTTTTTATATATTTCATGGGATAATTTGAATATTTCCTAACATTTTCATAGCAATTTGTGAATTTTAACTTCGTTTAAAAAAGTTTGAAAAACTAGGTCCCATAAGGTTCAATGTATTTCATTTTTTCAACCCGGGTTAAATCCAAAACTACTTGGGTGATGTTATTCATTTACATTCCCATGTGTCCCACAGACCGTCTCAACAACATACTAAAATTTCATTTTGATAAAGTCATTTTTACGGCAGTTATCGAACTAACGGACAGACAGACAGAATGAACAAAGTCATAAACACTTTTTAACTATGTTGTAAAGTGTTAAAAACGTTATATTCCATTTCAGTGATGCTTGAAACGTGCTCTTCTGTCAAAAACTCGAAATCAAATTTTCGACTCTACAATACTTTCCCTTTACATCATACTATTTATGTAGGTAAAGTAAAAATCTTACGTTTCAAACACATAGATTCCTCTACGGATAAACAAATTTCGATTTGGGGAGAAAACAGTTACACTAATTAAAACTTCTCATTACAGGATCCCGCTGAAAATAGCAATTGACTTATTGCTATTACCAATTAAAAATTTTGTACAGAATTTCATTTAATTCACTTGGTTATTTAGTGAGATATAGTGATGTTTTATGGATCAAGGACACAGATTTAAAGAACGAAAATGTTAAAACAGCCAATAATTTGCATAACTTAAAAAAAACATTCTTGAAATATCCAACATATAGTGGTAATTTCTTGAGAATGGCTCATGATAATTACTAAATAATAGCGTCCAGTTAATTTTCGGTTAAAAAAACTTAACAAAGCATTATTCATTTGATAGTTGTAAAAATAGTTAAATGTTTTAAGAATTTCTTCATTTCAGAACAAAAGCATAAAATATCCCAAGAACTCTAGCTAATAGCTATTTAATTAACATTTTTAATCTATTTATTTTTGTATAATTTGAGTTTTGAGAATATTTAAGTTTCGAAAAATTGTTTGAAAAGTTAAAGATGATCTCCCCTTCCAGCTACAAACTACTCAATACAGACTTCTAAGATTTATTAATTTCAAAAATCGAGCTTAATTTTATTCTATTTGCTTACGGCGCTTTACCTGACACTCTTGAGCGACTTGTATCCTGTGTATAAGAGCATTATCATGTTGAAAAATGACTCCCAGAAAACGCACGCGTTATCAACACATCTAGGCAAAGTATAACTGAGGACATTACCTGCCGTTGGAAATGGCTCCTCAGACCATCACATCATGTATGATGGATGACTGCCAGAGAGAATTTTAGAATTTTGTATTTTAGAATTTTTACGGGAAGAAATATTTACTTCGAATTTAGTAACGGTGCCGGACGTTATTTAGCCCCGCTTATCATTGACAAAATTCTAAGCGCTCAGGCTTGGGGCGACTTCTGTCCTATAACAGGGCGTTGCATAAAGATAAAAAATAGCTCAACTCCTCAGCACCCATGGACCATAGTTTCACGGTAATTGCCGTCCGTCAGCATGACCCATACAAGAGATAATCATTGGGCACAAAACTTCCTCAAGCAGGGATCAAAGAAGTACCCGCCCCACCCGAAGGTACACGGGAGACAACGAACCCGTCGTCCCGACAGCAGCCGAGCACCTGGCACAGCACCAGACCCAACAACCAGCAGCCGAAGCCACCCAGCAAGGGTCCGACCCCCGCCTCCAGCCGAAACACCAAAAGGCACCAAACAAACACGAAGCAGCCACCTCCTGCCCACAAAAGAGGGTCATCCTCCACTGGAAACAACACACGGAAACACAACAAAACACAAAACAAAATCAACCAGACTCGGTTGGAAAATACATACATATTGGATGTACCCTTAAGAGGTGAAGAAATAAAGACAACCACAAGTACTTTATTCTATACAATCCTAAACTTGCCAAAATACAGAAGCATTAAGTAAACTTACAATTACATATCTTACAAGTCCAAAATCCAAACAAACTGACACCAAAATCTAATTTGAAGGTGGGTTCCGATTCGTTTACAAATGTATCATTTACAAGAGTATCCATTCCTTTTATAAAAACAATTTATCTTAAAATCAACAAAATAAAGCATTATAACTATACAAAATAACTTGCCACACAAAGATCTCTACCAAAAGGCAAAATTTCCACAAGTCCATTATACAACATGAAATCTTGCCAAAAACACAAAAGCATTAAGGAAACTTACAATTACATATCTTACAAGTCAAAATCCAAACAGACTGACACCAAAATCTAATTTGAAGATGGGTTCCATTTCATTTACAAGTGTATCATATATATAAGTATCCATTCCTTTTATAAAAACAATTTATCTTAAAATCAACAAAATAAAGCATTATAACTATACAAAATAACTTGCCACACAAAGATCTCTACCAAAAAGCTAAATTTCCACAAGTCCATTATACAACTTGAAATCTTGAAAACTACAAAGCAGAGCACAAAAATAGAACTTATATACAATATGTACAATATGTACAAATAGAATACATGACCTTCCACACAAATTTACTCATCCAACTCTTTTGAGCAAATTCTTAACAATAGAGCAAATTCCTTCTTTGCTCTTGTGTCCTCTACAAAGATTTATAATCGTAGCCTGTTTGAAATTCAATGGAAAGAACTTTGTTCTTATACTTTCCCAGAGCTTGCATCTATAGATGTTGTGTTCTATAGTGCCCTCTTCACTTCCACAAAAGCAGAGTTTGCTCTTGTTGAAAAATCTGTGTTGATAAGACCTGAAAGCACCATGTGTAGTGAGGATTTGGTTTATGTAGAAGTTTCCATATGCAACTTTGGTAGATACCTTAGGAATCTGTCTATATAACTGTCTACCTTTTATGCTACAATCCCATCTATCCTGCCACTCTTCTAGACAGTAATTTTTGATCATACTTTTGAGTTGAATTTTTGTGGTACCAAAAACTTTCTTTTCTGGTAATTTTAAGGCCTCTTTAGCAAGTTTGTCTGCTTCTTCGTTCCCTTGGAGGCCGACGTGTGCCTTTACCCAATACATCCTGATACCATAATTGTTGTTTATTAACTTTTCTTTTAATTGATAAATCCACTTGTTCTTAATGTTATAAGAATTCAAGGCCATCAGAGCAGATCTTGAGTCTGTGAACAAATTCACATCCCTGATTTCATTTTCTATTATGAAGTCTATTGCGTTCCATATCGCATATAATTCAGCATTGAAAACTGTGTTATTGTCATCTATTCTCTCCTGCCATACCTTGAATATATTATCTTTATTATACATGATGAAGGCACTTCCTACCTTTTCATTGATTTTAGATCCGTCGGTATATATTTCCAGTTCGTAATCCCTACTTCTTCCTATACTCCACTTTATACCTTGTTCTTCCCAAGGCATATTACTATTAGTGAAAGGCAATTCCACTTCACTAGGATTCACTTGTACATTACCAATACAGATTTCTTGTTTCCAGTGGAGAAGTTTATATAACTTGATCTCGTTTCTTATCCTGATGTCTAGTGGTAAACATCCTGCCAATACTTGAAGGGAATCATTAGAGACGGTTCTATAACATTTTGTTATGGATAACAGAGGCATTCTCTGTATCTGATATAATTTGTCGTTTTTCCTTCTGTGGTCTTGGTACCATATTTCTGCCCCATACATGATCATTCTTTCTGTGGCTTTCATGTATATTTCTTTTATGACTTTGGGGCTAAGACCCCAAGTTGCTCTTGATAGTCTTGTCAATTTATGGTGGAAATTGTAAACTTTATTTCTCACCTCCCTTAAATGGGCCATCCAGGTTAGCTTTTCATCAATAGTTAAGCCCAAGTACTTAAGCTCTTTATTGTAGCTGATTCTCTGACCTCTAAGTTTGATTCCCGGTATATGGGTCACCTTCTTCTTATATCCAATCATCGTAAAGAGGGTTTTATCCTTATTAAGGATTAGTCCGTACTTATTAGTCCACTCCATAATCTTGTTAATGGCATCCGTCCCCAAATTAGCAAACAAGTAAGATGCTTTTGCTTTAATAAGTATAACAATATCATCCGCAAAAGCTTGTATAGTAGTGGCACTATTACCAAAATTAATGTTTAACACTCTATCTGCTATTACAAGCCATAAAATCGGTGCTATACTGGATCCCTGTCGGATTCCCTTGTTGTAACTTAAGTACACTCCCTTTTCTTCCACTTTAACATATCTCTCATTTAAAAAATTTTTAATCAGATTTAAAATCAACTTCGGAGTTTTAAAATCAATCAATTGTTGGATTACATCTCTCCACTTGACTGAATTAAAAGCATTAGAGATATCCATAGATATTAGACATGTAATTAACTGTTCAGCTCTATTTACATTTATCTGATTTGTTAATGCCTTAACTGCATCAATTGTACTATGGTTTTTCCTAAAACCATATTGGTTTTTATTAAGCTTCCCCTCTAAATAATAAGTCAATCTCTTGGTCATAAGTTTGTCCAAAACCTTTCCCTATATGGGGAGTAAGCATATTGGACGATATGCTTCTGGTGTATTAAAGTCCTTTCCGTCTTTTGGGATGAGAACTACTCTTGCCTTTTTCCAATGATTTGGAAAAATTCCATTTAAAAGACAAACATTCATTATATTTAGGAACCACTTACTGTCTATATTCCTCAAGCAGGGATATCGAACTGTATGCTATTCATGTCAGGTTTCGTGTTTTCAGAAGATATTTTAGAGGTGCTCCCCCTCCCCCTTTTTAACACTTTACAACAAAGTTGAAAAGTGTTTATGACTTTGTTCATTCTGTCTGTCTGTCTGTCTGTCTGTCTGTCTGTCAGCACGATAACTGCCGTAAAAATGACTTAATCAAATTGAAATTTTAGTATGTTGTTCAGACGGTCTGTAGAACCTATGGGAATATAAATGAATAATATCACCCAATTAGTTTTGGATTGAACCCGGGTCGAAAAAATGAAATACATTGAGCCCTATGGGACCTAATTTTTCAAACATTTTTTAAGCGGATTTAAAATTCACAAATTGCTTCGAAAATTTTAGATAATATTCAAATTGTTCCATAAAATATATAAAAAAAAATTCAGCGAAATATATTCAGTAGTTTTTTAAATAAGAATTAAAATAATAATTACACCTCTTATATGAAACGATCACGTGACCATGATATGAAACGATCACATGACCCACTTCAAAATGATATATGGCATCCATCTTGTTTCAAAATCGTGATTTTTTAAAGTTCTTTTTAATTCATATTGAGTGTTGTATCCGTCCTAAAACTACTTTATTTTTGCTTAAATTCTGTGCATCTACATACTGAAACAACGCAATGACAATATATTTGAGCTTAAATGCTCATCTAAATTTGATTATTTCTACAACTAAGTCTATTTTTCACCTATGTAAAATGTAAACAGCAAAATATATGGAATGAGTTGTATTAGAATTCCTGTATTTTTTTTAACACAAAATAATTTAGTCCATGGAGTCTGCATGGCTGATATGAATGAAATATTAATTGATTTCATAAAGCGAAGGACGGTTTTTTTTTATGAAGTTTCAAGCATAGAGTTTAATTTTTTGTAGCTCCATGGTCTTAAACAAAATGTTTAAATAAAATAAATTATTATAATATTGTGATGAATGAAATGAATGGGAGAAAGTTATGAATGAAATCCTGTTTTTATAGAGAGATCCAGGCGTGTTATTTTTTCTATGACGTCATTTGAATTAATTTCAGTTGTTTTCGATGAAGTTTTCAAATATAATAAATTATCGTAGTATTATGATAATTCTAAAACTATTACCGAGGAATGTATAACATTTTAGAGATGTTTAAACCAGGCAATTTATATTTCAATGCCGTCATTTGAATGAAGTTCATTTTTTTCGATGAAGGTTTAAGTTTTCAAATATAATAAATTAATGCAGTATTGTGATAAGTTTCAAAATATTACCGAGGAATGTATTGCATTTTAGACTTGTTTAAATAAAATTGCATTGAAGTTGGAAAGTGTTTCATAATCAATGCTTTAAGCATGATTGATCTTTCTTGTTATTTCTAGTCACAGGGTATTTTTTTATGTTTTTACTTTCCTTATACTATACGTAGTGTAATGTATAAGGGAAGTATTGTGACGAGAACGAAAATTCGAATTGGAGTTTTTGACAGAAGAGTACGCTTGTCGTGTTTTTGGACAATTATGTCCTTCGGACAATTATAATTTTCATTCACAAAAGTAAACGGATTGTGAAACAGAGTTTAAGCTTTGCCGCTCATTTTGCATTTGCCGCCTGCGATAAATGTGTGGTCAGTGGCTTATTTGGAATGGGCGCTTAGAGAGGTTGGTGGTTTTAGTTATTTTCTGACACCAGATTAGAGAGTTGATTATTTAGATCACTTGTCTAACTCATCCAGATCATTCTATAGAAATTTCAAAATTCTTTTGATATGGCGTTATTCTTAGATGTGTTTGTTCTCTGAAAAAAAAAATATATATTGTATTAGAAGCATTCAAACTATTAAATTTATAGTATCTGGATGTTTGAATTCAATTTTCAGACCCCAGAGTTAGTGCCTTTCTAACCTCTCGTCAACTACAGCATTCACATTCTAGTCTACCAGAAACATAAAAAGATCTTAGCTTAAAAACCAGACACAATAAAGAACATTTGTCGCTTTTTGTAACAGTTCCCATGCTGATATTTTTTTCATAACTTTCGAAAAAAGGGAGAAAGGCCTCTTGTAACTGAATAAAAGAGCTAACAAAAGCAGCAGAGGTGCTCCGCCTGCAGCGTTTATTGACAAAACCATAACAAAGAGGAGAGGCGAAGTAGATAGAGAAGTTCACGGTTCTACTCTAGCAAAGAGCCCCTAGCCTCATTCTTGCAAGTGATCGTTTAAAATCGGAGATATTTTCGAATACTGGAATTGCAAGTTAAATGTTTAAATGAAAATATCTGGTACGGGCATATAAACAGTAGTTTATTTGGCTGTTAAATCTGTATTCGAAGTTCTTCATTCACAAAGGTAAACGGACTGTGAAACGGAGTTTAAGCTTTGCCGCTCATTTTGCATTTGCCACCTGTGGTAAATGTGTGGTCAGTGGCTTATTTAAAATGGGCGTTTAGAGGAGTTGGTGGTTTTAGTTATTTTCTGACACCAGATTAGAGAGTTGATTATTTAGATCACTTTCGAAATCATCAACTTGGCAGGTACGGGTTTGATCCCAAGGCCAAAGCGTGGTCGGCGAGCATTATAGCGTTGAGCTAAAAACGCCTACAGCTCAAGATAATTAATAATGTCTTGTGAGCATTCGCTACAGTTTTTCAAATGCACTGTAAAATGAAATATGCACTCAGATGATCTGTAGGAATTAGAAATTCCGTTGCATTGTGGAAGAAAGTATAAAGCCTTGTTACATACAGGTTTTAACAAAAAAAAAAAAAAAAATCAATCAAGCTTGCTCAGATTTGTTTGGATCAAATAATTCTGACTCTCTATTATTCTTTCTAGAACTACTTAGGCCGGGCCCCAAATTTTAAAGTAAATTTCGAACAAGTCGGGGCGTGTGTAGCTCCCTACCAATGCCCGGAATCAGAAATCCTTTTCCTAAAGGAAAATGGCCGAATTTTCTGAACTTTCCCTTATAAAGATATTTCGAGGAATTATGTTGCAGTGTAAGCAATTAAAAAGGATATTCAGTGCTGTGGGTGGGGAGTATTAATCTATAATATTAGCTGAAAATACTGATTTATAATGCCATCTTGGAAGACTTGTGTAAAATTGAGCTTTTACCCGATTGAAGATCTATAACCGGTTAACAGATAATATAATAGATTTACGGTTGCCTCTACTCAAAGGTCAGCAAGTTTTCCAATTTTTCTCTGCATCTAATGCTAGCAATTTTACCCGCGCTTCACGCATTCTCGGTGGCTAATGGCCACTAATTGTGGCACCCACACATTTAATAAAAGTTGTTGATAGCCAGTTTTAATTGTTAGCAGCGAAAGGATGGTATTTATTGTGTATTGAAAGGCAGAGTGATTTTTTTTTAATCCCTTTGTATCGTCACTCCTAATTCGAATTTTCGAAATGTTTAATTTTTTTATTGATCAGAAAGCTGAGACGCATCGAATGGGACACAAACCAGTACTCCAAGATTCTAGCTAGAGTGGAAATGCTCAAAAGCAAAGTGGTTTTAAGTTTGTTTATTTTTCTTGTGCACCATCCCTCCTAATTCAAATTTTTGAAATTCTAGAATCTTCTCTTGGTCTCGAAGCTGAGATGGATCGAATAACACCAAAACTAAAATTCTAGCTATAGCGGAAGTGCTCGATAATCTTAATACAGCATCCGTCACTCACTCATCCAGTTAGTTCAATGCATATTATATTGCAAATATGTGATTTTATATGAATGTTTCACACTGATTCCAAAGTAACTTCAAACAGCGCTATCATATATATCTAATATAGGCTACAATAGTCCAGGGAAGAGACATTTCAGGTTACCAAAAAATCTACTTTATTATATGACACTCGAAACATATCATTTGTTACATAGGTCGAATTCCTTATCGTCGACCAGCTCTCAAAAAATCTCTGTGTAGTCTGCGTTGGTTCACACAATGTATAGTTACACCGGAGGGGGGGGAGGCGATATGGGGAAAATGCTGCCTTCGTGTTCTTTATGCTTTAAAAATGTGATGGGGAAGCAGTTTCATGCGAGAAAGTTTACGCAGAGGTTAAGATTAGTGACCATATATGGTATGGTAGAGGAAAAGAGGAAGTGCTGGCAGACTTTGTTAATATTAGTGGCGTGGGATAGAATTTAATATAGCTGCAATACGTGCTTGACATGAAATAAGAATTTGGAATGAGAATTATGAAAGAAAAGGGCGCGTTATTGGAGAGAGCTTAAAATTTCTATATCATATATATACTATATGGATAATAGTTTTGCATTTTGACGCCTGACAATTCGCTAATAGATCATTTATATATAAGAAAAACTCTTATTTCCGTTTGTCTGTAATGCTTGGCGACAAATTTGAGACCAATTTATCAAAATACCGCCAACTTGATAATATTTCCAACCAAAATTTACGAAACTATCAACATTGCAAAAGTGACGCTAAATTAATGAATTAATTATTAAAATATTTTAATATATGGAATATATTGATTATTTCGAATGCTTTCAATATTGATAATTGTCAATTCAGAGTTGCACGAAAGAAGTTCATTGGATACTCGAAATAGTTTTGCATATTATCATCTGGAGAAGCGCCAAATGTGCAACTCAACTTTAAAAACATTGTACCATGGATCTTATACATTATTTTTTCGCTCTGAAACATTAAATTCATTGCATTATATAGGGGAAGTCATGTGTTGCCCACATCAGATTTTTTTTTCTTTTTTAATATCAGTAGTGTCGTTTTGCATTTTTTATATTCTTTCTTCGTGTTCTCAAGATTTGACAACTTGTCTTGTTAAGAGAGAAGCAGCAGGTGTTTGGAACCGATTTCCAAACGTTCTTGTATGCGAACACTGAGTAATCAGTTTTCTATTTCAGAATAAACATGTATTCTTTATTAGATTCTGCATTAAAATATCCCGAAAAACATATTATACTCACATAGATGAAAAAATGTCATCTTAGTGTTTCCCGTACCGTGTTGAATTTCCCTATACAATACATAGAATAACCGACACAACTGATTTTAAACATCGTATGATGTCTGTGATTTCAATGATGCAGGTCTCCCAACTAGTCTATAAAGTCTATATTATTCTATACATTTTAACATTAGTCTATAAAAGTCATATAGTTTACAAAGTCAATCTATATTCATGGTTTGTGTGCCTCTTGGAAATCCTTAGAAACTCCTAGATTTAAGATTATTTTTATAAAGGCCCTTAAAATCACCTTATTTTATTCATTTTAGTTTTAAACTCCTGAAAATCAAAAAATACTCCAGGAAAATCGCTCGTAATTACATCCTGACCTTTTATTTCCGAATACGATGCAAGAATTTTAAATATTAGCATTCTTTGGTGAAAAAATTGCAAATTTTCCCGTTTGTTCAGGAAAAAATTGCGAATTTTATAACTCTCAAGAATCAAGTCAAAAGATTCCTGCCACCTTGCAATTATTTCTTAGTTTTTTTTAACAGAGCATATATTGTTTCTAACCTGAGAAAGATGGCTCAAAATGCTGTCAAAATTATTGGTGTCTTCCTTGAAGTAAACAGGCATAAGCAAAAAAGAATTACTTGAATCAAACAGACATAAGCAAAATTGTTGTATTTTGTATTTACAACAATTTAATATTACCTTTATTGTAAGGTTGTATTTTCACAAGCAGCACTCTCATTTATGGTGATATTTTCACTACATTTTTTTACCTCCCATTGTTATATATAATCATAAGCAGAATTTTGTATTCATTTCACAATTTCTTTTGTTATGATTAATTTATTGTAAATACAAATTAAGACAAAGCATTTTTAGCCAACCATAAAGACTTTGTATTAAAAAAACCTTATTGTTATTTAATGTATGAAAAAAATATAATTAACAAAGGAAAAGAGGTAAATCCAAGAGGGAGGTTGTGAAGAGGGCATTTCTCTCTTTTTTTTTTTATTTATCTACTAAAAAAGGTAATCAGCATTCAAAGCAGAGATTAATTAAATTCACTCATTTGATTTGTCAAAAAAAGTCACCCCGTCCGCTTTTCAACAATCACTTTTTAAGCAAATCAACAAAAATACGTCTGCGCCCTAATTAAACGCCTTTAGATACGTTAGAATTTACCGCTCAATCCACTTATGCAGTCTAGGCACACCCGCACAGTGGGCATGATACGCTCTAAATAAGTGCATTTCACCCATCTTTTGCCCAATGTACAGACGTTTCTACCACTTAGCGAACGTGCAGGCCGCTAAGTGGCACCCTAAATAAGAACCTAAATCAAAACTACATGCGCGATCGTAATATGAATTAAATCAACGCGGAGGTTCAGAAAGGAATAAAATAAATCCGGAATGATTGAGTGGCGGGAGAGGGATCCAATGAAAGGATAAAAAAAGGGAGCTATTCAAACAATTACATGTTACCGCAGATTTAAAAACGAGGGTTGGGGTTATAAGATAAATATAATACGAAATTTAAACAATCTGAATGATAAATTTTAAATTCGCTAAGTTAGAAAATCGATATTCAAGAAGTTACACTTTTTGATTGCTTAAAATAAACATTATATTCTCAATAAATGAAAATGCTCTTATCTCCAAATATTTCGTTTTCCATAGCAACCAATCGCTAACACTCCGCGATTCCAAACAGATGCTTCAAAACGATCCACGATTGGAATTTTGTGACGGCAAAAACTAGCTGTTGGAAACGTTTCTAAATGGATTTTCGTTCTTCTACTATGGCACATTCTAAAAGTTTAAATTTAAATGAAATTTAAATGATGCCATATAAAATCATAATAAACTGATAGCTTCTGTAACAAAAAATTTTTATTGGAACAGTGTGAAATATTTAGAGGAGCTGCTGTTAAATTATAAAGATCGGATTGTCAGTCAACTTTTTTTTTATCAGAATTTTAAATTCGATTAAGTTTCCAAAACACGAAAAGTATATATTATTTTTCAATTTACGAAAAATCGTCTGCTGATAGGGCGAATTCCGTTCGAAATTTATTTGAAATAGAATTCTTTGATCTTTTCGGTGATGTTAAAGTAAAAACTCCTCGATGATATTTTCGATCACAAATTAACTGATTTGTGCCAAAATCGTTCAAAATAGAGCTTCAATATTTCATAACTAATAAACTGATTAGAATTTTTAAAAGAGTCCTTTACTCTCTGGAACCGAGGTACCCCTGTACCAAGGAAAACTTGAGCAATGTATATAAGCACAAATAACACAATAATGCAGCATATACAGCTGTTTCGAGGATACACTGATGCCTCTTCGTCCGTGCAAGAGAACCAACAAACCCGAAGTCCACAAGAGGAATGGACGCAAATAGAAGAAATTATAAGCCATGGATGCTGTTATCTGCAAAAGAGCGCGATCTTAAGCATAGACTAAGAGTTCAGAGGTAGATTTTGCTGGAATTCAGATAGTATACAGGATATCCCAAAAAGATTGAAACGCGCTTTAATTCTTTACCTGTTGGAGATAAGTGGGCAATGTAAATTGCAAAAAAGTTGAAAGTAAGGTAGGAAATAAGACTATATTAATGAAATAACCCTCCCATTAATTTTCAAAAAGTTACACTTTTAAATTTTTATACGACCCCCTTAGACAAATTTGGTCAATCAGAAAATTTTTATTTTTAATGCAACAAGATCATTAAAAAAGCCGCATATCTGTATCTTTCAAATCAACTGAATTATGGTAAAGGAAAAAATCTGACTTATGCCACTTTTCCGTACCATTTGAAAGGCTGTTTCATCAGTGAAATTACGGATCATAAACAGGAAATTGTTTAGATCAAAAATACATTAATATGTGTCAAAATTTTTTATCACAAATGCATCTAAATAAAGCATTACGCAGACAGATCATATAAAGCAGTGGTACTCACTACGCGGTTTAGTGGTACGCGGTTGTTAGTGGTACTTACTACGATTTCTTCCAGGGCCAGGTCTTGGATGAAATGAACCGGTAGTTCTTAATCTCTTCATCATCCTATAAACAAATGTACGTGAAATTTCAGACAAGTTTGAATATCGCCGTCCAAAATCCCGAGCAGTTTCTGCAATATTTTTATTACACACAGCATAAATCATTGTTAATTCGAAAAGCTCGTTATTTGTTAAAAATACCATAATGCACAGCCAGTTACGTGTTCTTAATTCGTCAGTTCAAAACTAAACATGCTGACGATTCACTGAATGATTTCTAATCTTCTTTATTTTGGTATAATATTAAAAAAAATGTTTAGTTGTATTGAATAAAAATAATACTGGGAATAAATACGTAAATTAAAAAATAAATTGTCTGCATTTTATTCTTCAGTTTTTTAAATTATTTTGCTATAAACATTTGAAACGGCTAAATTAGAGTTAAAGGAAAGAAAAAATCTTCTGCTAGTTCTATTCTTCGTTTTGAAAAATTATGTTAAATTTCAAAATCAAATACATACTTGCATTTGTTTAGTTATTTATTTTAATTGTTTCAAATAAAAAATGACATGTCTGAATGTGAAAAGTACTTAAGAATCCGTGATTGCATCGTGACCCTACGCAGAATTCGCAAAAATGTCTCCTATGTATTATCATCCAGTTTTATCTTTTTGGTGATATGTCACAAATTTACATTTCTAATTTGAGACATGGTCCCCATTCACAATGTTCAATAAAATATAACTACTCGCTCAATTTTAAAGATACAGATATGCTGTTTTTTTAATGATCTTGTTGCATTAAAAATAAAATTTTTCTGATTAACCAAATTTGTGTAAGAGGGTCGTACAAAAATTTAAAAAATGTAACTTTTTGCAAATTAATAGGCGGACTATTTCATTAACGTAGTCTTATATCCTACCTTACTTTCAACATTTTTGCAATTTACATTGCCCACTTATCTCCAACATGTAAAGAATTTCAATCGTTTTGGGACACCCTGTATATAACTGCATTCACTAGCAGTATACCTGTTCTTCGCATGGAATATGTAATATAAAGAAATTTAAAATTTACGATTATGTGCAAATTCCTATGGTATTCTAAAAGACATTGTTATTCAAAACATTCTATTAAAATATTTAATTTAACTTAATAAGAACATCTGGTTTTGCTATACAAAATTATCTTCACCGGCAGATCTGAAGAATAAAACACCCTGCTCCCGTTTGTAAACAAATTTACAAAAAATTTAAAATTGGAAAATATATGCCGAAATAAAAGGTCTAAAATGGCATTAGAAGATATATCCGTACCATTTTTATTCTGTTTCAACAATTGGCTAAACACAATATATGTGTTCGAAAAATCTTTGACAAAATAAAACAGATCACTTAGGGTATTGAAAATGTTAATAATTCCCGTAACCCTTCAACCCAAAACATAAATGTAATACATTTCATTTGCAATCGAAAAAGATTTAATAAAATTAGTCTGTATAATCTCATTGGGTTTAATTCCGTTGCTTAGCAACATGATATAATTTTCTTCAAATAAATTGCTGAAAAATATCGTCTGCATAATACTATATCTATTGATTTTTTAACTGTGCTTTTTAACACTTTACAACATAGTTGAAAAGTGTTTATGACTTTGTTCATTCTGTCTGTCCGTTTGCACGATAACTGTCGTAAAAACGATTTTATCAAAAGGAAATTTTAGTATGTTGTTGAGATAGTCTGTGGGACACACGGGAATGTAAGTATATAATATTACCCAATTAGTTTGTATTGAACCCTGTGGGACCTAATTTTTCAAATATTTTTTAAGCGAAGTTAAAATTCACAAATTACTTCGAAAATTTTAGGAAATATTCAAATTATCCCATAAAATGTATAAAAAAAATTAAACCAAATATGTTCGGTAGGTTTTTAAATAAAAATTAAAATAGTAATTGCACCCATATTATATGAAGAAATCACGTAACCCATTTCAAAATAAAATATAGCATCCATCTTATTTTCCCAGTGCGAAAATCGTGATTTTTAACGTTCTTTTACATTTATATTTAGTGTTGTATCCGTCCTAAAACCGTTTTATTTTTGCATATATTCTGTGCCAACGCAATTACAATATTTTTTAGTTTAAATGATCATCAAACTTTGATTATTTCTTCAACGAAGCCTAATTTTAATGGATGCAGAAAGCAAACAAGTGATTTAAGATGAGTTGTATAAGAACTGCTGAATTTTTTTTCACGCAAATGATTTAGCTCTGGAGTCTGGAATAAAACTGATATGAATGAAGTATTTATTGCTTTTACATAGAAAGCCAGAGGATTTATGAATAAAGTTCATTTTTTTTCGATGAAGTTTTAAGTTTTCAAATATAATAAATTATTGTAGTACTGTGATAATTTAAAATATATCAGTGCTGAATGTATCGCATTTTAGAGGTGTTTAAATAAAATTACATTTCACTCGGAAAGTGTTTCATAATCAATGCTTGATGCATGATTGATCCTTCTTGTTTATTAATATCTAGACAACCCCCTAGTCCTAGAAACTCGAAACATGGACAAAATTTTAAGTGGGGCTATTTTACGAATATCCACAATATTTCTAGAATTCGGTGTAGCCGTTCAATCTCCTGTGATAAGACAAACAAACACACAAATAAATAAAAAAACGTATTTCAATGTTATTTATATAGATTACCCAGGCCGTCCATCTCACCCAAAGGGTGTTGTTGATGGGACCCAGACCGTCCATCTCACCCAAAGGGTGTTGTTGTTGATGAGACCCAAACCGTCCGACCTACCATAAAGGCGTAAGGTAACTGTTTGGACGGCCGGGAAGAGCCACCCAATTTAGACCGGAACTCAGTGGAGGATGCATCCACAAGGACCGTACCCTCCTTCCCCTACCACCAACCTCTTGGAAGGACTTTCGGGCCCACATGTTTAACGTGATCTTACTCCGCGTGAACACGCCGGCAGTTTTGGCAATGGAGGGAATCGAACCCGGGCCTATCGAGGTCCATTCCCGCGCGCTAACCACTAGGCTACCGCGCCCTCACCCAAAGGGTGTCGAAAACCCAGACAGTCCAGCTCATCCGTGGACATAGAGCAGCAATTTGGGCACCCAAAGGGGTAGAGTAGTTACAAGGGACGACCTAAAAAAGCACAGAAAAACAGCCCACAGGCATACATAGACAATATACATAAACATATAATACGTTAGTGAATGCAAATATGATACAAAGGAATAAAATTATACAAAAATGTTGAAAAATCATTTCGAATGAAAGTTTTGAAACCGTCTAAAGAAATGAAAAAATTTAAAAAGAAAAGAGAAAACAAAAATTGCAAAAATTTAACCCATGTCCCATTGATTAAAAAGTAATTAAAAGCATGGGCAACTTATAAACCAGTAAATCAGTTAATACCATCACAGATCCTTTTTGCAATAAAAATACAGTTTTTAATTCTATCGATAGATTTTTTTTATTTCTACAAATATTCGAAAACCATAATGGTTGATTAGCAGGAAATTGTTTAGATAAATGAAAATTTTCAGTATGGGGACAAGAAAAATATATTATGGTCAATATCGCCAAAGTGATTGCAAATGCAATTAGAAGTTTGTGTAATATGGAAGTAATATAAGTAATAAAGTATATTAAGAATTTATAAAAAATTCGTACGAGGGAAAATATATCCATTTAGATAATTTTGTCGAAAATTAATTAACGAATTTTTAAAAATTCTACATGAGTACAGGAAATATATTACTACATTGTCTGATATGGCTGCTTTTATTTCCAGATGTCATTAATCCAATGGAACAAGAGACTCTATTGGATCCTGGACCAGTCCGATTAGCGCCCTGTTGGGAATCAAGACATGCGCCAACTGACGAGCTTAATTTAAAAACTATCACTCCTAAAGCAGATTTGGATGGTGCGCCTCCCAAAGATAGGTAAGTTTCTGTTTCAGGTTTCAACATCATTATTAACGTATTCACTCCATTAGTATTCACTTTTAAAACCTCTTTGATAGATAACGGAATCGCAATTTTTTTAGATTTCCGATGCTGATTTTCTAACACCGTGTTCGATTGCTAATGTACTTTCACCTTCATCATTCTTTAGTTTCTTCAAAATCTCTGTTTTCTCATGAAAAAACGGACCCGCCAGCTATCGTTGCACGTGATGATATCCGAACGAACGAATCGCGCAATCTTCACGATAATGGTGTATGTAGCAACATCTCTCGCATCATTCCTACCAGTATGAATTTAACATGCGAAAGACTTCTCGAATTAAATAGTCGGAACGGAAGATACCCTTTGATCCAACCGCTTAGTCGTAGCCTATAGACAGTTTGTTCTGTCTTCCACTTCCTGCGTCAGATGTTGCCACAATAGCTTAGAGGATCAGTATATCTGCATGTAAGATAAAACTTGCGGTGCATAGGCGCTCCTTCACCACGGGGGAATAAGTAAAATAACAACAAGATAAAACTTTTAACCCCTTTAAATTTCGAATAATCTAAATCACTCAACATTAATTTCCCAGTTGTACACTTACACGTTTAACAAAGTCGCACGATGAAAACCCAGGTAAATTCTTTCTCGTGACCATGAAGTTCATTTGATCTCCAGAACAACTGCAGTTTACACTCAATGCTACGATTCTAAAATTCCTTCGTTAGTTCTCGCTTCTCTTGATGTAAATCGGCCCTGAATTTATGTACTTAAACGCCATGAGCACATATTAAAATTTTAGTTAGTCCTTTCTTTATATAGAATAGATAAACAAAACGTCACGTCGTTTTCATCAGTTTCGACATTTCCTTTATTACTTTTCCCACAATACATGATAACGCATGAGGAAAGTATTGGAATCGTGTCGAGAATAGCAACTCGACTTTCGACGAATCTGCATATTTCGAGCACTCTAGAACCCGATAAAGCTATTTGTAGCTTGATGTCTGTGTGTGCATCTGTGTAATGCATGTATCCACTCTAGCTCAAAAAGTATTTGACCAAATTTCACACAATTTGGTTACCCTGGTGTTGTGATTAGATTTTGGTACGATTCGAAAAAAATAATGATAATAATAATAACCTGTGTATGTGCGAGAGAGAGAGTGGGTGAGTGAGCGAGAGAGAAATGGCTCGTTAAAATCTGAAATAAAAGACTAGATATGCTAAAATGTATCAATTAAATAAATGCTTGTTTTATACGTAATTTTTGAAGACTAGACTAAAAGAATAAGGCCAACCCCATACCTGTAGAGCTAACCGTTATTGCGGTATTTTATGTTTTCGCATTTTTGCCACATCGCCTTTGAAAATATGTACTGTCGCCAAACGAAAATTAAATTAAAGCTGCAAATGCAGTGTGATTTCGAATAATAATAATGTGTGATTTCAATTAATTATCAGTTTTATTTTGTACAATTGAAATCAATTCAATGAATTATGAAAGAAACAGAGAAAATGAATAAGTCTGTCGAGACTTATTTATATTTTTTTAATAATAATTAATTTATTATATTAATTATTAATATTAATTTAATAATAATTAATTTATTATATTAATTATTAATATTAATTTAATAATAATTAATTTAATAATAATTAAACATTTAATAATAATTAAGAAAAAATAAAAACATGGGCTGTCCACATCAGATTTTTCTTTAGTCCAACGATATGTGTTCTCCATTCCGCGAATAATCGCGTAATAACGAAACTCGAGGAATAACAATCGCAAATGGTTTTCAGATCGATCGTAGAAATATTCTGTAAAAGCGAAAAAAAAACAGAGACCCCGTTCACAAAATTTTCTACTTGACCGCACGTTGTTCTGACATCGCATGTGATGAAGTGGCCTGTCTGAAGCCGCTGCCATAGGGATCACGGCATGGGGTGCACGGCAAAAAGGAAGGCTCTGAAATTTTAAAGATATATATTTCACATGAAAATGAATAGTCAAAAGTCGAAGCTTTGAAACTGATTTCTGATATCAACCGTAAAGCGAGAGCTGCAGACGCACTTATATCGTGCTTGCGTTTAGCAAAAGTAACCAGTGTCTCTTTTAGGCATGCATCCGGGGGGTGACCATTCCCCCCCCCCCCTACAGAGACATTTCATATTTCCGATTCAAATGTGTACTATATATAATGTAAATATAGTAGTTAACATTTGCCTCTAAGTTTCCATTCGCACTCCCCACCCCGCTCGCCCCGGCTCAAATGTCCTGAAATGTACTGTAAGTAGCTACACTCCATCTTTTGAGAATTTCACAGAGGATCACCTACCATGACTCGACATCCCGACACTTTTTTTTTACTTACTCTGTTCTGTATTTTTTATTTTACAATAAAATAAATATTATAGTATATTTTAATTTGCAACTTTAATATTCTTTCTATAAATAAGTTAGTAGCTAGGTATGTACTCTTCAACTTTTTTATTGATAAGAAAAGTGTCGATAGATGTATATTTACAAGTTCGTTAGTCGATCTTCATAGACAAAAGTAGGGACACCACTGATCTATAAAGTACACTCATGTCTAAAAGTTAAGCATAATTCTTAAAATGCGAAAAATTCGGAGTTAATATGCATACAATGGTTCACAATCAGTTGGGGAGAATCGTGGGACGAAAGTAAATCATTGTACATATGCAAAACAGTTCAGTCTACGCCGACATGCGCAAAGCACCGGCGCACGTCGGAACGAGTATAAAACGGCCTCGAGCGGCATGGCCCGTTGAGGCAGAATTTCGCAATTGCTGTGGTATGGAACGTTGTTAACAATAAAAAAGGGGCGAAAGATGTCACAAAGCTGCCAACTGGACATGTTTTTGAAGGGACGAATTATTTGATTGCTGGACTCCGTCACAAAGATGCCAACTGGACATGTTTTTGAAGGGACGAATTATTTGAATGCTGGACTCCGGTCGATCCCAAACCGAAGCATCTCGAATTCTGAATGTGCCTCAGTGTGTGATCTCCAGACTGTGGCAGAGATTTCAAACCACTGGAGATGCTATCCGACGACCAGTACCAGGTCGACCAAGGGTAACACCCGCATGGCAAGACCGATATTTGGTGATAACTGCTCGACGTCAGAGGAACCGTTCTGCCAGGCAACTGAGTTTAGTTCTGACAGCCGCCACAGGAATCACTGTTTTGAGACAAATTGTTTACAGGAGACTCAGACTCGTTGGTCTCTATGCCAGACGACAAGCAGTTTGCATCCCCCTAACGTCTCACAGAAACGTTCGCGTTTACAGTGGAGTTTGGAACATCGGCAGTGGAGTGGACAACAGTGGAGCAATGTCACGTTCAGTGACGAGTGTAGGTTTAGCCTGCAAACTGATTCTCGTCGTACCACGATCTGGCGAGAACATGGAAGGAGTTTTCACCCGGGATACATCACGGAAAGACATCATTTTCCGTTTGGGGCAGTCATGGTCTGGGCAGGCATCATGATGGACGGCCGCACAGACCTCCACATCTTTGACACGGGGTTGGTTACCGCTCAAAGATACAGAGACGAAGTCCTTGAGCCTACCGTTCGATTGTTTCGAGGTGCTGTTGGTCTTGATTTCATATTCATGTATGATAGCGCGCCTCCTGACCGTGCGGCCTTGGTCGGCGACTTCCTTCAAACTGAAGATATCCAGCACATGCAGTGGTCTGCCAACTCTCCTGATCTGAATCCAATAGGGTATGTGTGGGATATGCTCAGGAGACATCTTTCAGCTCCCGCTAACCACCAAGCTCCGTTCCGGGATTGAAAACGTCTCTCCGTGAGGCTTGGAACTCTTTGAGCACACAACTCATCGAAAGTATGAGAAATCGTTGTGCAGCATGCGTGACTACCCGAGGTTCCCACACACTGTATTAAACTGCAGCATCACATTGTTTTAATCATTCTGTTTCACTGAGATTGATATACATATTGTGACCCTTTTTCTTTCAACCCTTTTCTTTGGATAATAAATAAAAGTCGTTATTGTCCTTGTTTTGCATTTTTCTTCTTCTATAACCCTATTACACCCGCATACCGCGTTTCCTTCCATTCCTATGTAGATTTTTTGAAATTTTCACGTAAACAGCAACTGTGCTTAACTTTTGGACATGAGTGTACATATCGCTACTACTGCTATACGATCACCACAGAGTGAGGCGCTGACGCAACACATACTGACATTGTATGTGACAAAGATGATGTCACCAGTGCCTATCATATTTGACAAATATATATGTGTGTGAAAATGGCATATATCAGAAAACCGATCCTAGAGTGATAAATGCAATTAAGTTCTTGGGGCAATGCTTACACCCGCCAATTGGAAATTGCTCCGGTCTCTTGACTTTAAAAATGTACACGCGGGAGTGCTGCTGAACGAATAATGGAACTGAAGGGGCTTATGTCTTAAAATTTTAGCTCAGGAGCATCCCAACTGTGAAATTACGCAGATAGAGTTTGAATTAAAATAGAAGAACACAAGTTACCAGCGAAGACGTACGAAATTTACAGCGAAAGCATAGTGGTGCTAAAAAAACAAGAAAGATCAATCATGCTTAAAGCATTGATTATGAAGCACTTTCCAACTTCAATGCAATTTTATTTAAACGTCTCTAAAATGCAATACATTCCTCGGTAATATTTTAAAACTTATCACAATACTACATTAATTTATTATATTTGAAAACTTAAACCTTCATCGAAAAAAATGAACTTCATTCAAATGACGACATTGAAATATAAATTGCCTGGTTTAAACACCACTAAAATGCGATACATTCCTTGGTAATATTTTTAAAATTATCATAATACTACGATAATTTATTATATTTGAAAACTTCATCGAAAACAACTGAAATTCATTCAAATGACGTCATAGAAAAAATAACATGCCTGGCTTTCTCTATAAAAGCAGCATTTCATTCATAAACAATTTCCCATTCATTTTATTCATCACAATATTATAATAATTTATTTTATTTAAAAATTAAGACCATGAAGATACAAGTAATTAAACTCTATGCTTAAAACTTCATCGAAAGAAACCGTCCTTCTCTCTGTAAAATCAATGAATATTTCATTCATATTAGCTACGCAGACTCCATGAACTAAATAATTTTGCGTTAAAGAAATACAGCAATTCTTATACAACTCATTCTACATATTTTGCTGTTTACATTTTACATAAGTGAAAAATAGGCTTCGTTGTAGAAATAATCAAATTTGGATGATCATTTAAACTCAAATATATTGTAATTGCGTTGTTTCAGTATGTAGATGCACAGAATTTAAGCAAAAATAAAGCGGTTTTAGGACGGATACAACACCAAATATAAATTAAAAAGAACTGTAAAAATCACGATTTTGAGACAAGATGGATGCCATATTACATTTTGAAGTGGGTCAGGTGTTCGCTTCATATGAGGGGTATAATTATTATTTTAATTTTTATTTAAAAAACTACTGAATATATTTCGCAGAATTTTTTTATATATATTTTATGGAACAATTTGAATATTACATAAAATTTTCGAAGCAATTTGTGAATTTTAAATTCGCTTAAAAAAGTTTGAAAAACTAGGTCCCATAAGGTTCAATGTATTTCATTTTTTCAACCCGGGTTCAATCCAAAACTAATTGGGTGATATTATTAATTTATATTCCCATAGGTCCTACAGACCTTCTGAACAGCATACTAAAATTTCATTTTGATTAAGTCATTTTTACGGCAGTTATCGTGCTAACGGACAGACAGACAGAACGAACAAAGTCTTAAACACTTTTCAACTTTGTTGTAAAGTGTTAAAAAGCAACGGCAAAAGCTCCCCATCCGTAGTAAAATGTCCCCATCCGTAGTAAAATGTCCCCATCCATATGAATGCCACCATGTTGCCTGGGTGATCTACAGCAAGCGAGCCTACAGGAACTACTACTACACGAGAAGATAAAAATCCCTATTTGCTATTTTATGCTCCACGCGAGAAAGGATGAAAGGTTTACGTGTCTTCTTGGTCAGCAAACTTAACGCAATCGTATGCAGTTAAATCGTATTAATAGTTTGAGTGTATAACTCTACTGAAAAAAGATCAGCAATTTTATAATTTACTAGCAGCATACCCGTTCTTCGTACGGAGCATATAATATAAAGAAACTTATAATTCGCAATCATGTGCAAATTCTGTTAAAATATTAAATTTATTGCTCCTAAAGAGAAGTTTAAGAATATATGTTCTCAATATGCAAAATTATCTTCACGGGCAGATCTGAAGAATAAAACATCATGGCCCCTTTCGTAAGCAAATTTACAAAAAAAGCAAAAGGAATTGAATCAATATATGTAACCCTGTACTACTTATATTGTCGCAGATTAGAAAATATGCCAGTGCGCTAGAAGAAGATTACCCGTATTACAATATGAGTCTCAAAAATCTTTGCCAAAATAAGAGATGACGTAATAAAGTAAAAATATCAATAATCCCCTTGCTCTTTATACCAGAAGGTCGTAATTGATTCCAATATATGCCAATATATATCAAAACATATGCCAATATACCTGTACTACTTATATTCTCGTAGATTAGAAGGTATACCCATGTATTTGTAGAAAATTACTCGTACAACGTACAATATATGAGTTTAAACAATTTTTGTCATAAACAATTGCATAAAAACTTGAAAATATCAATAATCCCTGAATCAATAATCCCCGAAAATATCAATAATAATAATGTTTAAACCTGAAGACCGTAATTGATATTATCCAGTCAAAAATGCTATAAGAAAAATCAAATCGTTCTTTTCTAAAATATATTTTTATATCCATTTATTTATTATGCAAATCGAAAAAATAATAATTAAAATTAGCAGACAGATTTAATTTAATTGCGTTTCTGAGCAACATGATATAAGATAGAATCTTCCTCGTAAACTGTGAAATTAAATAACCATTTTGATTTCTTTATACTTCTCATTGTTCAGTAAAAGCTTGTGAAAGATAAACCATGGAGATAGTTTTCCCATTTAAATCATGTTTCAAACAATTCATGTTTTCAGAAAGTGACTAATTAGCGCAAAAAATCTCCTATCAAACTCAGAGATAAGGGTTTTAATTCACTTTCAAACGATTTTCAAGCTTTTCGTTTGGATAAACCACGGAGTTAGAGAGTAGAACTCCTAGGAGAAAGTTTCGGTTTTCATTAATATCTCGACAACCCCTGGTCTTAGATAGTCGAAACTTGGGGGGGAATTTATGGAGGACTATTTCAAGGCTATCCACAAAATTTATTAAATTCGGTTCAGCCGTTCTCCAGTGATGATGAGACAAACGAAAATTTCGTTTTTTACTAATATCTCGAGAACCACTAACCGCAGAAACTCCAAACATGAACTAAATTTTAAGTGAGATAATTTACAGGTTACCCACAAAATTTCATCAAATTCGGTTCAGCCGTTCTCCCGTGATGACGGGACAGACAGACAGATTTTCAATTTTATTTATATAGATTAATGCTCACTAATATACTTTTCAATGATTATCTCATAATAATCATGAGAGTAATAAGTTTTAACACCGTCATAATAACATGGATGAGAATTCTTACCTTTACTAAGTCGGGGGGTCTCTGCTCTTGGCTGTACTTGGGGCATCAGTTGTCAGCTAGAGATTCGTTTGCACCACACTACGCTAAGTAGTCACAACTCAGGGGCATGTCGAACTCTACATCATGATATCCTCTCGGGCCAATATAAGTACCCGACTTGTTGTTTACACTTTCTAGTTCACACGGCCTCTTGACCATCTGGCGAGTCCGTCAGCTGCTGGCGATCTCAAATGGTCGTGGGAGATTTCGCTCCCTCAGGCCATTAAAGTACACCCGTTATTGTGCGTTCACCCTGGCACTTTTCGGACAGATTTCTAAACCCTATTCTACTCTAGTTGCGAAAGTCATACTTATGGGCCGTGGAATAAATCCATTTTCTTACGTTATCTTTTATAGCACTGGGCCTCTTCCATCCTAAAGCCGCCCCGCGTTAAGCGCTTTCCTGCTGAAAGGGGTGTTTGCACCGAAATGTCGCACCTGGGCTCTGCTTTAAGTAAAACACATTCCACTATTTGCCATCTGCCTCTACTGTTAGAATAACAAGACCTAAGTGCGCGATGTCTTGTTACGCGTTCAAGATTTTAATTTTGACCGCCGTAACAGTGCTTTTCATATTACGCCAATACTGTATAATTCATTACAGTTTTCAACGCCCGTTCCTAGCATACATTCTATTCCGACATATTTTGTTTATTACCATGGACATAGTCAAATACCAACCATTAAACCTGGTAACAAAAATAACTCTACCAGAAAAGTTTTTGTACTCCGGGCTATTATAAGTTCAATCACTTCAGCTACAGAATCACAGACTCCTTCCTAATGGGCAATAATAATGGCAAAACTTGCCAAAAAGGGGGGGGGGGAGGCGATGTAATAACTATGTGATTGCCGGTTTATGCAGTTTATTTTACCGATTTTAGAACAATACTACATAATATCGCATATAAATTTCTTTAAAAATAAAAAAGACATCCCCGTCTTCTGCATCATTTGAACATACGAATATTGCCTATGAGTGGAATTTGAATAATGGATGTATTATTTAAAAATCTATGAATACAGTGACTAGTTCTTGAGGATTATAACCAGTGTTACCAAACACTGCATCATTGCTGTATTCGGGATTGCCATATAAAACGCTCTTAAACAAATATGAAGCAAATTCTATTAAATAATACTACTATTATATCAAAATAATTCCTGAATCATTTCTAATGAGAAAGTAATTTAATCAAATAATAAGAATTAACTGATATGTAAATCCACTGAAACTTATAAGGTATCTACGAATGGGTGTACTTAGAAGATTAAATATTTCGCACATTTAAAGTTACATAAACAAAATTAAATTAAAATCTGCCCAAGTTGGCCATTGAAGATTTATTCAAAAACTAGTATTTGAGCTTATCAAAGACAAGAAAACAAATACTCTTAAAAATAAGTCATAGAATACCTACGAATGTGTGTACATAGAAGAATAAATATTTCGCACATATATACAAATATATTACCTAAACAAAATTAAATTACGATCTGCCCGAGTTGGTCATTGAAGATTTATTCAAAAACTAGTATTTGAGCCTATCATCAAAGACAAAACACTCGTACAAAAGACATAAACATAGACATAAACACTCTTAAAAATAAGTCATAGAATACCTACGAATGGGTGTACTTAGAAAAATAAATATTTTGCACATTTAATTTAAAGTTAAATAAACTTAAAATTATAAACTCCAAGAGTTGGTCGTTGAAGATTTATTCAACAATATTATCCATTAATAACAATAATTTGTAATTTATTTTAAGTAAATTAAAAACTACAAGAGTTCGTCATTGACGAGTTATTTAAAAATTTTACCCGTTTAATAACAAGAATTGGCAATTTATAGTAGTGTTCAAGAAAATTTAAGTAAAAAGCTGCAGGAGTTAGTCATTGAAGATTTATTCAAAAACTAGTACTTTAGCCTGTCAAAGACAGGAAGACTAACACTCTTACATTAAGTTTCAGCTGTTTTTTAATGAATTTTATTTTGTTTAACAATGTATGGTGCCTAGCGTTGAAAATAGTTGTCATTTGGAATTTGGCCCAGATAGGTTTTGCCCGTGGTCGAGTTTGTCTTTTATGTCACCGGTGGGTACTCTGAAATAATCCTCCCCCCACCCCTATTTTGTCCACTCTGAGAAAAATAAGAAGTTCTGGATCCATTAGGTTCGCTTCAGTGGTCGATGCTATAAGTGCATAAAGATTCAGCCTTCTAAGCCACCAGAAGGCTGCTTGAAAGTCTGGAAAAACATTTGAAAAAGCACCATAATCTCTGACCCGAGGAGGGGATCAAAAATCCGACTATGTTTGGTTCTGTCTGATTAACAATACTATAATTATTCAAAAATTCAGCCAGTTAGGTCCCCAGGGAGCTTCTGGAGGATCTGAAAAGAATTTTCGAAAATAACCCACCTTTCTTCGCCCCCGTAGGGTAAATTGAATATCCGGTCCTGTATCGTAGTTTATACTATCAGTGTGCAAAGATTCAGTCTTCTGGGTCAACAGAGCTACTTCCGGAGGGTCTGGGAAGTCTTTTCGGAACCCCCATTTTCCCCGCCCCCAGGAGGGGGGTAAATCGAAAATCTGGTTCCTTTAGGTGCTGTATTGAAGTCGATACTGTGTTCAAAGATTCAACCTTTTAGGTCTCAGGAAGTTCTCCTGGGGGGGGGGGGGGGGGAGGAGGTCTGTAAAGAAAAAACACGTTAGACAATTATTAACACTTTACAACAAAGTTGAAAAGTGTTTATGACTTTGTTCATTCTGTCTGTCTGTCTGTCTGTCCGTCCGTTAGCACGATAACTGCCGTAAAAATGACTTAATCAAAATGAAATTTTAGTATGTTGTTCAGACGGTCTGTAGGACCTATGGGAATATAAATGAATAATATCACACAATTAGTTTTGGATTGAACCGGGGTGGAAAAAATGAAATACATTGAGCCCTATGGGACCTAATTTTTCTAACATTTTTTAAGCGGATTTAAAATTTACAAATTGCTTCGAAAATTTTAGGTAATAGTCAAATTGTTCCATAAAATATATAAAAAAAATTCAGCTAAATATATTCAGTAGTTTTTTAAATAAAAATTAAAATAATAATGACACATCTTATATGAAACGATCACGTGACCATGATATGAAACGATCACATGACCCACTTCAAAATGATATATGGCATCCATCTTGTTTCAAATTCGTGATTTTTTAAAGTTCTTTTTAGTTCATATTGAGTGTTGTATCCATCCTAAAACTACTTTATTTCTGCTTAAATTCTGTGCATCTACATAGTAAAACAACACAATGACAATATATTTGAGTTTAAATTCTCATTCAAATTTGATTATTTCTAAAACTAAGCCTATTTTTCACCTATGTAAAATGTAAACAGCAAAATATGTAGAATGAGTTGTATTAGAATTACTGTATTTCTTTAACACAAAATAATTCAGTCCATGGAGTCTGCATGGCTGATATGAATGAAATATTAATTGATTTTATAAACAGAAGGACGATTTTTTTCGATGAAGTTTTATGCATAAAGTTTATGAATTGTAGCTCCATGGTCTTAATTTTTAAATAAAATAAATTATTATAGTATTGTGATGAATGAAATGGAGAAAGTTATGAATGAAATCCTGCTTTTATAGAGAGATCCAGGCGTGTTATTTTTTCTATGACGTCATTTGAATTAATTTCAGTTGTTTTCGATGAAGTTTTCAAATATAATAAATTATCGTAGTATTATGATAGATTTAAAAATATTACCGTGGAATGTATTGCATTTTAGAGATATTTAAACCACGCAATTTATATTTCAATGCCGTCATTTGAATGAAGTTCATTTTTTTCGATGAAGGTTTAAGTTTTCAAATATAATAAATCAATGTAGTATTGTGATAAGTTTTAAAATATTACCGAGGAATGTATTGCATTTTCGACTTTTTTAAATAAAATTGCATTGAAGTTGGAAAGTGTTTCATAATCAATGCTTTAAGCATGATTGATCTTTCTTGTATATATTGTTGTTGCCCTACTTAACTACTAACAGTTATTTGTAGTTTTTATAACTTAAACCCTGCAAAAGTGTGTCATTGAAGATATTCAAAAATTTCGGCTGTTAATAATAGTAATTTGTAATGTATAGTAGTTTAACAAAAAATTAAAAGGGGGGGGGGGGGGTTAAGAGTGAAAATAATTTGCTCCCTTACATCTCTGATACGAAACTTCTTCGCTTTCCTCAAGCCTTTATAGCTTTCATGCTGTCAAAATTAATTTTAGTTAGGAATCATCTTCCGACTTATTAATAAATAACATGAAATTAAAAGGAAAATTTTATTGGGCTCTTCACTTTAATGGCATTACTTTGCTAAGTATTTGTCGAAATAAATATTAGCAGGTGTCAACTCTGAACGGGGCCCTTTCCCGCTCTTGATTCTAATCTCACTGGGCTGCCATGTATTGATTTGCTATCCCATCATCCAACTGGGGGAGCTGGCTCCTGCTTCACTTTCCCGTTTCCCTTACTGCTGTGCGGACTTGTTTTACACGTTGTTACTTTCATTTTTACTTCTAAATAGATTGTTTACACATTTATATGCATGATACGAACTAATTAGATGCGTCTTTTCATTCTACGGTAGCTAAATCTTGCAATGATCAACTTTCTAATGTAAATAGCGAGCATTCTGTGTACACTTCTCAAGCGATGTTTTTTCAGTGCTACATTGTAGCAGCTTAGTGGCAAGTGTCTGTAATTGCATTATGTGGGGATTATATTGTTAAGTTTTGATAAATATTGTTAAAATGGAGCGAAAAACCGATCGCATCCCTCTAGCTTCTATGGAAGAATTGAATGTGGAAGGGTCTCCACAAAATCAAACTAAACCGATATTGGAGAAGGATTCTGTGAGTTGTATTGCTTATGAAATGCAATTAACAGCAGACGATGATACTGCATCCATAAGTGATGAAACTAAAGTTTCGACTTCTAAAGTCAGAGTAATCTCATCACAACCTATTCGAGACAGGTAAGTTGACTAAATATCAACTCATAAAATACAAAGTTGTTGTACTTGACTATTACTTAACTGTCAACAATAGAAACTAGAACTTACTAAGTAAAGGCCATTGTCCTGGAAATGGCGGGAAATAAAATTCGAATGTGATAACGCGCTTCTGATTTCCCATTATATTACTGGAATTTAGTGCCCAATTAAAGTAACAATATACACAAACGTAGATTGCCCTAATTATTTGCTGTATTTGTTTCCTTTTTTATTTAAAATAGTTTTATTTGTTTAGTATGATTTGAATTTTTTATGACAAAGTTATTTACATTCAACTGAAAACACATCTTATGAAATATAAATAATCTAGTATTTTATGAATTGATCTTATACGATAAAAAAATCTTATGTTAAAAATGTTCATTTTGTTCTTGCTATTGCTTGAATATTCAATAAATGATATTGAAGTGCAAACCAACAATCTTAAAATTGCTACTTTTAATTTTTTTTTCTTCCAAAGATAATTTTGTCCTACAATCTTATACTATTCCGTTTCTACATTTAGGAGAATATTTACTTTTCTGTCTGGTATAATATTATGAGTGCCAAGAAAAAGAACAAAAACTTCGATTTGGAATTTACTGGATTTATGAATTAGATTTGTACTATTTCGTTAAATTAGGTTTGAATATATTCGCATGAAAATATGAGGAGGACTTTTTCACAATTGCTGAATTTATCGCATTTGTTTTCCAGTTTATCGATTTCGTTATCTACCTAAAACCTACTGTTTGTTCACATTTAACGAAATTTTAGATTTAGACGTTTAAATTTACAGAGTGTTACAATCTCTTGTATTAATATGTTGTAAAAATAAAAAAAAAAATATTGGAAAGTTTCACATCACTTCTTCACAACTCAATTAAAAAAATCTATATCATTAAACAGATTTTGTAAAATTATTACAACAATTTTAGAAGGTCATCAAACTGCAAGTGTTAGCACGAAAATGACTTCAATATTTAAAATTTAGAAGAAAAAGATGTATCATATTGAAAAGTTGAAATAAATCTGGAAATAATGGAAAACTTGATAGAAATAAAGTAATTCACGTGTTCTTAATATTCATCTGTTATGTTTCACTGCTGCAACCTGTATTTCTTGGTGCATGTTTCCTCTTTGAACAGTTTTAAAAATCTATATTATTTAAACAGATTTTGAAAAATTATCACAACTATTTTGGTAGGTCATTAAACTGCACATATCAGCACGAAAATGACACACACACACACACACACACGTATATATATATATATATATATATATATATATATATATATATATATATATATATATATATATATATATATATATATATATATATATATATATAACATCTGCAGTAACAGTATGTTAGCTAATTTATACCTTTATCATTATGAACAGTCTTTTACTTCAATAGATTATAAAATTTACAGATATGTTGATGATCTGATTTGCTTAGTATTTACTGAAAATTATGTCATAGATATAGATTTCTATCTAGACAATTTGGAATTAATTCCTAATGAAGCCACTAAAGACTATTTTAATTTTAACATTAATAAAATATTACCATTTAATTCCTGCAACTCGTTTCAATTGTTTAGAAATATTATACTTTATCAACTTTTAGAATTTATAGATTATCAGATAAAAAATTTCATGCTATGCATATGAATAATATAAAAAATACCAGCAAATTATATAAATATCCAGCTTATATAATAAATGGTATAGTTAAAACGTTTAGATTAGCTGAATTTTCATGAATTCTCTTCTTAGTATCTTATATTAGCCAGATTTCAACATTCTCTTGTATTAACATTACTTTATAATTACATCCACTTAAACAATAGCCTTTCTATTATACTCCCCACTACTTTGTAGCTCTTACTGTAGAATATTACCTTCTAATGCCTTTTCGCATTACTGCTATTTATTTCCTACGATTGGCAACAGTAGATCTATACTTTTATCCTTTGCGAATGGCAACACTGATCTCTTCATTCTGGATCCTAATGGTTCGGACATATGCAGAGGGTTTTTTTTTTCGGGTATTCTTGTTTCCTTGTTTATTTTTCCATGTTTTTCATTATTTTTCCATGTTTTTGTGTGTAGTCCAAGTTTTTAGAGATTATAGATATAATCTATCTCTAATATGAGAAACACACAGTTTGTGTTCATTTTAAAAAAATACTTGGACTTGAAGAGTTTTTTTAGGATGAGCAATTCAATTATTGAAGCCTAGGGCTTTTCCACGTGTATAGCTTTAATGCTTGGATTTTATTTATTTTTCAATTATCGATTCCATTCCATTGATATTTGTTGATTATCTCCAGCTTGATGACTAGAAATTTGCTTTTTTTTTCATTTGATTGATGAATCTCTATTTAATACTTCTTTTTATTATGTAGACATATCTTAAAGTTAGGGTTTTTTGAGTTGCAACTTCTTTCTATTCTATCATTGGAATTTCATACTATTATATATATATTAGAAAGAAGTAATAATAAAAATAATTAATTCATATATATATATATATATTTTACAATAAAGATATAGCATATTGAAAGTTGGAATAAACTTGAAAATTTTGGAAAACTGGATAGAAAGAAAATAATTTACGTGTTCATAATGTTCTTAATAATCATCGGTTATATTTCACTGTTGAAACCTTTGCGACGCTTATTTCTTGATGAATGTTTGCTTTTAGTACAGTTTCAAAAATCAAATAACATAATTTCGAGTGAGTAATTTACGCACGTTTTTATTGTTTGCCGAATGGCAACAAGCGTATGCACATGTTCGACGATTCCGATTTGTTTACGATATTCACTTTTAATAAAGTAAAAAATTACGTTACTTTAAATTATATTTATGCAATAACAACACTGTATACACAATATTTTGTCTTATTTTATGACTTTCAGCTGATTAATATTAAATCTTAAACCAGAGTATAAAAGTTCCATATGTTCACTGAAAATTCTCCGTAAGCGTGCAGTGAAGCCTAACCGATACTTAACGCTTCCGCTATTATTATATAGTCACTTGGGGAAGAAAATATCAAAACCGATTGAATGAGATAATTGTAACTAAGTTTTTAAATAATTCTATATAAAATGTATGCTAAAAATATGTATTTCGAAGATATCTTTGACGTAAAATAATCTGTACATTTAACTTTCAGTGAATAAAAATTTTCACGGGCACTTACTAATATTTATATTAATTTTGAAATAAATATTTATATATGAAATTAACAAAATTTTCTTGCAGATAATGTGCAATGCAAGCTATATTAGCCAACAGGGATAAAATGTTATTGTAATAAATATAGATACCTTATTAATGTTTAATCTTCAGTAAATTAATCACTTGAAACCATGATAGGACCCATGTTAGAATAAACATTTTCTTCATTTAAAGTTTATTAAAACAGAAATTTTATTGTTCAAAGTAATGTAAATTTGTATTTTTATAATGTAATTTGGGTTATAAAATATTCTATATGTTTCAAGTATTGTTCAAAGTAGAAATGTTCCGAATATTCGGTTAGTATTTGGCATTAGGCTGGTAATTTTAATTAGGCACCTGCCTCTTTTTGGAATGTGAATTACAGAGCTGTTATAAAAAATGTGTTAAATATTTCTATTATTATAAAAGATTCAAATTTTCATTTTCTCTACAATGTATTGCATGTATAGAAAGAGTATTGGAACTGGGTCTACACTTCAAATCGACTTTATCATATATTTACAATCTTTGACCATTGTAGAACAGGAGTCACCTATATTTCGTGTGGCGTGCTATTGTGTGTGCAATGTGCATTTTACATCTTGAATATTTTGTGTTGTAATTATCCAATCGGCACAATTGAACTTGAACTTGGATTCTATTTAACTCACATTCAAATGGATCAACATGAATGGTTATAGTTCACTTGTCCCAAGGTTTTAATTAGAACGAAAAATGGGACACGCTCTGATTAAACATTTGCGTTCTGAAATATAAATTTTTATTTTTAAAACATTAAAAAAATTAATTGAAAAGCGTGCAAAAATTGCAAATGCAACAAACTTTATATTTAGAAGAATCGCCTTTACAACTTTTTCCAAATAAAAAAATGACTTCAAATAAGTTTCATTATCTCCTTTCTTTTGAATCTCCCTTCTTTTGGGTCTCTAAAGCAAAAATAATTTCAGAGGGTAAATTTCTCACTATATGGTAATGATGACCATGCGTCTTCAATTACAGAAGACGGTCCATATTTTAGACGTGGTCCTTTAGATTCATTTTTGTTTCAAAAAATGTTGTTAATTGTTTGTCATTTAAAATAAATACATTAATTGAATTTTATGAGGTTTCTGCCATTCTCTCTTTCCCATCATACCCTTTTTCACGTTCGTTTTCCCTTTTTCGCCTTTTCTCCAGCGTTCTCTCTTTCTTTCCAACATGCTGTCTTTCTCCCCATAGTTCTCTGTGTCTCCCCGTCGTTCTCACTGTCACCCCGTCGTTCTCTCTGTCATCCCGTCGTTCTCACTGTCACCCCGTCGTTCTCTGTCACCCCGTCGTTCTCTCTGTCACCCCGTCATTCTCTCTGTCTCCCCGTCGCCGTCGTTCTCTCTGTCTCCCCGTCACCGTCGTTCTCTGTCTCCCCGTCGCCGTCGTTCTCTGTCTCGCCGTCGTTCTCTGTCTCCCCGTCGCCGTCGTTCTCTGTCTCCCCGTCGCCGTCGTTCTCTCTGTCGCCGCCGTTCCCCCCGTCGCCGCCGTTCCCCCCGTCGCCGCCGTTCCCCCCGTCGCCGCCGTTCCCCCCGTCGCCGCCGTTCCCCCCGTCGCCGCCGTTCCCCCCGTCGCCGCCGTTCTCTCCGTCTCCCCGTCGCCGTCGTCGTTCTCTCCGTCTCCCCGTCGCCGTCGTCGTTCTCTCCGTCTCCCCGTCGCCGTCGTCGTTCTCTCTGTCTCCCCGTCGCCGTCGTCGTTCTCTCTGTCTCCCCGTCGCCGTCGTCGTTCTCTCTGTCTCCCCGTCGCCGTCCTCTCTGTCTCCCCGTCGCCGTCCTCTCTGTCTCCCCGTCGCCGTCCTCTCTGTCTCCCCGTCGCCGTCCTCTCTGTCTCCCCGTCGCCGTCGTTCTCTCTGTCTCCCCGTCGCCGTCGTTCTCTCTGTCTCCCCGTCGCCGTCGTTCTCTCTGTCTCCCCGTCGCCGTCGTGTTCTCTGGCTACCCGTCGCCGTCGTATTCTCTGGCTACCCGTCGCCGTCGTTCTCTTACTAACTGAATGGAATCACTTACTAACTGAATGGAATCCATTCATTTTTGCCCCCAGAGTAAATTTGAGTCATTATAAATATTTTATTTTAAAGAAATTTACGGCAATATTAATCTTTTAAATCACCCATTTTAATGTAAATTATCGAATTATTTGTGAACAAGTATAAATACAGCATTTCCTTGCGTTTCACTTTGTTTGTTCTACGATTTATAGAAAATTTTAAACTTCCAAATTTAATTAATATTCGTGCTTTACTGACAAATTATTATTCCTTTACATCGAACAGAGGAAAAAAAATGGAAGCAAATAGCAAAAGCTCCAATCGTGATCTGGAAGACCTACTCGCAGTGGGCCTACAAGCAAGACGTCAAAAGTTAGTACTCCGGCCTCTGTTCTCGGAGGTGACGCCCAGACCGTCTGACCTATCAGAAAGGTATAAGGTATCTGTTTGGAAGGCCGGGAAGTGCCACCCAGTTTAGACCGGAACCCAGTCGGGAAGGTATCCACAGGGACCGTACCCTCTTTCCCCTACCACCAACCTCTCGGAAGAGCTTACGGACCCACATATTTAACGTGATCGTACTCCGCGTGAACACGGCAGCAGTTTTAACAGTGCGGGAATCGGACCGAGTCCAACTCCCACGTGCCAACCACTATGTCAGGTGTTCTGTAATTGTTCTACTATATCATACAAATTATTTGGCTGCAACTACCTACGCCAAAAATTAAAAAAACATGCTCGATTTTCGAGAGTTCTGAAGCTCTGACTGATTATAAAAGGATATCAACACTTTGGATGCACTCTCGAAAGACGCATGCTATGTGTCCGGGCTTTATCATGCTGGAAAAAAAGCTTACAGAAGACGTCACAGCAGAGGCTACACAACAGTTCACAGGAAATCTTGCATGCACAGATGAGCTGTCAAAGTACCACACACACAATAAAGATGGTCATCCGCTCCCAAGCAGCAAAGGTATTCATTGCTAAACACTACACAAACGACGCCATTGAGTTGCCATCCAGAATTCCTTGGCTTAGCACCCCTGCAGACGGTACTGCCTATGTTGTGTAGTCAATGATGGACGTTTCAAGGGTCACAATAAATGACATCCTATTTATACAGACGATTCCTGCTTACACTAAATGATGCATAGAGGAACGTAGTTGTCAAGATTGTCAACAAACTATAGCTGTAGGTCCTTTTCTTGCTGATCTCGCTATCACCACGGACATTTGTTTTCTTAAGATGTCTATATTCTTTTTGAAGTTTATGTATGCCATCCTGGATCTACTTACTGCTGCCAGCATAGTCTTACGATCTCATCTGTTCGACCAAGGTAACAGCCTACACGACTGTCTGACTATCAGCCTTCTTTTTAGCCTTCTATGCGTCTGCTCTAGAACTCGCGAGGCTGCTCGTACTGATGTCGGATGCGTCAACAAGCCATCCGCACAGACTGCTGAAGATAACGTATTCATAGCAGCAGTTACATCATATACTCCAGCGGGTAGGCAACGCCCTTTATGTGTCATAACCACTCTGTTCACTTATTAACATCAAATTTTAAACTAATTATGTCTGGCAGGGAAGCTGCGAGACCGATTTCATGGATACTGTAGTCATAGCTGGTTCTTTTGTTACACGCTGACAAGTCTTCACTGAGCTGCTAGATAAACTTCAGAAAGAATGACGGCTTGCCTAGCATGTGCTTCGTTCGAGTTAAGAATTAAAATGAGCGTATCAATAATAAACTATCGGTTAATCTGACGAGATCTGAGCAAAAAAAAAAATATATATATATAAGAAATGGTGGTAACAAAAATGATATTTTAGTGAATGATAAATCCCCCCCGGCAGCTATACAAGCCGATATTCGCTGCGGCATAGAGTCAATTACGTTGCTTATGTCCCTCTGCGGAAGATTCTGCCACAAATGTTGCAACTGGTCCACTAATTCAGTGATATTCTGAGAAGGCTGCAACTGCCGTCAGAGCAACTCCCATACGTATTCAGTAGTTTTCTGAGAAGGGTCTATTGGTTATAGGTCTGGGGACCGAGGTATTCATGGGAGGATATTAATATTCTCGAAAACATTGTTGAGAAAGTCGCGCAGTATGTGGTCGAACTTTGCCTTGGTAAATGGAACCTGGTAGGCTTGACAGCATAGGCAGAACAATCGGCTGCAGAATATCGTCGACCTACAAGTGAGCCGTCAGAATGGCTTCCAACACAACTAGAAGAAATCGGCTGTTTCACGAGAAGACTTCCCAGACTATCACTATCACATCACGTTGCCTTGTGCCACTCGACAACAAATGCAGGATCGAGTAGTACTTGCATGCGCATTTTGAATTAACCTAATTTTTATTCATTTAGCACCAAATTTAGTCGGAACTAACCCCGTAAACCGAGAGGTAGGTTGGGTCCTCACTACTGTTTGGTAGTACCAAATTTAGTCTATCAAAGTAATTTTGTACGAGCAATTCAAAACTAACGATATATTTTGTGTAAATTGCTGAAATTGTGCATACGCATTTTGAAAAAGTATCATGTCTTACCGGATTAGCATCGAATTTTGTATACAGTGAAACCTGTTTATACCGATATTGCCTATAACGATAAACCATAGCTATATTTTCCGAGGTTCCTGTAGATTTTCTATAGTACTAATGCATTTCGAACTTGTCCACGACGATAATTTGTTTTTGAGTAAACCTGTATATAACGGAAATTTTGCACTTTTCAAAACAATAGATCCTTTGGCAATCCATAAATTCTGAAGAATATCGTATACAAAGGCAGTTAGTTGATTATACGGAATCATCCCCCCAACATAACGACTGTAAATGTTACATTAATTGAAACATCACAGAATTTCATTCCTACGCTAGAAAATACCCCAGACGTATATTTAAAATAACCAATTATTTACTTTGCTAATTAATTAAAACTAATATTTTTTTTTGGTTCATGTTTAATGATCCAAATTCTGTTTGACGTACGCATAATTTGTTTATACGGTAAGTATAAACAAGTATTTGTATTAATGCATTTTTTATTGTTGAATAAAGAGCGTAATTTCCCATTTCATTTTTATCATTATGCATTTTTCGATTAATAGAAATATAATTAAAATATATATGTTAAATTTTCAAACTGCAATTAGATTCTTATGGTTTATGTTAATCTGTCTTCCTAACCTATAGTATTATTTAAAAATATAGGTTTAACATTATTATTAGAAATAATATTAAACCCATATTAAATAACTTCCATTATAAAGTGCATCAGGTACAACCTTGTATATGACGATACTTTCCCCGCTTCTTTGAATATCGTTATAAACAGGTTTCATTGCATTACGTTAATTGTAAATGTAAGAAATGAATGTAAATGTAAGAAGTTAAAAAATAGAGTTAAATTTTGTATCACGTGACTACATTTTTGGAACTTATATGTACTCAATTGACAAAACCAAAATAACCTTTCCAATGTAGAGAGGAAATGGTATTTTACAGAATAATCAAAATTATAGTGACGGGAAGGTCAAGAGATAGAAATATACCGCTGGGTTTTCTTTTATTTATTTATTTATTTTTACACTAATGTTGCTGTAATATAACAGTTGCTACATGTGAGTTTTTGGTATTTGAATATCTATATTGCTTATTTTATATTTATATTTTAATAATTTTTGCTTTATAGATTAAACCTTGTGTTCTTGATTCTGATGTTACATGGTATTGGAACCCTAACACCTTGGAACATGTTTATCACTGCACGATCAGTAAGTTTTCAATATTTAAATTATTTCAATTTTCAATAATTTTATTTTAATTACATTGAATTAATTTTAGAATACAGTGAAACCTTCATATGACCTCTTACGGGATCTAAGAAAATAGGTATTTTAAATGTATGATCAGTGATCACTAAATGGAGATGTAAGACCGACTCCCCCATGGGAGTAGAATCCAGGCACTCGTGTGTGAGAGCCCGATACTGGCATGGTCCGTAGAATATCTTGTACAACATTTTTCCTCTTGGTCGAAAATGTGCCCTATCAAGTCTGTGAAAATAGCGTGAACCAACACCATAAAGCCCAGTAATTCTCAGCGTGAAACTGACGGGTGTTGCGGCCGTCGCAAGCGGAGAGGAATAGCGAGTGCGTCTTTTGTGATGCTGCCATCTTGTGAGTGGCGTTGCGATCATCGTCAATAAGATGGCATGCTCGTTTTTGGCCGGTTCACCAATTGTGGGATCGGCTGACCCCCTGTGGTTGTTAGAAACCGGAGCTTCGAGTGTGGTATCCCGATACTATAGTATTAGACCAAAATATATCTTCGGGTCCGAACGTATAATTGGGAATGTAGTTCGTAGCAAAGAATGACCCAAGAGCCGAGCACCACGCAGGTATGCCATGAACCAAAAAGTACAGTGAAACATTTGCTTTTCATTGATGCATCCTATTAAACAATTGCAATCCATCTAAATTCATAAATGATATTTTAATTAATTTTATATCCTACAATATGAATATATAGTATAGTTAGGCTCTAATAGGATACTCAAAAACGGACGTCTATAGATGTTCTTGAAAATCCCTAAATTAAAAAAAAGTTCACTGTATGTCCCCACTAGTAGATTTAAGAGAGAGAGATATTGATATTCAGCCCCTTCTCCAAAGGAAATCATCTTGCACTAGATAAAATAGCATTTTGACTTATATCATAGAGTGTTTATCCGCTGTAGCCTTTCTATAATATACTTCAATGCACATTTTACTATTGCATACACTGAAGAATACGAATGCTACATTTTAATTTTGATAGTAACAAGAATTTCAAATTTTAATATAAATTTATCAACAAGTGAAATTCTGATGATAAAATTTGTCGCGGCTTCATTCGTACATACTGTTGCCATGACAGTCATAATGCCACGCATCTTACCTGCTAATGGATTTGACGAGTTAGATTTCTTCGCCAAACGCTTCATCAGACAGCTTTTCTGAATCTGTAATAAAGAGCCAATATTGCACTTCGTGTTCTAGCAATTATTGATATTATTTTGATTGACAATGCGTTATTTGGAGACTTTTCCATATTATCCTTAGGAAAAGAAAGCAACAACTAGCGATTATAGAATATATCTTTTATTGTGTGTACTTCACCCTGTTATATACTGTGCTGTGGGATAAAATTATGTACTCCGTTAAGGATATTTTGTGCAATTTAGAGGAACCATTTTCTTATTGACAAGATGATAATAAAAATATATTTTAACATGTGGGTAGTGCCAAATTGAGAATTTTGGTATCCCTGGGCAAACAATGTTTTGGAGCTCTCTTTCTTACAGTTCAGCCATTTTAATTAACAGAAACGCCAATCACGCATTAAAAATAATGTACAGCTACGGAAAAGAAAAAGTGCCCAACTCTTGTTATTCGAGCTTCTTTCATCGTGGAGAAAATTTAGAGATACCATTATAGTCGCAGCTCCCTCCACCACCTTAATAAATGGATACTTGTAGGTGACAGGACCAGTGTCCTATCCTGCTTAAGCTAAAACTGATTTTGTTAAATCATGATGTCCACTTACAGTGGATTCCCTCTCATGTGGACATTCATGGTAATGAGGTGGCTGATAAACTTGCTAAGGAGGGCTGCAGTCTCTCCACCCCTTTCCTCTTCCGCCTTGACTTTTCTGGAATTATATTCTTGGGAAAAGTCAAATATTTTGGTGGACTAGAGAGGGCCTCCACCCATAATTGGTATATGGGTAAAAAGCCGGGATTGGCTCTAGACCTCCCGTGTGACAGAGGCTCCCAGACTGTACTTTCTAGACTAGCTAGCGGTCACATCAAGTGCCTCTCTTTTAATGAGGGCAGGAAGGTCTTCGCCGCCTGCATCAAGTGCCAGGACCATCAGGCTTCTGCAGAGCATATAATGGATTGCATGGATCTCTCCAAGGAGGATATCTATAGCGATCCACTTCTTGTACTCGACTTTCTCAGAATCAACGGCCTTATGGATCTCGTCCGACTTCTTCAGACACTGGAGGATAAGCAACAACAACAACAGAGATACCATTTGATTAGAAATAATGTCCTCTACAAATTCTTGTGCATAAAATTTGTATAAGGGTCCGTCTTCATATTAAAACGTGCACAAACTTCGAAATTTTCAATGGCAACACCCAAGTTTGACAACATATTTCGAATTCAGATCAAAATTCAACACGCATACCGAATTTTAAGTCATTTCGACTAATGAGTATGTAAAGATTTAAGTTCCTAATGTTGATTAGTTTCTCAGACTTTTATTCATATTTTCTGTAATTATCTTCTCCCGCTGAATTTTCGTATTACGGTACTACTAAGCAACCCAAACACAATTACGTTATTTATTTTTTTTTTTTTTTGTATGAAATTAATATTAAAAAATATGAATTGGAACCTAAATATATTCTGCTGGGAATCGATTCACAAAGACTTTTTATATGAGTATACAAAATTTCAGCTGTTTCCTCCCTGTAGTTCTCTAGCTATGTTTAAATATTCATCATCACGATGATTTTATAGTTCGTATATAAGTTGAAAAAAAATGACTAATTTGAAAAAGTTTTATTAATTTTAATTTCATTTTTATTTAATATAACGAGCATTTCATTTTACCCAATTTTAATAAATCTTTGTATAAAAGGTGTGGCATAGATACAGCCTAATGAACGTAATTTTACAACTGTATCAAAGGGTTAAGGAGGGGGTTAGGGTTGAAACTTGTATTATTATAAATGGGACTCTATAAGCCATATAATGATGTATAACTACGATTACTCTACCATAATTACTCTGCAATTAATAGTACCGGAGTTAATGCGAGTTGAAATCGGGCACAAAATTATGTAATAATTTGATATTAAAATATTTATTAGAATATATATATATTATTATATATTTATTATATATATATATTTTATTATATTATATATATATATATATTATTATTATATATAAATATTATTATATATTTATTATATATATATATATAAATATTATTATTATATATTTATTATATATATATTATTATTATATATTTATTATATATATATATTATTATTATTATATATATATATATATATATATATTATTACTATTATATATTTATTATATATATATATATATTATTATATATATATAAGGTGCGTCTCAAAAGTTTATGTACTTGTAAAGTTTATGTATAAAAAAAAAAAGTTTATGTATAAGCAATAGATATCAGAAGAAGAAAATAATAAATGCTTTAAAAGTTTATGTATAAGCAATAGATATCAGAAAAAGAAAATAATAAATGCAATTTCATCGCTATACACTGCTGGACAATTGCTAAGGACGGATGACACTATCACCCATAGCAACCACAAAATGATAGGAAGCAAAATGTGGAAAATTAGAATAAGTGCGGGATACAGTAAGAAGAGGTGTGCGTTTTTCATTTCCACGCCTGTTCGTCACGTGATAGCTCTGATAAGAGATTTGACGGGTGTGGATAGTTGTTGTACCACGTGAAAGTTTTACGGCAAAGATTTAATTGACGAACTTGAAATTTTCGGTATATCTTCCCGATATGATTTTACGCGTGGCCGTATTACTGGAAAGATCGAAGAAGGGCGAAAAATAACAGATATTGCCATGGTGTTCGACATCGCCCACAGCAAAGGCCACCTAGAATATGGTAGCCTTGCCTGGTAGGTTTTAGGCAGCCTTGCCACAGCGTTGTTTCACGGCTATGGCAAGCATTTAAAACAACCGGAATGTGTAGCAAGCGTCACGGGGGAGGTCTTGTTAAAGCCGTATCACATTCAAGAACTTTTCAGGTAATTTTTCGGACAACCAACTTTTTCAACAATTTTTACCCCGAGTTGGGGAGAAACGCGTGTGTGATAAGCGCAAAAAGTTGGGACAGCTCTGAACATCTTTTTCTGGACCGGGCAGAAAAAGTTGTTTGTTCATTTGGGAAAACCAGCAAATTAGCTATAAGTAGCGGAGATGTCACGTGTAGAGAACAGGTTGGCGCAGCTGGTTTATGGCGTGAAATCTACGAGCAACGTGGCCAAACAAGAACGTAGAAATTTCTGCATCTTTCAATATTTTCAGATGAATTTATACTATTTAAGATAGAATTGTTTATATTTCTTTCCTGGAGGAAGAGTATTAAACAAGTTTTCCAACATGGTATGAAGATTTAAGCCGATTTCGATTCGCATACCGATGTAATATTTTATTTATTAAAAGTTTTAAAGGTGAGGAATTGGAATACACTTTTAAACAGGTATGTTTTGTATATTTTTCGTTTATATTCTATTGCATGATCATAAACTGACGTATGACATGTTCATGCTATTTATATTCACAATATTGAACGCTTCTGGGATTATGTTAAACGTACAGAGTTGCAGGTCTTTGATGAGAAAAAACGCGTACTGCAATATTGCAGCCGATCTGTTTATTATATCAGATATGCTATTTTATTGCTGAACTCGTTATAGAAATTGCCCTATATAGCAAACGTTTGATTTCAAATTATCATATATTGTTCCTAAATTTTTTTGTGTTTGAATAACATTTTGTTTACATTTTTGTTTGTATGTGATCTCTGAAATTGTAATTTTAAAGCGTTTGCAATTTACTTGAAGTTATGCATGCAGTACTGTTTATTTATAAAACTAATAACTGAAATATGAGCGTTGTCTGTATATATGAGCACTGTCATTATGTAAGAAACATAATTTATGTATGCGTACAAAGGAGTTTAATAATCAAGAACAGTTGTCATTAGCTTTAAACCTAGTATTCAACATTCAAAGTTTTGAGGATAGCATTTAACATTTAAATTTTACTTCCTATGCTAATTTTTTAGATACAAAACTTTGAAAATTAACGTAATTCGAATTTCATCAGAAATATAAATTTACCCTTTTTAAATTTTCATATCATAAATTTGTACATGACAATATATAACACTGTACTGATTAAAATATTTTCAAAGTCTGAATATCGGTTGTTAAATTGTAACCAATGTTTGAAAAAAAATGTTCAAGACTCTAAAATGTAAATAATTTTAAGTTAAGCATCAAAAAATTTTAAACACAATAAATGTATTTTATAGTAGTTAATTGCATAACGTGAACTATGAAGTAGGATAATAATTGAAAGCAAACTAATTCATAGCTTAAGGATTGATATAAATTTAGCAGCTCATTCAACTTTAAAGTATTTCATAAATATTAGATAATTACTTATTTGTTTTCAATAGATGTAGTGTTTGCTGTATAGAATGTGTCGAGTACGTATCAATAAATACTAATTTGTAGCCTTTCAACGAGTAAGTCAAATTACAACTAGTATATATATTATATGTTTATATAAATACCTTTATTTATATATATATATATGATAAAAAAGATAAAATTAAAAATAAAATAAAAATAGACTAATTTAAAGCATGCTCAGTGTCTTACCCTGGTTCAAAAACAATACGGAGGAAAATTAAGTAAAGATGATATAAAAGGAAATATCAGACAAAAGGAAAACAATGCTACCTTATAAGAGAAAATGATCTTAATTTTAAATATCAATAATACACATGAATTTATCAACATTCAAGAGCGATTCATACAAATCAAGTTCAATCATCAAAGGATTATCAAAATCTGGAGACTCAAAATATTAAAATGACAAAATAAGAGAAAAGATACAATCCGAAAATATGAAATTGGATAGAAGCTCTGTAGATCCAGCTTTTCAAGGATCTTCGCATCCACAGAGGTTCCAAATGTGTTTCGCTCAACGATACAGCCACATGGCCGAAATATCATCAAAAGATTCGACACATTTCCAGACAATAACATAAATGAAAATAACAAAAGGAAATTGGAAGGAATATGATGAAAGTGCATAAAGCAAACATATAAGTAGTCTAACCAACAATCCACAATGATTCAGATAGAATTAAAATCATACCTCTCATCACCATTATACAGGACACATATTTCGTTGCACTAAACAAAGTACTATTAGGAAAGAGTACTAGAGAGCGCCATCTGTTGTGAATTATAGGAAATACTCCTGAATGTTCAACCAATGGACCATACAAATTTATATGTTTCAAACCCAAAAATTAGAGATATAAAGATAAAAATAAAGAAAAATATGTTTACGCAATATACTAAGTAATAATTAACAATTATATAATATGTATTCAAAACTTATTACTAAGACAATAAAATCTCAAAGAATATTTTAATATTTAAAGTATACAATAACAATTTCAAATTAGACTAAAACAATAAATAAAATATTATAAATAGAATTCAAAATTTCTAAAGTGATATTTAACAAAATTAACTGGATATGATGCAGCCTTACAGTATCGAAATAAATCTGCTAGATGGTTACTGTATTGTGTATTTTCACATAAGCTAAAAATCCTATGAAATTGATTTATTAAAATATTTTTATATACCTGTTTACTCATACATGAGTTAAAATTGATTATCTTGTGAATTTTAAATGGAAAACTTTTTCATTTTGTCAAAAATGAATATTCATTATCAAGAGATAGAGTTAAATCTAAGAAATTAACGCTAGACGAGATGTTGCTTTCGTTTGGTATAAGGGATAAATTTGGAGGATAAAAATCAAAATCTATATCATTTGATGAGAGAGCTATTTTAATGAGAATAACATCGTCAATATATCTAAAAAGTGTATGCAGAGTTTATAAAATTTGACTCGTAGGAGTGTAGATAAAGATTTGCGAGAGCTGAACTGGCAGAGCCACCCTATGGAACACCCTTAATTTGCATATAAATTTTATTGCCTTGCATCAAGTTATTACACACTTGAGTTATATCGGCCGTACCGTGCTGAAAACACCGGTTCTCGTTAGATCACCGAAGTCAAGCAGCATCGGGCGCGGTTAGTAACTTGGTGGGTGACCACCTCGGAACGCCGCGTGCTGTTGGCCATCTCGGGTGCGGTATCCCCGTGGTTTGCGCGCTAGATTTGCACGCTGCCACATATGCCGCCGTGTTCATGCGGAGTACGATCACGTTAAACATGTGGGTCCGTAAGTCCTTCCGAGAGGTTGGTGGTAGGGGAAGGAGGGTACGGTCCCTGTGGATGCCTCCCCCACTGGGTTCCGGTCTAAATTGGGTGGCACTTCCCGGCCGTCCATACAGTTACCTTACACCTTTCTGGTAGGTCGGACGGTCTGGGTCATCAACATCAACACTTGAGTTATACCAGGGCGCGGTAGCCCATTGGTTAGCGCGCTGGAGTTGCACTCGGTAGGCCCGGGTTAGATTCCAGCCACTGCCAAAACTGCCGCCGTGTTCATGCGGAGTACGATCACGTTAAACATGTGGGTCCGAAAGTCCTTCCGAGAGGTTGGTGGTAGGGGAAGGAGGGTACGGGCCCTGTGGATGCCTCCCCCACTGGGTTCCGGTCTAAATTGGGTGGCACTTCCCGACCGTCCAAACAGTTACCTTACACCTTTCTGGTAGGTCGGACGGTCTGGGTTTCAACACTTGAGTTATACCGGCCGACTAATCGGTTGCTCATGTCCTTGCTGACGAGCCGGTCGGTCTGGGTCTTCAACACTTAAAAATTACCCGGCCGTCCAACTAGTTACTCTAAGTCCTCCGGACGAGTCAACACTTAAAAATTACCCGGCCGTCCAACTAGTTACTCTAAGTCCTCCGGACGAGTCGGACGGTCTGGGTCTTCAACACTTAAAAATTACGGGGGCGCGGTAGCCCATTGGTTAGCGCGCTGGAGTTGCACTCGGTAGGCCCGGGTTCGATTCCAGCCACTGCCAAAACTGCCGCCGTGTTCATGCGGAGTACGATCACGTTAAACATGTGGGTCCGAAAGTCCTTCCGAGAGGTTGGTGGTAGGGGAAGGAGGGTACGGTCCCTGTGGATGCCTCCCCCACTGGGCTCCGGTCTAAATTGGGTGGCACTTCCCGACCGTCCAAACAGTTACCTTACACCTTTCTGGTAGGTCGGACGGTCTGGGTTTCATCATCAACACTTAAAAATTACACACTTGAGAAGGTTTGCACGCTGCCACAACTGCCGCCGTGTTCATGCGGAGTGCGATCACGTTAAACATGTGGGTCCGTAAGTCCTTCCGAGAGGTTGGTGGTAGGGGAAGGAGGGTATGGTCCCTGTGGATGCCTCCCCCACTGGGTTCCGGTCTAAATTGGGTGGCACTTCCCGGCCGTCCAAACAGTTACCTTACACCTTTCTGGTAGGTCGGACGGTCTGGGTCTCAACAACAACACTTGAGAAGATGGTGCACGAATAAATTATCTATATATATCCAAATTTTGTCTATTATAGTAAGATTTAATAATATCCCAAGTTACTTTATATAGATCTTTTATGTCAATATTGTTGAAAAGGTCCTTAAAGTCATACGTTTTAAATCCCAAAATATTAATCGTATCCAACTTTTGAATTAATTGATAACTGTTATTAATAATATGAGACGTTGAATTATTATTTATATTAGACATGATTTTATTAAGAATTACCAATAGAGATTTACTATCTACAGTTGCATATGATTTATGTCCTATAGATATGGTTAAATACCTGCTACAAAATAATGCGAAACCCATAATTGGGCGAAAAATCAGGCCAAATTAAAATTTTATAGATTTCAATGCAAAATCGATCTATAATATCCATGCAATATAAAGCAGACGAATTGCCAAGCGATAAACACGCTGCCCTAACCCTAATGTTGCAAAATACATAACTGTATATTTCTCGTCAAAAAAGTGATAAAAATACAGTGATTTCACTCTCAGTTTTTCATTAGGTCCAACTTCTTCAATTGTCGGACAACCCTATCACCAACTTTTTTGCCAGAAAATTGGTGAAAAAGTTGTCTGAACTAGTTGATTGTTACAAAAGTTCTTGAATGTGATATGGCGACGCACCACAGCTCAGCAGGTGGCAAATCAGTTTCTTGCTACCACAGGACAGAGAATCTCCTGAAAAACTGTAGCCAGACATTTGGGAGAAGGACTATACGCCCACAGACTTGTTGTGTGTGTCCCATTGTCCAGACTGCACCTTACCGCCCATTTACAATGGTGTCGTGAGCATCGCAATTGGACCTAATTAGGACTGGACTTGCATACTATTCTCAGATGAGAGTAGGTTCAGTTTGTCATCGGATTGTAGACTCCAACTGATCTGACGTGAGAGTGGTACTGCTTATCGTTCAGAAAATATCCAGGAAAGGGACCAATATCCGATATGCAATCATGGTATGGACCGCATAGCTGCCAACTCTCCCGGTTTTTCGCTATATCTCCCGGGTAAGTCGCTCAATCTCCCGGTTTTTACTCAACAGCCCTTATTTTCCCCCTTTCTAGGCAGAAATCACTCGAATGCAAATCGTGACTTTCAATTGTTTTCCACGGTGCAGTTTTCTGCTACCGCGGTGTAGGAATGGATCGCGATTGACGTTTGTATTTGTATCTACAGGTTGTTGTTGTCGTGTCCCTAACATTACAATTAAGGAAGAATGAGTGCACTGCTTCTGTTTAGTCTAATGACCCGGGGCACGCGAAGGTAGAAGTCTGACTTCTGCCCCAAATAAGACATTACAACATCCATGCCCGCAGGCGGGACTCGAACCCGCAATCTGGCAGCCGAGCCATCACGAGGAAACGCCTGCCTCTTTGACCGCTCGGCCACCACATCGGCGTATCTACAGGTTAGAAAAGTAAAAAAATCGGAAATAGATCACGAATTTTCCGAAAATATTACGAAATGAGAAACGAAGTCACAAATTTTGAAATCGAAGTTTTCCCGTTTTTTCGTATAAAAATGCATTTCTCAGCTATCGTGTGTGTAATCGACGCTCGCAGACGGCAATTATTCCCACAGCGTCACGAGAGAGATGACCAATGATTATCTAATTAATGTGGGGAAAACGCATTTGCATCGAATTTTATACAGAAAAACTATTGTTCAAACGTAATATTAATTAAATGAAAGGCTATTTTGCAGCAGTATCGCGAAAAACGGCATTTGTGCGCGATCCTCCATATATTTCGTTTAATTGTGAAAATAATTTCCACTTTTACAATCTGTCAGCATCGTCAAATTTTTTTATAATTATTTCGTATTTTATACAGAAAAACTATTGTTCAAACATAATATTAATGAAATGAAAGGCTATTTTGCAGCAGTATCGCGAAAAACGGCATTTGTGCGCAATCCTCCATATATTTCGTTTAATTGTGAAAATAATTTCCACTTTTACAATCTGTCAGCATCGTCAAATTTTTTTTATAATTATTTCGTATTTTATACAGAAAAACTATTGTTCAAACATAATATTAACGAAATGAAAGGCTATTTTGCAGCAGTATCGCGAAAAACGGCATTTGTGCGCGATCCTCTTTATATTTCGTTTAATTGTGAAAATAATTTCCACTTTTGCAATCTGTCTGCAACGTCTTAAATTGGGCTTATCAAAATCTCCCGTTTTTTTCATATTTTCGCACAAAAATCTCCCGGCTTTTCATATTTGGAGGTTGGCAGCTATGGGACCGGCATCATGATCAATGGCCGCACGCTCTTACACGTGGTTGCAACTGAGACTATGACCGGTCAACGATACATTGATGAAGTTCTACTACAGTCCCGCTTGGTAAAGCAATAGCGGCGATAGCCAGTGGCTCAACTGACAGCCGATTACAATGCAGGTTCCAGACGAAGTGTTTCGGAGCACACAGTTCAGCGGACTCTTGAGAGATATGGGACTCCGCAGCAGACGTCCCTCTCATGTGCCTCTGTTAAGAGTGAGCGTCAGTAAATTTTCTGCCCTATCCGCGCTTTGTTAACTTTCGCGGCACACATATTTCGCCGAAATTCTGCTCAAACTGTTGCGAAATATTTTCTTATAGATAAAATGCTATGCTTAGATTATATTAAAACTAAATTTAATACCCAATAAAACATAGAATATATGTTTTATTTTAATTTAAAATATTTTTGGTGCTGACATCTGTTGTCGCAATTTAATTCATACCGACTATTTTTATTTTTTAATGAACATTTTTAAATGTCTATTCCTTCTAATACGCTATTAAATACAACAACAGATCATATATAATGCCATAATCACGAAAGCGTAATTGAACTTGGACTTGAAGACAAAACTGCAGTCCTCAGTGATGTACATTCAGATCCCTTATCAAATTTATAGAATGATAAATTACCTTTCCGTGATTGTGGCATTATTATATATGATCTGTTGTTGTATTTAACACTGTATTAGAAGGAATAGATATTTAAAAATGTTCATTAAAAAATAAAAATAATCGGTATAAATTAAATTACGACAACAGATGGCAGCACCAAAAATATTTTGGATTAAAATAAAAAATATATTCTATGTTTTTTGGGGCATTAAATTTAGTTTTAATATAATCTATGCATTGCATTTTATCTTTTATAAAATATTTCGCAACTGTTTGAGCAAAATTTCGGCGAAATATGTGTGCCGCGAAAGTTAACAAAGCGCGGATAGGGCAGAAAATTAACTGACGCTCACCCTTAACCAAACGTCATCGCCATTTACGCCTCCAGTAGGACCGGGAACATCGTGACTTGACCATGGAACAATGGAACAGAGTTGCCTGGTCGGATGAATCACGATATCTGGTTCATCACGTCGATGGTCGCGTCAGAGTACGCAGTCTTCCAGGTGAACAGGTCTTTGACACATGTGCCGCGGATCATAAACAGGCCGTAAGTGGCGGTATTATGGTTTGGGGGACATTCTCATGGGCGTCTCTGAGACCGTTGGTTGTGGTGGAACACACCGTGAAAGCTGTGGACTATCTCAACATCATTGCTGTCCAGTTGCACCCTTACATGGCATCAGTCTTCCCTAAAGTGAATGGAGTCTTTTAGCAGGACAACGCTCCCTGCCACAAGGCCGGATTGTGCTACAGTGGTTCGGGAAGCATGCGGAGGAATTTTAGTTGATGTCCTGGCTGCCTAACTCGCCGGACCGTAATCCCATACAGAACATTTGGGATGTCATGGAACGGCGGCGCAGAGCTCAAACACCACGACTCCGGAATATCCGGGAGTTGCCGGACCACTGCTTGCACATCTGGTACCATCTGTCTCCTGCCACACCTACCGAGGACTTGTGGCAACCATGCCACGGCGGATTGCGGCTGTTTAGCGTGCGAAAGGTGGAGAAATACGATATTAGCTGGGTGGTCATAATATTTTGGCTCTTCAGTATATCTTAAATAATAAAAGGCACTGTGTATCTTATACACTATAGGCTCAGCGACCGCGCTTCGCAGAGTTACGAAATCTGGCAGTCGAAGACCCGGGGGGGGGGAGGTGACACGTGAAAACCGATTTTTTAAATTTGAATTATTTTTTTTGTTATTTAATGTTTTATGCGATATCGACCGTTTTTCCCCTTTTTTCTCCACCATTCAGACGTCGTAGAAAAAACAAATCACACGACCGGAAAGAGCAGACAATTGCGAGTAAAACTATATCAATTTCAAATCTCAGGGACAAATTCCAATATTTTTAAAGATTTTAAAACAAGTAACTTTCGTTTTTAAATCCTCGCATCAGGAGAAGTTCCAAGAATTTCGACTAATAATTTACATTTTTAGAAAGCTCAAACATCAGGCATTCTTACAAGCCCAATCTGATCAAGAAATAATAAAAAGTAGCTGCAGAATCCGAATTTTAAGAATTTCCGAATATCAATTTTTCGGCAAAAGAAATTTTTCTCCCGCATGCCCGCGCAGACGCACTGAACGGCCCAAGAAGTCCGATTTCTTGCGCGCGCAGGCGCACGGTGTTGGCATGGAAAAGGTTTTTGGCCTAGTAGAAGTTTGGTAGTATATTTGAGGATATTCGCATGGGACAAATATCATCAGTGATTGCTTTTTATACTGTTTTTGGCCTAGGGACAATTAAAAACCGAATAAGTGTTTGCTTTTTGTACGGTTTTTGGCCTAGGGACAATTAAAAACCGAATTAGTGTTTGCTTTTTATAAGGCTCTTGGCTCATTATGCTGGATTGAATTGTGGCGATGTTTTGTTTACATCGGGTTGTGGTTGGAACCAAAATGAAAAAACTTAAACACTGGAGAAATAAAAAAAAAAAAATAAAAGGTTATGGAGATTGTCGCGGTGCCTTAAAATTTCATTATTAGTATTAACGTCATTAAACTAAACCAAACTTTGTTAACTCCACGGGGTTGAGGACTCGATAGCCCAGCTCGCGGGAATTGCACTCGATAGGCCCAGGTTCGATTCCCGTCACTGCCAAAACTGCCGCCCTGTTCACGTAGAGTACGATCACGTTAAACATGTGGGTCCGTAAGTCCTTCCGAGAGGTTGGCGGTAGGGGAAGGAGAGTACGGTCCCTGTAGATGCCTCCCCAACTGGGTGCCGGTCTAAATTGGGTGGCACTTTCTGGCCGTCCAAATGGTTACCTTACCAACAACTCCACTGGGTATGGCGCCAGCGAGTTTGCCACGGTCAGAATTTTCAAGGGTAGCGAACAGACTGGTCACCGAATGCGCCTAGTATATATATATATATATATATATATATTATAATAAAACTAAGTTATGCTAATTACCATAAGGCGTAACTTTACGTCAAAAGACTAATTAGCGATTTAGTATGATAGTTATTACAAGAACCGTTATTAAAATATCTATTCGATGAACTAATCTTCGACTTTAACGTATTCGAATGTTGTTACAATGTGCTGATTTCATCATTCGCGTAATTCGTTCATTAATTTTACCATTTTAAAATCCCATATGATGATTATTGAAGAGGATTTTATGTTCTCAAACACAAGATGAAATGTCAGAATACGAGAGACGATATCTCACTAACGAATCAAGCAATCCAAATACAATTTGGTACAAAAATCACAGTCAGTAAATACTGGAAGCCTATTGTTCTTACACGCAATCGAATATTCAGAACCCTCGTAAATTTTAAAAAAATCATCAATGAATTATAACATTCAATAAAGTTGCTTAAATAGTCATTTCTTATGTAGTTTTTCATCAGAAAACAATTTTAGAACCCTAGCATGAACCGTTCTCGAGATATTACTCATTTTTCAAATACATTTATCAAAAAATCACATAAAATTAAAAATACTATTAACTATTGTGAAATCTGTTCACTTTTCATATGTAATATTATGCGATAAATGTATTATCATTCTCTTAGATCTATTTCTTTCTATTCACGAGAGAAGACACTTTGGGTAATAGCTTTGTAATTTGACGCCATTAGTCGTTTATCTACCATAAGACTAACCTATTTCTTCATAAACAATGCGTGGCGAAATTTCGGCGGAATATCGCCAACTTTGCGAGTTTTTTTAATGTTGCCAAATTGACGAAAATATCGCTAAATTGATAAAAATGTCACCAAACTGATAAAAATGACGCTAAATCAATGAAAATGAAGACTAATTCAAGAAAATCTGATATCTTAGCAAGAATAAGAATTTACTATAAGAGAGGATACTTTAGGTAATAGTTTTGTATTTGAACGCCATTAGATCTGCTATAAGAATAACCTTTTTCTCCGTGCCATCCGTTTTCCATAATGCATGACGCAATTTTAGCAACGAATTTGGCGGAATATCGCCAATTGAGCGGGTTTTTAAATGTGGCCAAATTGATAAGAATGATTCGAAATCAATGAAAATGACAACTAATTGATTAAGATTAATATTTTGGAAATAATATTAAACTCTACCATAAGACTCCATTTGTAATGCTTTTCAAAAATTTTGGCAGTCAAATTGAATAATTGTTATCAAATTGATTAAAATATCGCCAAATTGATAAAAATGACGTCAAATAAAATACGATATTTTGCAAATTTTTAATTCCGTCATATGATGAGCATACCTTATAATAAGAAATGCTCTTCTATATATCGCCAACTTGGCGATATTTGACCCGACATTGACGAAAATATAGTCAAAATTGCAAAAATGACGCCAAATTAATGAAAATGACTCCTAATTGATGCATTTATTATTAAAATATTTAAATATATAGACTATATTGTTTGTTAAGGATGCTATCAATATTGATAATTGTTAATTTAAAGTTGCATAAAATATAATTTTATTGGGTACAAAATTGTTTTAGATGTTGTCATCCGGATGTAAAATTTACAGCGCCAAATGTACAATTTAACGTTACAAACACTGCACCGTGGATCTTTTCATCACCTTTTCACCTTTAAAGAAGTAAATTCATTGCATTATATAAGAAAGTGCTGCCTACATCAGATTTTTTAATGAACATTTTTAAATGTCTGTTCCTTCTAATACGCTATTAAATACAACAACAGATCATATATAATAATGCCACAATCACAGAAACGTAATTGAACTTGGACTTGAAGACAAAGCTGCAGGCCTCAGTCATGTACATTCAGATCCCCTTATCAAATTTATAGAATGAGAAATTACCTTTCCGTGATTGTGGCATTATTATATATGATCTGTTATTGTATTTAATACTGAATTAGAAGGAATAGATATTTAGAAGTGTTCATTAAAAATGAAAATAATCAGTATGAATTAAATTACGACAACAGATGACAGCACCAAAAATATTTTGGATTTAAATAAAAAATATATTCTATGCTTTATTGGGTATTAAATTTAGTTTTAATATAATCTAAGCATTGCATTTTATCCTTCAGAAAATATTTTGCAACTGTTTGAGCAGAATTTCGGCGAAAAACGTGTTCCGCGAAAGTTAACAAAACACGGATAGGGCAGGAGCATGGAGAGTAAGGAGTTAAATCTTCATATTAAGAAAACGCTAATATCGTTTGAGACTATAATTCAGGCGGCGCTGGGATAAGATAAGTAGTCCTGTATTGTATACATTTCTATGGCGAAAGACCTAAACTAATTATTTAAACTGTCAATTTTGTAAAAATTAATTATTATGACAACGCAAAGAATAACTGAAGCAATAAAGAATATTCCTACGTATTCAAAATTATTTTACTTTCCAATTCATTTTTATCTCCACATATTCTGTACTCTATCCTACAACTATGAAAAAATACTGGTTATTTATACTCATAATTAAGGAATCCTTAATTTAAAAATTATTAAAAATACATACGCCTAAAAATACTACGCCTTTCTATAGTGCCAACTAACAATAGCAACTACTTTACAAACACTAGCGACATCTATATAATTCTCAAAGCATTATGGCATTTTCAGACGTTTCATCCATAGGAGTTTTATCTCCTCCTTTCTAACTCCATGGGCAGGAGATTTACTGACGCTCACCCTTGATATAAGGTTGGGTATTCAGCCAAGGCAAGGCCACCTTTTTAGATAGCCTTGGCCAAGGCCACCTAGAACTTGACTCAGCCCGGCAACCAATGAAAAGTTGTAGGCTTGATGTAATGGGAATTAAGATTCGTTCAGGGTCTAGACTCTAGAGTAAACTTTGAGAGGAATTGCAAACACAGGCATTATTACAAATGAAGATAATTTATCAATTTTGAAATGGCAACATCTAGGCATAAACTACTTACACAAAGATTTTACATTGTGATTTGCGCACAGAATCAAATGACGTCGTTGAACAAATTTGGTCTCTTTTGAGAGCCTGAAAACAAAATGCTTACGTTCCATGTCATCATATGCGCAAATACCCACTTCCGAAGCGTCTAGCCAACACCCTCTATATTCAGAGAATATAGAGGGGTATATTCAGAGAATATAGAGGGTCTAGCCGGCAAAGCAAATTTTTCTCCACCTTCCCCTCCCTCCAACGCGCATTCTTCTGCGCATACGTCAACGTCATGCTCCGGCCAAGCGCCTGATTTAGTCGGGTACCGTTACATCTGTTACACCCCTCAAACCACAGTGCCTCAAACGTTCAGGTTGGCGAGAAAGTAGATAATAGCCACAGACTTCTGTGATAATAGCTACATCGACTGGCTGTGAGCGCCAAACAGGCTTCCTGCCACCCGGTTTCTTCGTTTCAAGATGGCGTTTGTTTACATTTGGTGTCGCGGGTGCATATGATGTTGATGTACTTTTAAGATAAGAGAAACATTTAAAATAATTGAAACTTGTTTGAAATGTAATTATTAATGTCAATCTACGCATTAAGTTACCTTTTAGCTCTAGATGAATTCTGATGCAGATGTTGCTGTAATTATAAACGCATTATCTGTATGAGATATTTTTCTGGATTGGCATTCCTTACAAATTAGTCAGCAATTCTTGTACCTGCATGTGTTTCTTTTTAGTTTAAATTATTATAATTTAGTTTAAATGATTTTGAGTCTCTATTTCCTAATACGAGTATGTATCATTTCGTTGAAAGATGCATGTACTTGATAATATTTCACATGTCATTATACTTCTGTCTATATCCACTATTATGAGATACATATTTTTAACAATTGTCATTAGATGATGTGTCTCCCGATGGGCTCCCCCCCCCCCCCCCCCTAATAACGCCACGGACATAAAAATTGCATTGCGACTATTATGTGCTATAATGATTGAAACTATTAAGTTTCGGGATCATTAAGCCACAGATAACCCTTTTTATGTATGTTTATGTCAAATATTGATCAAATGCTGCCATGTTAAAAAAATAGAAAATTTTGAATGTTTTTTTAATTTCTAATTTTCGCTCGCATTTAATTTTTCAACATCAAATCGTGTTCAGAAGATCCTAAAACATATGTTGGCATCAAAATATCAAATTCAAAAATTTTTAAGTAAACAATGCTTTCTCTATACTATATTACATAGTATGAGAAAGTAAATGTACACAATTTGATGGTTACTGATAACAAAAGAGAAAACATTTTAACATTTCATTCCAAACAAATTACACTTTAACATTTCTGTTTACTTACTTACTCAACTCAAATTTAGTACATGTTTGTAATGTTTTTGAAAATTTACTCATGTTGTACGTGTTAGCAAATTTTGTACTATATTGCAATTGACGTAATTTTCAAATATGAAATGTGCGACGTTGCAATATAGTACAAAATTTGCTACAAAAGTATTCAATTAAGTTATTAATGTTCAGTTTTCAATAAACATGTTATAGCACTTAATTTTCCTATAAAAATAAACAATATATAAGAATTTGGACTCATTGGACAGAATTATAGCGAAAATAAAATCTAGATAAAATTGTTTAATAAAATGCATTTTAAAAATAAATACTTTTTATAGAATAGAAACTATTTAATTGCTATGCAGCAGGCAATAACTTTCTTCAAATTAAATAATCTGTTAAATGCTGTTTTCATTGAAGGATAATTTTGGTGTATTTTTATTAACACTTTACAACAAAGTTGAAAAGTGTTTATGACTTTGTTCATTCTGTCTGTCTGTCTGTCCGTTAGCACGATAACTGCCGTAAAAATGACTTTATCAAAATGAAATTTTAGTATGTTGTTCAGACGGTCTGTAGGACCTATGGGAATATAAATAAATAATATCACCCAATTAGTTTTTTATTGAACCCGGGTTGAAAAAATGAAATACATTGAACCCTATGGGACCTAATTTTTCAAACATTTTTTAAGTAAATTTAAAATTCACGAATTGCTTCGAAATTTTTAGGAAATATTCACATTATCCCATAGAATATATATAAAAAAATTCAGTATAATATGTTAAGTAGTTTTTTAATTAAAAATTATTTTAATATAGGAAAAAAACAAATTCAATTAAATTCTGACTTTGGGATAACTTCCAGAAAGAAAAGAGAGATATATTATATAATAAATATATTTCCATTTGTTTAAACGTTTTGCATATGGGAGGGGCTTCATTTAAAAATAAATTTGGTAGATAACAATTTTTCATTTTTTTTTAAATTTTATATAACTCTTCATGATAAATTTATTTGATGGCATTTTTAATGCACTTTCCTACGTCCTAGACAGTTAAAATTTGGTACACAGCTTAAATTTGTTGAACATTTTATTCGACAAAAATTTTATGGATCTTTAAATATAGATCATATATTTTTTTCGAAATGGCCTGAAAATAATCCCCGTTCACTTCTATAAATCATTGTTGTAATATTGTTAAAAATTCTGATGTGGACAGCACATGTCTTTCCCTGCAGACTCATATTCGTTCTCTTTATTTAATAATAATTTGAGTTTATCTACACAAAATAACAACCATAAGTATTTTAAATGACATTGAATTTACACGTTAAACTTAGATTTGGTTCTTATTTGATAGCTGGACTTATTGTCAAAGGTGGCGTAGCGAAAACGCGAAAAAACTAGAATATCTCAACGGCTAGTCCTAGAGTAATGGGGTTAGTCTTATTATTTTTTTGTCAAAAATCACGTACAAAATAGGAATTTAATTGATATAATTTAGCACACGTAGTCTTTTATTTTTATATATAACGATTTTTGCGGGCCATTTCGCAAAAATAGCCCGTTCCTTTTTCCCGAATCCTACTAGAATGACCTACAAATGATTTATATTCAAAATTTTGTTAAATTTGGTATATAAATCACTTGTAGGTTATTGAAATATTATACACCAAATTTTGTTAAATTTGTTCCATTAGTTTTTAGCTAGAGTGTATAAAGGGAATTTCTGCCGGCCTTTTCGCAAAGAAGGCAGATTCTTTTATTACGAATCCTACTATAATCTAATGAACATCAGGATTTCCCTCAAAAAACATACCTACCAAATTGTATGAAATTCGGTCCATTAGTTTTTCAATTAGAGTGGATGTAATATCCACACAGAAACATACACACATACACCCTTACACACACAGACGTCTTCCTAAAAATATATTTTTTGTGTTCTAGAAGTCCCAAAACGTGTAGATCCTTTGAAAATTCGTGTTCCGATCTTCGGCACGATTCCAATACTTTGAGTACATACACATACACACATATATTATCTGTGTATCTAAATTCCATGACTATGCAATTACAATAGTTGTGATTTTAAATGATCCCTAAACTTTTATTATTTCTTCAACGAAGCCTAATTTTAACATATGCGGAATGCAAATATCTCAAGCGATTGTAAGATGAATTACATAATAATGGCTGAATTTTTTTCACACAAAATTATTTAGCTCTGGAGTCTGGAATACAAGTTATATGAATGAAATATTCATTGATTTTGCATAAAGAATCAGATGATTTATATTTCGATACAGTTTTAAATATTTAAGTATAATAAATTACTGTAGTACTGTGATAATGTAAAAGATATCACCACTGAATGTATCACATTTTAGAAATTTTTAAATGAAATTACATTTCAGTTGGAAAGTGTTTCATAATCAATGCTTATGCATGATTAATCTTTCTTGTTAATATCTCCATAGCAACTATGCTTAAAAATTTAAAACATGGATAGTTTACCTGTAATAAAATAAAGAATAATCACAGTGTTAAGAAAATATTGTTTTTCCTAAACATGTTTTCACTATATTTAATATTTTGATGGACTTTTCCCTTTTCAATGTGTTAACTTTTTTATTTGGGGGAGGGGGATTGAACCGCCCTGGTTAGGCTAACAGTTAAAAATAAACAATTTATTATCTTACTGGCTAAATAGCCATGTTAAAATGGCTTGAAAGATTATTTTAAATGGGCCTAGAAAAAGTTTTGATTTTTTTTTTTTATGAAACCCATAGTTTAGTCCATGAATAAGTTTTGATCTTAAGCAAAATATTTCTTTTTTTTAATTAAAGTTGACAATTGTGAAATTTAAAGTAATTAGCTATATTACATTTTATTGCATATAGTTTCAGTGAAATATTTTAAAATTGCCTCTGGGATTATTTTTCATTACTCTATTTTTAACAATAAATATATGAATATAGACTACATAGCTAGTACTAATATTAAGTATAAATATATGAATACATTCCTTAGCCTAATTTGTCCGAAATAAAGTTAAAGATAGGTAAATAACATCTGGTATATATATATATGTCTTCATTAAGGAAAAGGAACCATAAATTTTGTGAAATATCATTGATCGAGAATTACCCCAGTGATCGAGATTTACCTCAGCAAATCGGGTATACATCGATATAGTTGTGTAACCAGTTTCTGGAAATACATAAAAAAATTGTATATAATATTTAAAAGCTCATATTATATATAGTTGTAAAACAGCATAAACAAAAAAGTCTCAATAGAAATGTCACATCAATGAGAATCTTTGTAAAAAGTTAGATTTTCAGAACCAATCTTTTTAAAGATATTTTTGTAGCGCTTTACAAAATATTTTATTTCTTGATTTTTAGCACAGGAGCACTTTCATTTTATTTTACTTATGAAACTAGAATACTGACTCCTAACAAGATTTTTTTTTTTAATATAATATTATACTATAAGGTGAGTGATCATTAATTACCCCAGAAACAGAGTGATCGGGAATTACCCTGGTCTACCCTACTGATCAAACCCTGCTTTACTAATATTATCCTGTTATGAATTAAAATTATTTTTCCAATGTAGACTGCATTTCAACGAGTTTTTCTACATATTAATTTGAATTTACTTTTCATGAGTTTAAAAGATATTAATTAGCATTTCTAGCTCAATTCGTTCATTTCAGTAGCTGAATAGTACATTTACTTAGTATACAGCACATTTATTGAAGATGTATTGTATAAGTATTTTTCTTCAACATGAATGAAATTTGATTAGTTTCAAAACCGACATTTGTACGCAATACGTCACGCTTGATGTGTCATATCATTTGAGGTTCAAGAATCTTTGTTCTCGTTATATAAAATTCTCTTCAGAGGTAGATGTAGATCTGATAAATAAAACATTCTGATCCCCCTTTTCTAAACAAATTTACAGAAAATATTAAATTGAATCAATATATGCTAAAATAAAAGCTCATGCTAAAATTTTATTAAAATATATACCTGTACTGTGTTATGTTCTTATGGATTAGAAGATTTACCTGTAATATTTATATTTTCACCTGTGTTAGAAGACATACCCATATTATTTATATTCCCACCTGTATATTAGAAGACATATCCATACAATATATGGCTTTTGAAAAATGTTTCACCAAAATAAAAAATGACATCAGAATTTGAAAAATATCACTAATCCCCATAATCTTTACACCGATGGATATAATCCAATCAAAAATGCAAGTCTGATAAAATTTATTTATATACATTTCTATATTATTTAAAACAAAACAGATTTACCGCTGTTTTAACTCATTGGGTTTAATCCCTTTGTTACCCCTTTCCATCATAGTGATAAGTTACCTTCTATTTTTATCCTTAGTCTTGGTCTATAGTTACTTATTTGTAACAGATATGCTAGAGATGGGTTTTTTTTGTACTTACCGTAGTTTATGCATAGTTTTTGATTAAAAAATTTCAATTTATATATATATATATATATATATATAAATTAAAATAACAAATACAAAAGTGCAGGAGTGTGAATCAGTAACCACAGTATCAAACCGCGAGCAATATAAAAGCGTGTAGTGAATAGCAAAAAGCAACGAGGAAGGGCCGGAAAAGTAGAGCACGGAGATGCCAGGACAAGGAAACTCCGCATTAAACGCCTGGATAGTAATAAGTGTACACTATCACACATTAATCGTCTAAAAAATCTTTGCTATATGTACAATTTTCCCACCTTATTTGTAGATCGCAGTATAAGTACAGTATTCTAAAGTCGTGGAAACACCATAAAATAAACACCGCTCCGGCGGGCAAAAATAAAAATGTAAAAATATTAAAAACAGTAATTTCGATTACACTAAAAACGTAAAAATGTTTTTTAAAAAACACCGCCTCGGCGGGTAAAGAAAAAAGTTTAAAACACTCATAAAACCGTTAAGGCGGATATCTAAAAAGCAAATAAAACAAAAAACAGGCTACGGCTCCAAAAAACAGTGTTATCCATTCTTTCAATGTTTTCGATAATCGTGGTCACATCTCGGTCAGTTTCTAAACTCTTGGGTTTATCTCTCCGAAAGTATGTACTGCTACTTCCACTTCCTCTGGTCTGGTTTATTCCCACGTGGTATTAAGCGAGGTGAGCGTTCAGACTGTAGCATGTGGTGGACTCATTTGAAGATTATGCACGGTGGCGACCTTTCAACATGTGAGTTGCTCTTTTTTGCAAGTTTGTATATTTGTGCGCTATATTTTTCATGTTCATGTATATGTGGTATTTTATATTTCATGTTTATGTGGTATTTTATGTTTTATAATTGAATTTTATCCTATTTGGTTTTTTTCTGTTATTCTTGCTATTCCGTTGTTGGGCACAGATTGCATAATATTTTAACCACGTGTTTTTATGCAATCATAGAAACAACGGATTTTAGTATGTCTGTCTAGAATGTGCCCCTGAAGACGTTTCTGGCAGATATACTATTCTTTAATATATTTTCCTTGTCCTGGCATCTCTGTGCTCTACTTTTCCGGCCCTTCCTCGTTGCTTTTTGCTATTCACTACACGCTTTTATATTGCTCGCGGTTTGATACTGTGGTTACTGATTCACACTCCTGCACTTTTGTATAATTTATATTTTGTATAATTTATATTTTGTATAATTTATATTTTAATTTATATTTTCAACACATTATACTATCTAGCTGCAATAGCGCTAATTATATAATGATCTTCGTACTCCTTATTACTTTACATTTTTTAGTATGTTGTGTATTTTTATGCACGTCTAGTTAACTATATATATATATATATATAATCCAAGAAAAAGAAGATTTAAAGGAACTTGGGATAACCAAATGCTTTGCATTTAATGGTTGGGGAGGATTGCGACTCCCCCTCCCGTTTAAAGCTGCTTTTCCAGCCTAGGCAAACGCTCACGGTACCAATGCAAAGCAAAGGTTGGTCCCCAATGTGTGCTAATACGAAGGCACCCGGACACGGAAGAACATGACAACCAACAGAAAACAGTATTTACCAAAAATACTTTCAGAAATATCATACTCGGACACTTCAAGAGAAATCAAATTTACAACACGTTTAAAAAAGATTGCAATAATAGCAATATTAAAATCATAACAGAGGCTTTATATAAATATTATCCTATTTATTTCTTAAAGGATTGCTATAGATCGATTTTCAAGGATCATGTAGATTTTGACAGTTTACTTCTTCAATTTGCAAGTAAATAAAATTTATGCGTACCTGCTAAGAAAGCACGCATACGTAAATCGAACATATATATGATAGCGAGTTGGGCAGGAATCACTTTTGGTCCAGTTTCCTTCTGTTTGGTTGTCATGTTCTTCCGTGTCCGGGTGCCTTCGTATTAGCACACATTGGGGACCAACCTTTGCTTTGCATTGGTACCGTGAGCGTTTGCCTAGGCTGGAAAAGCAGCTTTAAACGGGAGGGGGAGTCGCAATCCTCCCCAACCATTAAATGCAAAGCATTTGGTTATCCCAAGTTCCTTTAAATCTTCTTTTTCTTGGATTACATTCTGCTTCGGAGTATAGAGCGGCTTGGCGCCTTTTCCTGAGTTGTGCCTTTGATTTTAGTGGATATGCATAGGAATTCTTTTTGAATTTGTTTACAGGCTATTATATGATATATATATATATATATATATATACAGGGTCTTTCAAAAGTCCATATAAACTTTAAAAATTCATTAAAAATCGAAAAATCATCGCATTGAGGTACGGTTTGTATCATAAATATTGCTGGGACGGGTTTTTTTTTTTTTTTTTGACAAAAAAATTTTGTAGTTCAAGAATCACCTATAGGTGGCACTGAATGCATTGGAAAGACAAAGAAAATAACTTACTGTACGTGTCAAATTGTGTGACAAGCCTAAGTATCTCTGAACAGGTGATAGGACCTTTTCCTTTCTTTAGATTTTTCCTAAACCGCAAAGCCTCTTATGCTGATTCTCCACTCACGCATTACAGCTTCACTAACAAGGCTTTCTCGATCATAGTTAACATTTTCTCAAAAACTTCTTCTTTGCACTGTTTACTAATGATTCAAATGAAGAATCTACAGAGCACTACAGCTCTTTTATAATAGCCTCATTTGCATACTTCTGGATAATGTATTCGAGTAAGCGTCACCTATAGGTGATTTTTTAAACTACAAAATTTTTTTACGTTCCTTTCTTTAGATTTTTCCTAAACTGCAAAGCCTCTTATACTGATTTTCCGCTCACGCATTATAGCTTCACTAACAAGGCTTTCTCGATCATAGTTAACATTTTCGCAAAAACTTCTTCTTTGCGCTGTTTACTAATGATTCAAATGAAGAATCTACAGAGCACTACAGCTCTTTTATAATAGCCTCATTTGCATACTTCTGGATAATGTATTCGAGTAAGCGTCACCTATAGGCGATTTTTTAAACTACAAAATTTTTTCACGTCAACCCCCCCGTCCTGGCAATACTTATGGTACAAACCGTACCTGAATGCGATGCTTTTTCGATTTTTAATGAATTTTTAAAGTTTATACGGACTTTTGAAAAACCCTGTATATATATATATATATACACACACACTCTATAACAAAAAAATCGATGCATCAAGAAGGAGTTGGCCGATTATGATAAAAATTGGTGGATGTGGAGAACATACATAGAAAAAGAAACGATTAAAATTTCAAAACAATTTAATGATTTAGAGTTTGACCGTATACAAAGGGAGGAAGTCAACAAGGCGTTGGTCCACCTCTGGCCTCGATGCAAGATGTCACCTGGTGTGGTATAAACTGATAAAGTTCATGGATCGTGTCCTGCAGAATGTCTTGTCAAATTGTCTCCAACTGTCGGGCTAAATCGTCAACATTCCAGGATGGTTGCAATCGCCTTCCCATAACTTCCCAAATGTGGTCTACGGGAGAGAGATCAGAAGACCTAACTAGCCAAGGAAGTGTTGGGCAAGCTTGAAGACAATTCATAGCAACACGTTCCGTGTGCTGCCGGACATTATCTTGTTGAAAAGTAAGTCCGGGTGTCGCAAAAGGAACGGTAACACAACCGGTCATAGATGTTGTCTACTTACCTCTGTGCTGTCAGTGTGCCAGAAATGACTGCCAAAGATGTAAGATATCCGCAGTCGAAATGCAACAGAAATTTTGACCACAGATTCAGAATCACTCTTTATATACACCTGCTGAATGCGCAGTTCCGATGTGCTGGAGCTCCTACTATTTATTCATTGCATCCCAAATTTTATTCATTTGCATGTTTTCTCAAAATGTCTTTGCATATGAAATTTCATTACAATCGGACAACTCCTTCTTGGTGCGTGAATTTTTTTGTTATAATAGAGTATATATATATAATTTTTTTTTTCAAATTTGAACTCATTGGATTTAATTCTGCTGCCTAGCAACATTTTTTTTTTTTATTCAAATGTAAACTCATTGGGTTTAATGAGGAATTTTCACGTTTTTTTTTTTTTTTTTTTTTATCATGTAGTAGTGAAAAAATCATGAATGATAGTATATATTTTTTTTAATTTTTGAACTTCGATAGTTAATATAAAAATATTTAAACTCGCACTTAGCAATCTGGCGCGAAAATGCTGTTTCTGTAATGGCCGCTCTTGTGACATCACTATGCATGTAAACAAAGAGCGCAATACACTGTTTACTGTGGATTCCGAGAGGTGCTCACTTGATTCTCTGACAGAATATTTTATTTATCATATTTTTATAATGAGTAAGATTCTAAAACCGACCTACAAGTACTGTTTAGTACCTTGCTGCACAAATACAACAGTTAATTCAGTTGATAAGCTGTTTTTTTAATGTTCCAAAAGATCCAATTAAACGAAAAGCATGGACTAAAGCAGTGATATTCAAACTGTGTTCCGCGGAACCCCAGGGTTCTGCTAAACGTTTTCAGAGGTTCGGCGACTTTTTTAATAAAATTTTAGATTTTTGTTATAAGATTTTATAACACTTTTATTAAATTTTTTGTTATTCAAAAATCTGATAAATGCGTTTGCAAATAACAACAATTAAGCCTGATTTTCAAAAGTTGTGTAGCAAGAAGCAAGCGCATTCAAGTCATTAAATTTAGTTACTTCTAGTATTACTTCTGAATTAGATATATTCCGAATTTTGTATTTCCTTGCATTTATGCCTACAAATATGCTTGTATGTTTCACTGCAGTGGCGGATTTTTAGAGCCGGCAAATTCACCTCAGCTGTATTCAATAAAAAATCTGAATAACATGTTTTTAATAATTTATTTTTGTATTTAGTATTTGGTTTTATGATTATAATGGTCAAAATTAATTTCCAGTCTTCGGTAGTTAATTTTTGTAAATGTAGCTTCAAAACTTTTTTGCGGATGGAGAGGGGGCACCGAGATTTTCTGTTACGTCACTATGCTTAAAGTCTTTACGTCACTATGCTTACGAGGCATATTTTTTGTACTAGGGTTCCAAAAAAAAATTTTTTTAAGCATAGGGTTCCGAAGGCGTTAGAAGTTTGAAGACCACTGGACTAAAGCAATCAAAAGGGACAAGCAGAAAAATCCAAAATTATCGAATAAAACATCTCTTTGGTGTTGTGAAGATCATTTTTCGGTAAGTAAACATTTGCTTCTGTTTAAATATTATTTACTTGGATTTATGGCCATAACCAAAGGTTTTTTTCGGGGGTTCAAACCTTCGACCAGAGATATAAGTAGACTGCGCATTGCTATTCAGAAGAGATTGAAAAAGTGACCACTGCATGTATCACGTGACTTATGGTCGAAGACTCGCAGACTTGGCGACTTATTGCCACGCTTGGCGCTATAAAATAACTTTTTTGTACTGGAGTAAAACAATGCTGAATACGTCTGATGTATTTCAAAATACATATTGTTTAGGTCCTAACTAATCAAGTTCCATTAATCACACTAACATGAAATTTGGCATGTCGTTGTCTTTTGTGATATATATTAATTTTCTAGTTAGAAGGTCCAAATTTAGTATTTCGTTGTCTTTTACGGTATATATTGATTTCTTGTATTTTGAGCCTTATCGGGCTAGCCCACCCTGGGCCCGCCATAGATATATACTCATTATGCGGGAATAACTCGAGATCCGGTGTATCTAGAAAGATCATATCATATTTGACATGATTATCGTTCATGGTATATTTTAATTCATTGGATTTTGAACCTTACCATCCGAGCCCGTATAGGAACTGTTAAGAGTAATGCACTGAAGAATAACTTAATGTTATTCTAAGGAAAAACTCGGGAACCGGAACAAACATTTTGTATGGTGTTGTCCTTCATATATTTAAGTTACATACAACTAATAAAGGGGTGTATTTGAAAAGAAAATATGTTTTTTGTTTGTTTTTACTTGTTTTCAATTCAATTAATAAAATCATCAGTGAAATTGTCCTTAATTTCGAAAAAAACATTAATTATATTATTTAAGGTTATTGATGTTTAATATTAATGCATCAACATTTTAATAATGAATAAAAAACCTGTATAAACTTTGAGATTTCAAAAGTATACATTTACAGAGCTACCATACCATTTAGTATTATAAAAGTGCCACTAAAATTATTCTTTTACTTCAGTAAATGTGTATTTTTAACAAAATACTTTTTTTTTAGTTTTTGTATAAACGAAGTGCAAAATTGCCTCAATGCCAATTTTCAAATTTAGAAATATAGCTGAGCAATATACAATTCTATATAACTATTCAAAATCTTGAATATTATTCCCAAATTATGCAACAGCTACTTTATATTCCCTGACCCCCCCCCCCCCCCCCCCCACACACACACACACACAAAAAAAATGCTTTTAAAGATATTTGGGCACAGTGTTATTATAATAAATCCAAATGCTGTTTGCAAGACATTAACTTGCAACTTCTTAATAAAATGGCTTTATTAGTTCATAACACCCTGTCAAATGCAGAGAGATTGGGCAGGAATATACATTTTAAAATATTTTTCAGTTCTGAAATTCTTATTGCTCATTTTTTCCAAATATGTGGATGGAAAAGACCCATTTTATATCAGAAGAACGAGGTATATCAATACATAATTCACCACTGGGTTATATAGTGAATATAAAATTAAACGGGATAAAATAAACCAAGAAATCACTAATTATTTAAGGTTTTTGATGTTTAATATTAATGCATCAACATTTATATTCCTTGACCCCCCCCCCCCCCCAAAAAAAAATGCTTTTAAAAATATTTGGACACAATGTTATTATAATAAATCAAAATACTGCTTGTAAGGCATTAACTTGCAAAAGTTAATGACTTTAACTTTCTAATAAAATGGCTTTATTAATTCATATTTATCAATAGAACAACACCCTGTTAAATGCTGGGAAGGAGTGGGGAATGAATAAACATTTTGAACACAATTTTGAAACATTTTCACACTCAATTCCTTATTGATCAAAAATATTATTACTTTGACACAATTAAAAGGATCAAAGAACGAAGTTTCAAAGAGCTAAATAGAATCTATAGGACATTAATTTCTTCATATTTAAAATTATTTTTAATTTTTTAAATATGTGTTATGAAATTTCTTATATTTATCTTGTTGCATCCCAAAATTTAATATTTTCACAATTCCAATTTTTAACATAATGGAATGATATCTTCGCATTCTAATTTTAAAAAAAAGTATTACTTTGAATCTTTTACGAATTTACGCGGCGACTCATTATATATGTTTTTTTTTTATTATTTAAAATATCATTCTTTGCTTTATATATTCATCAGACAGTGAGACACTTTAGATTTCTTCATTTTTAAGATATGGAAAAAAGCCACAGTTGAAAACAAAAATCAGTTTTGTTCCCAAGTTTCTGTAAAAAACAACCTCATCCCCCCCACCTACTGTTTAAAAAATTCCAGCCTTTATAGAACACTAGGCATAACAAATAAAAATTGTTTAAAATGACTAAACGTTAATTTTTTTTTCATTTAGCCTATTTTGATGCAATTTAGCATATTTTGCACATATAGCACAATTTAGCATATTTTAATGCTTAAAACTTTTCTCTTTTCAGTTGTGTTTCCCACATCTTTCTTCATCTTTGGGAAAACTAATAAAAATAATAGAAATTAGCTAATATTTTAATAAAAGTTTTAAATGCACAAAAACTGAATTGAAAAATATATTTGTATATTTTATTGCACTTATCATAGAGAAATATTAGGAATTTTATATGGTTACTTTATACATTTCATAATCACAAAAAATTTTCAAATCGCATTTTAATTGCTCAATTTCATTTGATACATTACATATACAGTTAAGGACTTTTTTGAAATGTTTAACGAGTATTTTTTAATGTACATACAAAGACAGTTAATGCTAAAAGAAAGTGTAAAAAGTAATTGTTTCTGCTACAATTCTCAAGAAAAATTATATTTACGGCCATACACTGCATTTATTTTTATAAGTCTGGAAAAATATAGCTCAGCAAAAAATATCAATTTTAAATGTGTACTTACTGATATTTATATAAATTTCTTGGGAGTTACTAATCATTTCATAGCATTATATGGCATGAAAACATTGTCAGGGGAAAAGAGTATGAAAATGTAAACAATCCAAGTTGGCGTAAAAAAAATGTCGCCAAGAGAGGAAACTAGGCGTATTAAAAGTTTCACCTTTATTTTATTTTTCTCTTCTAATTTTAAGCATTTATAGAGGTACAGTTTATGAAAGTACACAAACATATATAAAATATTTTATTTTAAAAATAATTACAAGGCTATACATTATTTACAAAGCCAGAAAATCTACTTTTATTATAGGAAGGCATGGTCGTACATGCCAATTAACGGTTTATTTTATATAAAATATCTTTCAAAATGAATGGAAACGACCTACCTGTGAAACGTAGTGTCTCCACCTTTGATAAACTTTGACGTCCATCCATATGCAGCGCAGGACATTACCATATTTTGCTTAAAAGTAAAAGCAAACGTGCGATGTGCTTTCTCGCTTTCGGAAACGTAATGCATTTGCAGTGGAAGGAGAGATGCGCAAGAAAATATGCGCGTAGGGGAGTGCCTAAGTCATGTGACTTAGTTCGGTGGTCACGGAAAGGTTGCCATAAGTCTCTCCACCTGTATTTCACCTCGATGGTTCAAACCTCCCAAAATGAAAAAGTTAACATTTAAAAGGTAAAGATCCGTCAGGATATGAAATGTGGGTTTACCCCCCCCCCTTCAAAATCAAATCCTGGATACGATCTTGCTTGGATCAATAATAAACTATAAATAATCCTGTGTAAATAGTAATTTAAAATTAAAGAATTTTGTGGTCAAGTTAGGAATTGAACAATAAAACATACTCTAGCTTGTATCTCAAAATAATAAGTTTTAAAAACATAGAATCAAACCTTAAAAATATCTCACAATTTATTAAACAGGGGTGGTGCTAAAATCTGCCCGAGAGGGGGGGGGGGGAAGAGGTGGCAGTAATAAATATCTTAAAATGACGCCAGCGTTTTTGGCGCCACCCGTTATTAAGCCAAACAATTTATTGAAATAAACAATGGCACATTAATTTATAATTATTTCTTTTTGATTATATCTATTGTATAAATAGAAATGTTAACATTATATAGTAATTTATAATAATAAATGGCTGTCATTCCTTGTGTAACAAATAAGTTGTGCAACCCTCATTTGTGAAATAAAGATATATCTTATCAATATTTATCTGATATATATATATATATACTACTTTAACTATTATTTGTCAGTATAAATGCATTATATCTTCAACTTATGCAGTAATGGTTCTATCAACTTTTATCCCCATATACAGAACACAAAATCCCAGTGTTCCCTCCCCTCCCCTCCCTTCATCTGCTAAATAAATATTCCTTTTTTTGGAGGGGGGGGGAGAGACGAAAAATTAAATAAACTATCTCTTATAATGCTTTTATTCTTCCAATTATATCAAAATAATATAATTTGACATATTACAGAATATACTATGAAATTTTTTTTAAGTTTCGATAAATCCTTTTAACTTTGTAATGGGAGACATTAAATCAAACTATAAATGTAACTGTTTTTTTAGAGTTTCTAGATTCCTCTCTATATTTCAGTTATATATATAAAATTATACTGGTTTAGCAGAAAATCTAGTACCCTTTGCAAAAAAATTTTAGAGACCCCTATTTGAAAATCAATTTATATTCATTTTTCGATTTTATGTCAATATAAAAGAATATTGGCCCCTAACACTGTGGAGGTTATTATTACACCCCTAAGGATAAGTCTGCAAGAAACACATTTTAAAATATGTGTGGTATAACGAGGCCACATTACAGTGTATTTACACTTTGGGGGACCTCACTAGAAACATGAGCCCTGGTACAACACACCCTTGCACACCTTATCTGACTGCTACTGCCAGTCTTAAAACATCTATAAAATTATTATTCATAAGTACTAAATATCTGACAACAGTTACTTTGTTTTGATTGGAAACATGTTATTGATATTCCTTAGCATTTGCCGTATATATATTAGTGTTATATTACAAATCAGACTATGTTATTCAAATTTGGTTTTTTGTAGTTTGTACTGTATTTAAATTTCTTGAGTATTTCAGGCATGCTTTATTTGTCTTTACATAATTTCAAACTATAATATAAACTACTATATAAAGTCAATTATCAGCTTAAAAGCAGAATAGGACATTGTAGTGTGCAACTATTTCCATGTGCAATCAAAATTAAAGTTTTAAATGTAAAAAAATTATTCATGCATTTGAATTAGTTTTAGATTCATTTGTCAATATTAATGAAGATCATATATACCTCTTAGTTTTAACTCCTCGCATTTTTGCTCCAATAAAATGGGATTCGTTCCCCAAAACGAAAACATACATATAGCGTCAATTTTAGGAAGATTATTGGATTGTCCTTTGACAAATCCCGGAAAAATCGACATCTTAAACAAAATGAAATGGATGGGTTATACAATTAAAATATATGGTAAAATTAAAAAAGATTATAAAATTTACGGCTCAAAAAATGATTTCTAAACTATGAATGCGAAGGAACGAATTGATCTAGCGTTATTTTTAAAATGTAAACACTGATACTTCATGCACATACTTCATGACGTCAGAGCCAATCGCGTAGTGTTTCAAGATCACATAACATCGCGTCATTTTTCGCTTATTTAAACTTTAATTTTTAATTTATTCAAAATCATTTTGACATTTAATGTGACATATTTGAAAATCGTAAGCCTAAAATTACCAGGAAAATATAAAATTGAGCATTTTCCCCACGTGTGCAAATTCCTCATTCTGCTGCCTAGCAACATTTTTTTTTTCAAATAACTTAGCATTATATAGATGATATTTGCTCTGTAATCTTAATGAGAGGTTTACTAATGTATTTTTTATTTATATCTCCCCTGGGGCCCTACTACCAACACATCATAAATCTACCCGGGTTCGAAATAACCAGTTATTCCGCACATCAAATTTTATAAAATGTGGTAGCATGAAGTTTTATTAGGGTGCCTAAAGTTGTATGAAGGTTCGTAAAAATCCCTTGATAATTTCACCATCTAAGGAGACTGTAAAACCTGAAATAAGGTACGTAATAGCAGTATTCAAGATGGCGGTCTTGCATTTGCGAGTGATCGTTTTTGAAAGGAAGAAAAATTCAACCACAAAGGATGAATTAATTATGCTAATTGACAATGAATTTGTTTCATTGTTCAGGTTAAATTAACACCAAGTTGCCGACCAAATTAGTATGAAATGCTTCGATAATAATTTCCTTAGAATATGTAAAATGACAATCTTGAGAAATTTTACAAGCACCCATTTTTCATCAAATCTGAACATTTTATTCCACATATATTAAAATACAAGCTCGTTTGTTTACTTCAAAGGATCTGCCCTATCAATTTTCAAAATATTTATTTTCTCTTTTCTATTTGGAAGTTCGTATAATTATTTTAGTGTTATATTATGTTTCAGTTATGTTAACATTAGCGAACTCAACTATCTCTCTTTCACGAATCATTAAATAAACGTCTGACAGAATTTTAAAAATAAAACCTGTATTTTCGCTATACAATTTTTCCTTCCCTGGAACAATATTAAAGTAACTTCAAAATGTATTCTACTTTTAAAAGAACATCCTGAAAAAGTGCTGTAAGTTTTAGAGCATGTAATTTCTTATTTCACTCAACATGGCATAGCACTCTTGCTTAGGCGGTAGGAGAGATGCTCAGCAATCGAGAGGTCTCCAGTTCGAATCAAAGTGGGTTTTATATTTAAAACTTGTGCTGCCGTCTGTTACTAAAATATTCAGGTGAAATGTTTTGTAATAACATGCAGTGCTTTCTGTTTAAAGTTTTATCCTCAAATTATCTAACTTGAATAAATTATTGAGTTTATGTTTTTATAAAATTTATTTTAAAGTTAATTTGGAAATTTTTTATATTTCAGTTAAGTATACTTTATACCAACCAAAGATGAAATATACATTTTCTACTATGACAGAAGTCCGTAGAGAGTTAGCTCATCATCACCACACACAGATGTAAAATTTTGTTCAAGTTAAATTATTTAATAAAAAAATAACATTTTGCTAAATATATTTCATTTTTTTTTTTAATATTATAATTTTACTTATCACTTTCTTAAATGATTTTAGTTTCTTTATGTGTTATTTATACTTGAGAAGAAAACTATAAGATTTTCCCTAAGCATTTTACATAAATTTCATCATTTTTTGTGAAAGGAACCCCCCAATACTTTTCAAATACTAAAAGCAAGTACATGATATATATTTTACTACTCATCACATTTTCAGAAAATTTTTGTATTTTTTAAATTTGTAAAAGTAAGTACAACACAAATAAAAAGAATATACAGTAAAAACTCTGGCATTTAAAATGTATTTCTTAAATGTGAAAGAATTTCAACGGCTTAACAAAAACTGTTAAAACATTCTTAATTTGCTTTTCTGTGGCACGGACATCAAAACCAAACCATAATATATTAATCCTAGTTTTATCTTTTAAATGTGCAAACTATGAATAACTTTAGGTAATACATTCCTTTATTAGGTGTATTTCCTTTTTCGGGACTTGGAAAACAAGTATATTATAGTTTTCTCGAAAATTGATATTAAAAGCATTTAGTACATTTAATATTTAGTAATCCATTTAAAAAAATGTATTTCTTTTCCAACCTTTTGCTTATTTATAATAAAGGCAATTATGGTTAATATTATTGTCAACCGAAATCACACAGTTTTATTAATCAAAATATTCTTCATCTGTGAAAAGGCAATCGGTGAAAAAAAAAAGTGTTTATAAAGCACTGTTAACTTCCTTCATATTAACTATTGACTTCGATTGGCCCAGTGAGATTCTGCCTTAACTCCACCCCCCCCCCCCTTTCCATCAAAGTATAACGAAACCAAATTCCGACAACTTCATAGTACGGTTATTGCAGCCTTTCGTAAATGACAAGGTGGAATAATATGGATTTCCAAACGATGAGAAAATGATTCCAGGCAATTGGTGGTAAGGCCCTTGGTCCTATAAACTCGAAACATGGACAAAAGTTTATGTGCTATTCCAGGTCTACTCTAAAAATTTTATCAAATTCGGTGCAGCCGTTCATTCTCTTATGATGGTGAAGCAAATAAACAGACAGATTTTCACTTTTATTTATATAGATATATTTTTTCTGTTACATTTTAACAAGCAGTAGATATCTACAAAATTTATTAAACTGTATTTGAATAGGTTTTGGCATTTGGCTAATATTTTATAGCATCTAAACTTATGTCGCAATTTTAACAAGTGTTGGATACTGCAATATATCAAAATATAGTTTGTTACACAGTGAGACTAAATTATGCCCACAGAATGAAAATAGTATAGTGGTACATAGCCAGTGTCCATGTTAATAATCCAAACATAAGCTATTCCATACTGAAGAGTGCTAAGAAACTCAAAATAAGTTTACAGATGCTGGTAACTACTCTAATGATGCATTCCTATCATTTGGAAACTTGCCCTTTGTAGTAATTTCTGTGAGGGTGAACTTAACTATTGTACTGTTCGAACTTCAGGAATTTTGAAGTTAGCTATGTGGTAAGGCTTACTTTGTCAGTACTTACAGAATTTGTATACTGCTGTATTGCATTATTTCAAATTTATTCTGTGTTTCCTGTTGAATTGCTGGTCGCAGGGCCGACTTAAGGCACCAGCAAAACAAGCACTTGCTTGGGGCGGCACATTTTAAGGGCGGCATTATAGTCAACAAGATATTACATAAAATAAAAATTCAGGGGCGCGTGCAACCGCATTTACAAATGCAGTTGTATCAGCTAAAAAGTAAATCAAAACACTGAATAAATGTTAAAAATTTGTTTCCAGATAAAAGAGTGAAAACGGCTATCATTCATTCTCCCCTTGGAAAAAGAGGAGCAGAGGGCCAAAATTTGATGGCTTCCAGTATGTCGCCCCAATCGTTTATCTTGCAACGCAAGTAACCGCTAATTACTTTAGAGCACCGGGAGTCCAGTACAGCTATCAACAGCACGTCTTGGGCGGCATGTTAACCATTATCTGTGAACTGAAAAAGCTTTTATGTGAGACTGGTGTTTGTTAACTATTCCATGAAAAAATCCGATGAGAGAGGGGCACTTTGCTTAAAACGACGGGGTTCCACCCAGAATTGTCGTACCAGGACTACCCATCCTTTGTTAATTATTCTCCTACGCTCTAAACCCGGAAATCATCTTCCCCAGTCACCCAAACTCATAAATAAAAGACTTCTTTCACATCTATACCGAAACAGGTGTCCGCATTGAAAGTAATTAGAAAACTAGACGAGGACAGGTCTCAAAAGACATCCGTGGACCATTGTAGAATTTATGGTCATGCCAAAGAGTTAGAATCACTTGATCAATCAATCTTGATTGCTCCTCGAAGGGTCATACACAACCCCATCGGCTGTGAGTAAAGCATGTGTTTATCAATCATTTTGTTCAGCGCGAGATTTGTTCTGGGGTGAATCAGTCTAGTGTGTTTTGGTGAGAAATGCACAATTTAGTGAGAAATGTTCTTGCCGCAAATAATAGTTCATCGTTTTTCTTTCTAAATGTTATACAGTTGAACTTGATATTATCTAAAATATTCACCTAGCATTTTGCATAAAATTTAAGGTAAGCAAGATATAATTATTTTATGATTGCTTAAAATTGTTTCTATTAACATATAAAGTATTAGACCCCCCCTCCCCCATCAAGAGGATTTAGATTATTCTAAATTCCAGGTGTGAAATCGGTATATTCTTTAATTTAAAGATAATGATAGTTTTCGTTATAACGACTTAAATATACACAGCATCTGTTGAATCACTTTTTAACTAAAAAATATTTTAAATTTTACGCACGGATCAGTGTTTGTTTGCTCCTAGGATGTTATATTAAATTTAGCTCCTTGAAAGTTCTTAAAAATTGTTTCTCGTTTTGCTCAATTTTTAGATTTCTTTTCTGTAATTCTGTGTGCGTTTTTTCTTCTTAATATTGTATTTATTTTTTTCTTAAATTAAAAATATGTATTAATATTACTTACGGGCAATTTTTACTTTTTCGAATTTTTCAAATTTTTGGTTATCAGGATTTCAGCTAAAGCAGCATTTAATTTGAAAGTAACTACTGTAATTTGAATGAGGTAATTTTAAAACGAAGACAATATTCAACATATTCTCATCACGCCGCTTTAAAACCCCTGTTATTTTATAAACTTGAATTCTTTAAACGAATTATATCGGATCATAAAAATGTCATTTACATATATTATATTCTGCGTTTAAGTTATGGAGTAAGTCTTCAATAAAATATAACATTCTTTGGCATTTGAGTATTTATAACGAAAGTTAATAGGAAAGAATTTAGTTTTTATAATTAATTGGAAATCCATCAAAATTTTTTCTAAACCAACTGTCTCACATGTAGACCTCCAAACTTTCTTAATTTTATTTTTTTATTGAGTCATCAGAAAACATATGATGAATCTCAAAGAATTTTTGTTCTTTCTGGTAAATAAAAAGTAAAAAAAGAATACTGTAAATTTCTTAAACTTTCTGAATTATTTCAAGTTTTGAGTATAATTGAAATTATGTTACTATTTAATTGGAACTTTAAAATTTTGCATTTTAAGCATAAGGAAGGTACATGTAATTTCCTTATTTTTTTTTTGCTTTATCATTTTTCTTGCTGCATTGGTATTTCTTTCTAAATGTTATACAGTTGAACTTGACATTATCTGAAATATTCATCTAGCATTTTATGTAATTATAAAATGTAAGGTAAGTAAGATATAATTATTTTATGATTGTTTAAATTTGTTTCTATTAAAGTATAACATATTTAGTCCTCATCAAGGGGATCCAGATTATTCTAAATTCCAGGTGTAAAATCGGTATAGTTTTTAATTTAAGGATCGTAATAGTTTTCATTATAGCAATTTATATACAGCATCTAGTTCAGTCACCTTTTAGCTAAAAGGTATTTTAAATTTTTCAGATGGATCAGTATAATACTGTTTGTTTGCTCTTAGGATGTTATACTAAATTTAGCTCCTTGAAAGTTCTTAGAAATTGTTTCCTCGTTTTGCTCAATGTTTAGATTTCTTTTTCTGTGTGCTTTTTCCCTACCTAATACTGTATTTTTTCTTAAAATAAAAGTATGTATTAATATTAATTATGCTATTTACGGGAAATTTCTACTTTTTCGAATTATTCAAATATTTAGTTATCAGGATTTCAACTAAAGCTTCGTTTAATTTGAAAAGTAACTATTGTGATTTGAATGAGGTAATTTTTTAAACAATGACCATATTCAACAGATTCACATCTTGCCGCTTTAAAACCTTTCTTATCTTATAAATTTGAAAACTATAAACGAATTATATCGGATCATAAAAATATCATTATTACATATATTATATTTTGCGTTTAAGTTATGGAGTCTTATAGAATATAACATTGTTTGGTATTTGAGTACTTACAACAAAAGTTAATAGGAAATTATTCAGTTTTTAAAATTAATTGGAAATCAATCAAAATTTATTTTTTAAACCAACTGTCTCACATGTAGAGCTCTAATCTTTCTAATTTTAATTTTTCCATTTTAAATCATCGAAAAAAAAAATGATAAACTCTCAAAGAATTTTCTGACTGAAAGACCGATTAAAAACAAAAAAAATAAGAGTATTTATTTTGTGTTTTGTAACCAGTCCCATCAAAAACGTATATATCTTTGATGATATGTTCGAATAAAAGATATGTTTGAATACTTACTTCAATTTAGCGAGGGAAATAAAATAAATATGACAACAAGAATTACAAAAATATCCTTTTCATATATAGTTTCTTTTCCTGCAACACATAGGGAAGGAGAAGTATTGTGATGGAGTTAGCAACTGGACGCTCGGATTTTGATAAATTTACCAATGTTGAGCGTCCTTGAATAATAATCAATCATTTTTTTAATGATGTCTGGCTATCTACGCAGTGTTTTTTTTTTTTTTTTTTCAGGAATTTTTGTCTGGGGGGGGGGGGGGGGAGAGAGAGAAATGGAACCTCAAAGGGAACAAGTTATCGAATATAATTTTCACTAACTACTACATAGTAGTAATTATTATATATACACATATACTATAGAAGTAATTACTATATATATTGCAAATACTTATTTAAATATTGCAAGAAAAACTTGCTCCGGCTAAACAAGAAGATGAAAAACTTTAAAATAATGTAAATTGAATTATAGCTACAAACTTTCATTCTGAAAATAATCAATCACAAAATAAAATTATAATGATCTAAATGCTGCTACATAAGTGGAAACTAGGTTAAAATGTGGCAAATTTTTCCACAAAAAGTATTTTGTGAGTTTCTGAATTTATTAGCATTTGGTACGGTGACATAAAATCTCTCTGGGGTATGGATGGGAGGATGTTTCCAGATGGAACTTCACCCCCCCCCCCTGCCAGATATATTCTTGAAAGGATCACCTTTGTCTTTGGCAATGATATCTCTATAACAAATCAATAAAATAGAATACAATTTGATAATACTAATTCAATCACTAAATATCAGAGACTCGTTAATTTAAGGGTAAATGGGATAGAAGAAAGCCATCAATTTTTAAACATTTAAATCAAAACTAGGATGAGCATGAAAAGTATACAGTTTAAAAATGTTACAAAATTAGATATTTTAATTGAATTTTCATTTAAAAGCGAATATCATCATTTATATAGGACGTTTCGAGATAATTAGCATTTTATATTTGAAACAGAAAAAAATCATAAAAAAAGTAAATATACTCAATCTTATTAAGTTAGTACACATTTTGCAATTACTTTTAACAGAAAATGAATGAATACCATTGCTTAAAAGTTCTCATTGAGCATTTTACTTTTCCAAATGCGGAGGTATATGTATAAAAAAAAATTAGTCAAATCAAAATATATTTGGTGTAGAAACCAATAACTGTCAGAGGGCCTCTTAATTTTCTCGAAGGCCAAGATCTTCAAATTTTCTTATTTCGATTTTTGATGATGTAACAAACGTTAATAAATTAAAATGTTCTACTAGACTGCACTGTGTACCAAATTTTAGCTCTTTAGAACGTTGGAAAGTATGTTAAAATGCCATCAATGAAGTCGGAACAGACAGACACACATGCGCACATACCATTCATGACGAGTTAAATAAAAATTTTTAATAGCAAAATTTATTAATATGCATGAAAAAGCATGTATTAGACCGCAGATTTTTTTTCTAAAATTTAATGGCATCATTTATATGATGCTATCATATTTCGTTCTTGAGGTATTGCACATTTTTTTAATTTAAAACGGTAAGAATCAAAAGATTTAATTCCCCGAAAAATGCATTCACTTGAGAAACATTTGGAACAAAATTAACTAAAATATGTCGATTAGCAGTGTTTCTCCATTCTACTGCATTTATAAAAGTTAACAGTAAAATGAGTGACAGGGAGGGGGCGGCCAAATTGCTTTCTGCTTGGGGCGACTGAAAACCTAGAGCCGGGCCTGGCTGGTCGATTTGGATTTATGGTATAATGCAAGTGATAATGCTGTGTTGGGGTTTGGTGGAGATAATTCAGATTTTGAATTTCTTGAAAGCTTTTTTTTTTGCATGAAATGTTCATTGTGGAATTATGTTTTTATTTACTGGTGAGCTATTTAGTTGTGTGTGTGGGGGGGGGGGTGTAGGTTTTGCTGACTGTATTGCATTAATGGGAATGATGGAGGGTACAAAAGATTTGTATCCTTTTTCCATAAAGTCAAAACTTTCAGGATTAGTGAGTGACTTGATTAAATTTGAATATTTTATTGTTAGGGCATTCTTTGTCTTCAAGTGTTACAGATTGTGACTTGTGGCATTTTGAAAGTTCTTTAATTATAACTTCAGGTTCATTTATTGTGTAAATATGTATAGGATAATCATCTGGTTCCGGTGTTACATTTCTATGAACATTTGATGATTTTAATATTTGGTAAAGATGGTGTATATGTTTACACATGTTCCATTTAATGGAAGAATCTATACATGTGTATTTGTGTATGCATGCTTTACAATTTGAACACTCTAGCTGACAGCTACAATCATTACCAGGTTTTTTAATTTCATATAATTCTGTGTTTTTTTTTCAGAGCAGATTGATTCAAAGAGCTAGAATCACTAGAGGTAACCTTTCCTTTCTTTAACCATCTTAAAAGCATGGCCAGTATGTCCCCCTTCGGTTCTACAAATGAGCACCAGATTAGGCACATTCATGCTAGAATGGCGCATTATAGTAGTTCCAGAAAATTGTAAAAGTGTGCCATTGTGGTAGTTTGTTCATTGTTATACACAACTTTCTTTTTAAGAATCTTAATCCACGTATTTTTAAATCTGTAAAATATACAGGTTCAACATGCGTGGATTAAGATTCTGCAACACTTTCTCTTACACATTTATTTTCAAATTTTGTTACAACTGTTTTAGCTTTCTTTTTCAAATTGTCATTGCAAATTATTTTGAATTAATATTTCAGTTTTCTTTTATCCCAAAACATAAATTATATCTATAGATAACATTTTGTTAATTTTGTTAACAAGATATAGGTAATATTTAAGCAAATCATTACAGTAAACAGACTTCTATTAATTGCTAAACATTTTCTATTTTAAAAGTATATTACATCCCAGTTCCTGTGCAGTACATATATTAGTACTCATGCCATCAAAAGTCAAAGAAATGACATGAACCCCTGGCTCGTGTACTAGTTAATATGAAGTTATTTTAGTTTTGCAATAATTCTACTTTTAAAAAATGTAAGAAGGCATAGTATACCACTAATACTGATCTATTCTATGTAATGAGAAGCAGTACTGTACCTTTAACTATAAAACAGTTCGCCGGCCACACAAGCAGCAACCATAAGCCTTCGGGTTGGTCGTGTGGTCTGGGCTTTCTACACTAACAGTTTGGGCGCGGTAGCCCTGTGGTTTGCGCGCTGGATTTGCATGCTGCCACAACTGCTGCCGTGTTCATGCGGAGTACGATCAATTTAAACATGTGGATCCGTAAGTCCTTCCGAGAGGTTGGTGGTAGGGGAAGGAGGGTACGATCCCTGTGGATGCCTCCCCCACTGGGTTCCGGTCTAAATTAGGTGGCACTTCCCGGCTGTCCAAATAGTTACCTTACACCTTTCTGGTAGGTCGGACGGTCTGGGTCTCAACAACACTAACAGAGTCAAATACATATACACACACACAAGTACGTATACTTATAAGCACACACATAGACAAACGCACATACATATACGCACACACAGACAAACACATATATATACACAAACACACATACATATATGCACTCAATACATACATCTTGCGGAGAATATTTGAACTTTGTTCATGAGGTCTTAAAACATACTTTTCATATCCCTTCTTTTTCTTTTTTTTTTTGCCTATTCACACCAAATAAAACATTAAAATAACTTGATATAAATTACTCAATAATTACCTTAACAGCAATGTGCAATGGCTAAACTATGAATTTAAAACAATTGTATACATATAGTAACATCAAAATGCGAGGAAAGTCGTTAGAACAACAATGTTCCGCATACTTCTTGTTTCATAATAAGCTGTACAGTAAGCGAGTATGCAAAATGCATTTATTTACTTATGCCTTTAGTTATCAATTACCAGTAATACCATTATTTCAACCATAGTTCAAACAATCATTTTTCCGCTTAAACTCAACTGTTACACCATTGCTTACCAAAATAAATAATGCTACAAAAATTTAAAACTTCTAATATTTTGTGTTTTAATCTTGGAAGTTACACAAAACAAATGTCAACTTCTTCAATTATTTAACATAATGTATCCACATATGAAATATCCCGGTAAGTAAATTCGTTCATAAGTTATCTTACCCCAAACTTTACATGCAAATACATATACAAGTAGGTACTCGCACAAACTCATTTGCATATACGCATACACACAAGAACACATACACATATACACACACAGACAAGAACACATACACATATATGCGCACACACACACACTAGAACACATACATATAAGCACACACACAAGAACACATACATATAAGCACACACACATACATATACATATATGCACACACATACATACATATATGCACACAACTCAAACATCTTGCGGAGAGTGTTTTAATTGTGTTAATGAGGTCTTAAAACATACTTTTCCTATCACTTATTTTTCTTTCTATTTTCGATTCAGACCAAATAAAAACATATTAAAATAACTTAATATGAGTTATTTTATGACTTTGACGGCAATGCGATATGCCTTAACTACGATTTAAAACTATAATTTGTTTCCATAGAGACGTCAAAATGCAAGGGAAGTCAGTGACGTACTACATACCAACTTCTTTTATAATAAAATTTATACAGTATGCCAAATGCAATGCAGTTATTAACCTAGGATGTTTTTATTTATAATTTTTATATGCAATTTATTCGATGTCAATCAGTTACATTTTTCAGTACATATGTCAAAGTAGACATGTACATTCATTGTACTAGATTTTTTTTTAATATATTGTATAGCCTAATTATAGGTGTATTATTTCAGATGGTTAACTATTGTCTAATGTTCTTTATAAGTATGTCAGTGTTTATTACAAATGAGAAAAAGTACTCAAAGGTATTGTTCTTTTATAAAACACTATATACCTTTAAGTACTTTATATTAAAAATTCTTTATACTTTATATTTTATTTCTTATTACTTTATATTCAATAACATTATATTCAAAATTCTGTTATACCAAAAGTTTGTTATAAGAAAATCTCAACATGCTATTATCGTTCACATACACGTAATATTTATAGACAAATAAATCAGAATGTAAGATAATTAAAATATATCTTCTTTATCTATAAAATGAAGTAAAAGGATATTTTTAACTCCATGGGATACCAAAAATAAAAAAATTTAATTTCTGATATCCTGGAATGTAAAAAATACTCCGGATTGCAATCTTAAAATTATATCTTAGGAAGTACAAACTATTTCTTGCACGTATTCAAAGCATGCGGTCTCGCAGTTTTGTTTTTCCCAAACCGCCAAAATGTAGTAAAATGCAGTTTAAGATATTTTAATTAATATTTTTTCATAATTACATTGATGGAATAATTTCTTCATGAAGCTCAGCAATGTCTCCTACAATTTTTTTATCATCCAAAGCTTAAGGGGAGCAGAAATGATTAAATCATTTAAGGGAACACACATAAGGGGAGCAGATATAATTATATTATTTCTTTCAAGGTCATTTTGCCATTCACCTCCCATTGAACTACAGGGGAAACGGAACACTTTGTGCGGGAAGAGTCCCTGAAGTCACATAACAATGGTTTCGGTCTTTCGTTAGGGTTGCAGAGGCTTTCTCTACTTGATTACTCCTCAAAGAGATTGACCATACATTATCTCTCTCTGTTATAGATGATCATAGTGTCATGCTTGCTTTGTGTCTTTCTGATATCTTTTAATTTATTCGTTACTTTTTCTTTATTAAAAATTATTAGTCTGTCGATCATTTTATCGCATACAAATCTCATTATACCATGTATGGCTTTGTCTAGCCGTTTCACATTTTTCCCCTTGAAGATAGATATAATTTTAAGTTCTGTGCATTCTTTCTATGTATGTTCATGTTGATTGCAGCGTGAAGTCTGTGACAATATGCCCATGTTGTGTTATGTAAATATTGTGAGTTGAAATATGTTGAAAATTCGACAGTGTCAGGGTCTTCATGGAGTTGTGTAGCTGTCTCAATCATTATACTAAATGTGTTTACATCACGCTCCTGCATAAGTGCCCTGATAGTTTGATAAACATGAATTTGCTTTTCCCTCCTATTGATTTTTTTTTTTTAAGTTTTTGCTCCATGCACAGAAGAGACGCATTTCGGATATCCAGGCATTAAAAAAGGATTCAGCCATATCTATATAAATAAAAATGAAAATCTGTCTGTCTGTCTGTTTGTCCCATCATCACGGGAGAACGGCTGAACCGAATTTGATGAAATTTTGTGGGTAGCCTAGAAATAAAACTTAAAATTTAGTCCGTGTTTTGAGTTTCTACGACCAGTGGTTCTCGAGATATTAGCAAAAAACGAAATTTTCGTTTGTCTCATCATCACGGGAAAACGGCTAAACCGAATTGAATGAAATTTTGTGGGTAGCCTAGAAATAAAACTTAAAATTTAGTCAGTGTTTTGAGTTTCTACGACCAGTGGTTCTCGAAATATTTGTAAAAAACGAAATTTTCGTTTGTCTCATTATCACGGGAGAACGGCTGAACCGAATTTGATGAAATTTTGTGGATAGCCTTGAAATAGCCCCCCATAAATTTTGTCCAAGTTTCGAGTTTCTAAGACCAGGGGTTGTCGAGATATTAATGAAAAACGGAACTTTTTCTTAGGAGATCTACTCTCCAACTCCGTGGTTTATCCAAACGGAAAGGATGAAAATCGTTTGTTTTAAACACCAAAATGAAATAAAACTTTATTTCCGAGTTTGATGCAGGATTTTTGCATTAATTAGTCACTATAGGAAAACATAAATTGTTTGAAACATGAATTTAAATGGAAAAATCTACCTCCATGGTTCATCTCTCACAAGCTTTTACTCAACGATGTAAAGTATAAAGAAATCAAAATGGCTATTTAATTTCGCATTTTATGAGGAAGATTCTATCTTATATCATGTTGCTCGGCAACGGAATGAAATTAAATGTGTTGTTAATATCTATTATTATTTTTTTTATTTGTATAATAAATAAATGGATGTAAAAATATACTTTATAAATGAACGGTTTGATTGTTCTTTTAATTATATATATTGCGGACTACGTATATCACACTTTCATTTATTTTAGCAAAGAGGTTTCAAGCTCATATATTGTGTTTAGCTAATAAACTCATATATTGTGTTTACCCAATAAATTCATTTAGCCGATTGTTGAAGCAGAAAAAGAGTAGAACGGGTGTATGTATCTTCTAATACAATTTTACTGTTTTCATTTAGTATATACAAACGGGATCAGGATATTTTATTTTTCAGATCTGCAAATTCAGAACTACGAATTTAGAGGAATACCTCTAAATAACTTGGTAACTTTTCTTAAACTTTACCAAATTAGTGGAAATGTCTCCAAATTGATAAAAATGACCCAAATCAATGAAATTAAATTTGTTTTTTTTAGAATAAAGTACTGAAATGATGTTTCTGTAGCATTTGTCGGTCAGTCCATCCATCCTACTTAGTAACACATTAAAGGTTTTTTTTTAATATCACCAAATTGGTAAAAATATTTCTAAATCCATAAAAATATCATGAAATTGATAAAATCGCGCTTAATAGATGAAACTAATTGTGTTTTATTAGGGGATAGTATTGTGATGATGTTTCATCAATTTGTCGCATAATGGGATTATCAGTTCTACTGGCGACAAATTTGGCGATTTTTTAAGTTATAGCTAAATTGACGAAAATGTCGCCAAACCTTCCATGGAGATTGCAGTATTCAGATGATATGATTTCCATCAATTTATTTAAAGCAATTGATATTATGTCGCTTAGAAACGGATCCAATATGTTATACGTCATATGATTTTTATTAAATCTTTTCCGATTTGAATAGTAAAAATATGTATATAAAATAAATTTCATTGACATTGAATTTTTGACTGGATAATATCAATTACGGTCTTCAGGTTTAAACATCATTATTATTGATATTTTCGGGGACTGTTGATTCAGGGATTACTGATATTTTCAAATTATTATGGAATTGTTTTATTATGACGAAAATTGTTGAAACTCATATATAGTACGTTGTACGAGTAATCTTCTACAAATACACGGGTATATCTTCCAATCTACGAGAACATAAGTAGTACAGGTATATTGGCATATATTTTGATATATATTGCCATATATTCGAATCAATTACGACCTTCTGGTATTAAGATTACGGGGATTATTGATACTTTCAATTTTTTATGTCATCTCTTTTATTTTGGCAAATATTTTTGAGACACATATTGTAATACGGGTAAGCTTCTACTAACACACTGGCATATTTTCTAATCTGCGACAATATAAGTAGTACGAGGTTGCATATATTGATTCAATTCCTTTTTTTTTTTGTAAATTTGCTTACAAAAGGGATCAGGATGTTTTATTCTTCAGATCTGCACGTGAAGATAATTTTGCATAGTGAGAACAGATATTCTTAAACTTCTCTTTATGAGCAATAAATTTAATATTTTAACAGAATTTGCACATGATTGCGAATTAAAAATTTCTTTATATTATATACTCCGTACGAAGAACGGGTATGCTGCTAGTCTGACATAAAAACCTTCGGTTTAATTTCTGAAAAACAATATAGATAAGATTAATTGGTCACTTCTGTTTGATACAAAAAAAGCAGATGGAAAATCCTTGGCGTAAATCATCAATAATGAGTAAGGTGATAAGTTTATAGCGATTGACACTATGCATTCCATCAATGCAAATACAGTCCGATCCAATTTTTTTTTAGTATTCCCTCTTGAGCTTCAGTTATTATTATGAGTGTAAAATCATTATCTCTTAGATGTGTATGTTTAATTCCTTTTGCTTTATGAAAAAGAACACATGGGCTTTCAGAATTTTGCATCTCATGTATCCAGATATCGACACTCATACAATTATTGTTATGTTTAACAGCATCTGAAGAAAGACTGTAGCCCATTTCAATATTATGTAAATCTTTTTTTGTTAAAAGATGTATGTCTTCCAACTGAGAATCTGATATAAAATCACATATCTTGTCTAATATGTCATTGAATGGGACCTTTGCTGCCAATGAATTTCTTTTATCAGGTGTCAAAGTTAGCTGACCTAGATCATTCTGGTGCCCTGCATGAGTGCTTTGATAAAAGATAGAACATCCCCCCAATTTGTGTTGTAAAACTTTTAATAGCAGCAGGGCAATGTGCATTTATTTTATTTGAGTCCTGTATTTTTAAATGACGTATGCCTTTGCCTTCTAATTCAAAATAACCAGATCGATGACATTTAAAACATTTGTGCTTATAACAACATATGCATTGTATTTAATATATTTTGATTTAGTTTGAATCTCGATGTTTGACTTCCCGGCAAAAAAAGCTATCAAAAGAATCAAATTTTAAATCATGATTATTTAATTCTATTTCATGATCAATTTGAAAATGACTATTATATCTTCCCCTTTTAAAACTTTCACTACACAGAGGAATTTTTTTTTTTTTTGCGACTATGGAGATTCAGATACATGATACTTATGCTGGTAATATTTTAAATTTAAAGATTTTTGTTGGTTCAGTGTTTCATATAAAGGGGTATTCAGTGGATGAATTTTTTTAACATGGCACTTTAAATTATATTTATTATGTATATTTTTTCCACATTCAGCACATTTAAAGACATTACCAGATGATAAATCATTTTCAGCTGTATTTGAACAGGAAGCAACCACAGAATTAGAAACGACATCCAGATCTTTTTCATAGATTCTGGAAGAAAAATCATAGTTTGAAGACAAATCATTTTCAACTAAACAGGGAGCAACCACAGAATTAGTAACTGTTCCGTTTTAAAATCTGAATACTTCTGATTCCGAAATTAAAACGGAACATCGATGTTCCGTTTTAATTTCGGAATCAGAAGTATTCATATTTTAAAAAGGAACAGTAACGACATCCAGATCTTTTTCATTGATTTTGGAAGGAAAATCAGAGTTTAAAAAATTTTCAGAAGCAGTAGCAAAACTAAATGCAACATATTGCTGGAAAACACTATTAAAATAAATTTGGCCCTGAAAAGGACTATTTTTTTTTATTTCATCAGACATATTCAAGTTGGAATAAACTCGATCAAGCGCCGAATAAAAGCAAAGCAAAAACAACGAGACTTCAATTCTCCGCGAAAATCTACGCTTCTGTGCGATTGGTCGGATAAAATAACATGACGTTTGCGCACAATAATGCGCGTTAGGCAGTGGAAAAAAATTTGTCCCTTGCCGGCTAGATTCTTGTAGTGGAAAGTAGCTCTTTTGAGCGATAATTAGCCAAATACAATTCACAAGCTTCAGCCGTTAGGTTGTTTAATCTAACAGCCAATCAAATTTCACTACCGCCTTGAGAATTATCCATGTATCGTATAGACTTATATAAATAAATTCTATATTTATTTTCGAATTTTATATCATTTGATCAAAATCATTTCTATTCGATTTGTGTCATCGAACTTCGCAGATTTACAAGATCTTAACTTCGCTTATGTGTTGTTGGAGGTTGTTCAGTTTAGGTAAATACTCGTGTTGTTATACTGGTGAAGAATCTGCTTAACCATTTTATCACCAGAGAAGGATTTGAAGCAGCTATGGCTCAAAAAGATTCGCCTGTTGATTATGTAAATATACTTTTAGATGAACAGAGCGCATTCGCAAATGAAGCATTTACATTTCTCTCTTTTCATGCTGGTATCGAAGATATTTATATATATCCCTTATATCCAGAATACCCAGCCAAAATTATGTATTCAGACAGTTCGTTCACAGCTGAAATTGGAAAAGCTATTATGGTTTTAGGTTATACTTTTAGAGTAGCATTTAGAAATAAATTCGAAAAGTCATTGCATAATTTGAAGTATATTGAAAAATTCGAAATTTGTTTAAAGGCCTACACTGTTAGGAAAGGAAAAGGTTATTTTCATAACTTTTTAACGTGGGTAGCGTTTGCATTTGAAATGGCTATGTATTTATACCAAAAAAAATATGATTTAGTCTTAGTAGCTGAACGTTGTGTGGCAGAATATAAAGATGTCAATTACTTCCATGAACAAGGCGGTTGGAAGAAACTTAATGAAGTTTCTAAACTTTTATCCCACGGTTATGAAAAGCTGTCAGATGTGATAATTAGGGAATTCCATCCTACCGACAAGATCATACCATTAATGGTATCAATAAAAAACATGGAGATAAATGATAGGCATGAGTGGAATAAATATATTTTACAAATTCCAGAGATAAGGTATTTAAGAGACTTGAGAAAGAAACTATCTGCCAGGTACACTGCCGTGCCAAATTTAGATACTCGAAGTGTAATAAATGGATACAAAGTTGTACGGGAAAACGTTTCTACAAATAAAAATCCCAAGAAACAACCACCCTGTAAAGATGTCAGCGATCTACCTGATTCAGGAGAACTGACATTGATGATGTAGATATAAGATGTTTAACAATGCTAACGGACATGGGCGCCCATATGAGTACTTTTAGGGGGGGGGGGGTAAAATTAGCTAACAAGTACCTTATTTTAAAATGTGAAAGGTCTATCAAAAACTAACATTTTTTTTCTTTTTCGTTATTAACGGACGAAATTAGTATTTCAGAGAAAACGGTACAACTTCGTAAGTACAATCTTTTTAAGTATTATTGTTTGAATTTCGCTAAAATGCAAAGTATCAATGTTTTTTAATTTCATTAAGTACAGTATTTTTTCTAAGTATCATTTTTAATGTCCAGAAGTTACAGAATTTTCCCTGTGCAGTAGGTGGACTAAATCTTATTATCAACTCAAACTTATTGCCCATGTCAATGGATAAAATAATGTAGAAGTAGAAAATTTGTATAGGAATGAATAATTGTTCAAGTATCGTTTTTTTATTTCGTTAAAATACACAATTTTTTCTAAGTATCTTTTTTTTTTTAAATTTCGTTAAGTACAATCTTTTTCTATAAGTATCATTATTGTTTGAATTCCGTTAAAGTACAAAGTATCTTTTTTTTTTGTTTTTCAATTTTAGTCCATATTCATAATTAATTCATCAACTAGGTGTCATTTTCATTAATTTAACTTCATTTTTGCAATTTTGACGAAATTTTCGTCAATCTGGGGGCGAAATTTCACCAAATTGGCCGTACTTTTTTAGATTGTTCTTCAAGTTGCCAAATATAGCACCAAGTGTTACAGACAAACGGAGAGAAGAGCATTTCGTATATACTAAAATGTATGCCCGTCATATGACGGAAATCAAAATTTTCGAAACATTACTTCTCATTTGGCGTCATTTTTATCAATTTCGCCACATTTTTGTTAATTTGGCAACATTAAAAAAACTCGCAAAGTTGGCGGCGTCCCGTTAAATTTTTCTCCAAGCGTTACGGTCGGACGGACAAATGTGTTATTCTTATAGTCTATTCTTATGTTCTTTCCAAGATATTGAACTTTTATCAATTTGTCGTCATTTCATTGATTCAGCGTCAGTTTCATCAATTTGCGAATTTTTATCAATTGGGGGACATTTTCATCAATTTGGCAACATTTGAAAAGTCACCAAGTATTCCGAAAAATTCGTCACCAAAATTTTATCCAAATGTTACGGACGGAAAAATGCGTTATTCTTATAGTACTCGTAGATTCTTATGTTCTTTCCAAGATATTGAATTTTCATTAATTAATCTTCATTTTTATTGATTTAGCGTCATTTTTATCAATTTGGCGACATTTCCGTTAATTTGGCAATATTTAAAAAGTCGCAAATTGGCGATATTCCTCCACATTCGTCGCCAAAATTTCACCAAGCGTTAGTGACGGAGAAATAAGATATTCTTATAGCAAATAAATGACTATTAGCATCCAACTACAAAAGCATTACCCAAAATATCTTTTCCCATGAAAGGAACGAGCAAGATCCACAAGAATGATGCCACCAAATTCATCTCATGATATTACATATGAAAAGTGAACAAACATATTTCACAATAGTTAGTAATTTTTTTTTAATGTGATAATAAAAATTACACAGGAAATGACTATTTTCGTAAGTTTATGAAAGGGTTTGATATTTTGATTATTTTTTCAAATTTTCACGCGAAAATTTAATGAGGTTCTGAACATTCGATTGCGTTTAAAAACAATAGGCTTCCAGTATTCACAGATTCTAATTTTTATCCCAAATTTCGTTCGTCAGATATCGTTTCCACAGACATCACCTCAAAAACATTTGATTTGTGTTTAGGGATGCTCAAAACGTGCTCTTCCTTCGAAAACTCGAATGCAGTAGTGGTACATTATATGAATTGAAAGTGAATGAATATTTTATCCATACGTTTCAAGCATCCCTGAACACGAATCAGACGTTTTTGAGGTGATGTGAGCCTGTGGAGATGATATCTCACGAACGAATCAAGCGATTCGAACAAAGTGCGGTGAAAAAATCGCAATGAGTGAATACTGAAAGCCTACTGTTTTTTAACGCAATCCAATATTTAGAACCCTCCTAAATTTTGAAATGAAATTTTAAAAAAATCATCAAATAATTAAAACCTTCAATAAAGTTACATAAATAATCATTTCTTATGTAGTTTTACATTAGAAAACGGTTGACATGAACTTTAGAACACTAGCATGAACCGTTATGGTACAATTACAAGATGAATTAATATGGTACAATTACAAGATATGGTACAAGTTTCAAATAAATTTGTCAAAAATTACATAAAATTAAAAAAAAAAATTAACTATTGTGAAATTTGTACACTTTTCATGTGTAATATTATGCGATAAATTTATCATCATTCTCGTAGATCTAGCTCGTTCCATTCACAAGAGCACTTTGGGTAATAGTTTTGTAATTTGACTCCATTAATCGTTTATCTACCATGAGACTAACCTATTTCTCTGTAAACAATATTTGATGAAATTTTAGCGGCGAATTTGGTGGAATATCGCCGATTTGGCGAGTTTTTTAAATGTTGCCAAATTGACGGAAATATCGCCAAATTGTAAAAATGTCACCAAATTGATAAAAAAATACACTAAATCAATGAAAGACTGATTAAAATCCAATATCTTGGAAAGAATAAGAATCTACTATAAGAGAAGATACTTTGGGTAACAGTTTTATATTTGGACGCCATTAGTCGTTTATCTGCTATAAGAATAACATATTTCACCGACCATATTGCTTGACGAAATTTTAGTCACTAATTTAGCGAAATATCACCAACTTGGCGAGTTTTTAAAATGTCACCAAATTGATAAGAATGGTGCTAAATCAATGAAAATGACAACTAATTGATTAAAATTCAATATTTTGGAAAGAATATAAGACTACCATAAAACTTGGTCTGTAACGCTTGGTAAATTTCTGGCGACGAATTTTGGCGGCTTATCAGCAACTTTTTAAATGTTACCAAGTTGAACAAAAACGTCGCCAAATAGGATGCAAATTTTGAATTCTGTCATATGATGGACATACCTTTTATTATATAATAAATGCTGTTCTAAATATTGTCAACGTGGTAATATTTGACCCCACATTGACGAAAATATCATCAAAATTGCAAAAATGATGCCAAGTTAATGAAAATGACTCCTAATTGATGAATTTATTATTAAAATATTTAAATATATGGACTATTGCTTATTGTGGATGCTATCAATATTGATAATTGTTAATTTAGAGTTGTGTAAAATATAAGTTATTCGAGTACGAAAAGGTTTTAAATGATGTCATCTAGATGTACAATTTACCACTACAAATGTACAATTTAACGTTACAAACACTGTGCTGTGAATCTTTTCATCACTTTTTCACTGTTAAAGATGTAAATTCATTGCATTATATAGGGAAAGTAATGTGCTGCCCACATCAAATTTTTTAAAGATAGTGCACTGATTTCATCTTTATCTTCTATCATAAGAACTATTGTTTTGGATGATAACTGTAAGGAAGAATATAATAACTTTAATGATGCTTTGCTGTAAACTATGCTTGAAGAATATTATCAGTCTCAAATACCCTGTGGATATTTGTTATTATCCATATATGGACAGCGACTACAGTAGTAAGACATTAACTGAATCTAAACTAGATTTAGACTGAATCTAACTAGATTTTATTATGGATAGTTTTGTTAAGCTGCCTGCACAAAACGAATTTGTGCAAGCAAACACTGGTGCAATACCTAAAATGAAGTCATATGTCCGACGGGCACCTGCAGAAAGTGGCATGGATCCTGATAAGCAACCTGCATAAACTGAATTTATGCGAGCAAGCACTAGAGTAATATCTAAAGTGAAGTTATATGTCCAACAGGCACTTAAGCAAGTGGTATGAGAATAGTTGATTTGCTTGAAGCAATACAGCATCAAGAACTGGATCCCTTGGTTACAAGTAAAATAGATACTCACACACAAGCAAACACAACTTGGAGACAAAGGGGGAAAAAAAGAAAGGGCGAAGAAAAGATAAAAAGTAACTGAACTCATCAACCATTGAAATATAGTCAACAATTTGATTATATGAACACAAATCTATATTAGTAAGCTACACCAAGCAAAAATTCAACAGTTACAACCAGTTTTGAAAGCAAAACAAGCGTCTTTCTCCAGGATAAGGGAAATGTTGCACAAGGAGGAATATGCTTTTAAGAATATAGAACAAGTCATAGAGGAGGTAAGCATGTTGTCGAAACTATTTGTAATTTATATGAATATTTGAAATAAGAAAATTGTTTAACATTAATGTGCAAATTGGTTTACAGTTGTATGCTGTATTGCCCTCTATGCTCTATGTGCATAATAATGTTGACTATTATTCTCTAAATTCTTACTGTCTATTGGTTGTGAAAAATCCTAGTTAACTTTAGATTCTGCCTTTGAAGGTATAACTATTGTATTTTGTTCCTGAAAGCTTGTTTTCATTTAATGACACTATTTTTTTTAATATTGCTGTTGACTAACAAGAAAAATATTCGCTTGTGATATTTGGAACAGTTTCAGCATTTGTGCTCGTGATTGAGAAATACTTATTAAAGCCACTGCATATAAAGATTATAGAAGCTAATTACCCTATGTAAGCCACTAAATGTGCATAGAGCCATATCGGGATTGAATTGACACCACTTAAATTTAATTTATTACTTTTGTTAACTTTATTAGTCAAAATAAAAATAATTTGTCCATACTCGCATGAAAAATCCACATCCAGATGCCGTGGACATTTAATTAATATTCCTTTAAATAAATGACTATTTGTGAATCGTATGACTCCAAAATACAAAACTACTTTGTAAAATGTATCTTCTCTTGTGAATAAAGAATTACATCCACGAGAATGATGCTATCAGATTTATCATATAATATTGCATATGAAGAGTGAATATAATTGACAATACGTACTATTTTTTTATTTTATATAGTTTTTTGTTAAATTTATTTGAAAAACCTGAAGAACTAATCAAGATTCCATTCTCAAGTATGTGTCATTTGTTTTCTCATGAAAAATATTATGTATGAAATGATTATTTATTTAATATTATTAAATATCCGGTCAATCGGGAGATTAGCCCACACCCCAGATTTCAAAGTACAAAAGCGCGCCAATTTGGCACGATGCACCGGGTTACATTTTCCGGGTTCGGCTTTCTTCGCCAATCTGGTAGCCACTTTCCGGACATCCAATCAGCATGCGGAATATTATTGGTATAGTAATCTGTGTATTTCATCACATCTTTTTGCACAGATCATTTTGCAAACTTTATTCGAACGTACTTTGTGAATCTTTGTGGAAAGTTCGTTTTGTGGATCTTTTTCAATCAGTCTCGCTGAATTGTTTTGAAGCAAACTTTATTGGATTATATATTTCTTTATTTCCACGTAATTGACGTGCATAAAGATTTTCATTAGTTTTTCATTAGATTTTGGATTTTGATCTAGAAAACGTGGTCGAGTGAATGAAAATGAGTCAGGCATAAAATTTTATTTTATGCTTGAAGCGAAAGGTCAGAGAGCAGTAATTGATTGGTGTATAATGAAAGGATTAATTAGTGATAGATATGAATGTCCAAACAACATCACTCGGATACGGAGGATGACGAGGAATATGGTTAGTTTCTTCTTTGTTAATCCCGTGTTTTGAAATTGTCTTTTGTATTTTCCCGTGTTTTTAAAATGGGTTTCTTAATTTTAAAGTATTGTTTTCCCTTTAATTTTGCTAAAGTACAGACATTTTTCTAAGTATCGTTTTTTCTTAAATCTAGTTAAAGTACAAACATTTTTCTAAGTATCGTTTTAAGTTAAATTTTGTTAAAGTACAAACATTTTTCTAAGTATCGTTTTTTTCCTTAAATTTAGTTAAAGTACAAACGTTTTTTTTAAATTTCGTATTTTTTCTTGTATTGTTAAATTAAATTTTCGATGTTTCCAGTTATAACTTTTTGTTATTGATTTAAAATCAAAAATCATTTTAAGTTTTTCAATATGGTTTCGAAAATTTTAAAAGTTGTTTATTCTGCCATTATGCAATACTTTTATAATGCACAAAAATCGTATTTTGTAAGCTTTTTATGAGTATTCACTTTTAATAAGTATTATTCCCTTTTATTAACATTCAATTGCACTTTCATTTACATTCAAAATCCCAGTTCATAAAATGGTAGAATACGTCAGATTGCTAGGAGGAGCCTATTTTAAAACACGGGAAACTACGTCACTTGAGTTAGGAGGAGTCAATTTCAAAACACAGGGAAACGCGCCAACTTGGCACAAATTTTGTACTTAGAAAAATGGGGTGTGGGCTATTGTATCGATTTACCTAAATGTCCTAATTTTTTAAGGTTATTTTTGAAATTCATTGAAAATTTGAGCATTTTCTAAACATTTACTTATATTGAAAATTAATATGTTTCTAGTATTTTTTTTTATTGCAATAATCATACTAAACCTTTCAAAGCACTCTATTCATCAATAAGATACCCCATCCGCAGACTCATAAACTTAAAAAACTCACTACTTTAAAAATGGTCAAATCGAGTTCAGGGATGCTTAAAATGTGCCTTCTCGTCAAAAACTTAAATACGAATTTTTACCCCCTGCACAATACTTCCCTTATAGACCAAGTTATAGAGAAAATAATATATTATACTTTGTACAGGGAAAGCAAAAATGTTTAATTATATACAAAAGCCATTTTTAAAATATATTAAGTAAATTCTTTTATATATTTTTATATTAAGTAAATACTTCTTTTTTTCCAAAAATACTAAAATAATCGCACAACTTGGCAATGGTAAATCATTTGCATTGTGTTGCCATTTCTTAAAATTTTGGTGTCATACAGAAGAAAAGTAGTGAATATCATGGCATACACTTTTCATCTATGACTACTCAAGGTGGCCCTACAGTCATCTTCATGATTTAGGAAACATGGGTCCAAATATTTTTGTCATCTTCAAAGTTTAACATAATTATGATTTAAATGTCATGTTTAGGCACTGTTCTTGCACCCCTGATGTAGAAGTGTTTTGATAAAGATACATACCTAGGGCGTTGGCAAGATCTTTGAAAGAACGTTTGGTGATCAATTGAGGATTACAGTTCAGATGGTTCATCAGGAATTCTAAGTCAGATACTTATGGTAGAAATTATTTAAAACAAAGAATTCAGATGTAAATATGCTAAATAGCTTTATCAAAATGTAACATATTGACGGATAATGCTCTTAATAATATTATAACATTAAAATATAAATGAAGAATTACTCACAGTTTGCACAACATAAAAAAAAAAATAGGAACTGATATAAAATATCATCCTTGAAGTAGCTTTTAATGGTATTAACCATTTTACTTAATCACTTCAGCCTGACCTTATGTGACAGACATTATCACTCTATCTTATTCACTCTCTGAATGACACACTCGTTGAAACAAAATCTTTAACACAAAATGACATCTTGGATCTTGGCGATACTTATGTGCTATCTATGCCTTATATGTATATGCATGAAGTTGGAATCACACTCCATTTTAGTCGATAGAATATCTTCACAAACGAAGAACAACTGAGCTACAAATTTCAACTTTTGAGCACAACAACTTTTTAGTAACACACCAAAAGAGACACTAAACTTCTGAACTTAAAATTACACCTCCCCTCTTCCCAGGGAAGGGGGAGAAAAAAAAAAAAGCTGCTTCCCAGCTCACATTATCATGTTGCTAGGACCCAGTAACAGAAAAACAAAATAATTAAAAAAATGACTTCTGGGTAAGAAAGAGACGTACCAATCAACCATTGGTTACTGACCAGTGATGTCACTTTGATCCACGAATTGTAGAAAAGGGAGAAAAGTTGTTTCTTCGCATGCTCGATGTATTCCCAGAAAAGCCTCTGCTCACAGGGAACTTAGAATTGATGATCTTGCACATCTGTCAAGGATGGTAATTGAATGCACTTGCAATGCATTCGTGCCTAATCGTGGTGTTAATGGCTGCAAATAAATGCCAGATTGTAGATAACATGAGAGGTCTCGTTTAGCTTTCAAAATTCTGTTTTTCCACACCTTAAAATGTCACTTAAGGCTTTGAGTGATCTTGCTAAATGCTTTTTAATGGCTTTAGTGCCTTCTACTTCGAAGCCACTGTGGGAAAAACAATCACTACCTCAGACCACCATGAATTTAAGAAAAGTTCTCATGGGAAAGAATAACTTTTTTTTTTTTGTTGTAGAGTTATAAAGTGTTATGATGAGTTTAAAGTTTTTAAACACATCACAACAGTTTGTTTTTCAATAAAGACCCTATGGAGAACTAATGATAATTCTTTTTGGCGAGTGAGAGGATTATCCCCCCTTCCATTCTATCAAGGGGTACCAAAATTTTCTGTGCTTAGGGCCCCAAAGAGTCCTAATCCATCCCTGCTATTTACTGCTTATATCTTTGCTCAGATCCTGGAAAAAATCTTTCTCCTTTACCACCTGAAAGTTGAGGGAAAATGTCCTTATTGCAAAAAGGTAGATTTCTGTGTATAATAAAAAAAGTGTTATGGTGAGTTTGAATTTCTACTCATCACAACAATATTTTTACGTATCTCTGAAATATTTGCAATTCCTCGGCATTATCAGTTTAAATATTTCTATTAGGTATTAATTTTGTTGTGATATTTTCATTTTCTATTACATTAAATCAGTGTTATAAAATATGGGCACAGTATTGTGCTTAAAATGTTATTATTACAACTAATTATTTAAGAAACTTAAAAATCCAAACATTATTAACGTTTATAACATACAAGCTGTTAAAAATGTTTTTTCTTTACCAACAACACAAAGCTTTAAAAATGTATTATTAAATATCTATTTGAAATAGTACGTCTATTTTGGTTTAAGTTTTAATTAATCAGCTAAAGTTATAAAATAGTATAGCAATATTGTGTTTAAAGTGTTATTATTGCAAATAGTTATTTTGAATAACACAATTCAAACTTTGTTATAAATTTTTCAACTTTTCCAAGAACATAAAAGCTTATTTCTATAAATATATTATTAAATATTTATTTGAAGACCCTTTTTATTGATCTGTATCACAATTCACACATAATTGTAAATAATATACAATCAAATGTCAGAAATTAAACAAGCAAAATCTGAGAACTGGAATACTTTAAACTTCAAAGTTTTGTTTAAACAATACATTAATAAGAATAAATCTAATTGGATTCTAAAAGTTTAAATATAAAATAGTAAGTTTTTGTAGATTCAAAAGATTTAAAGTGATTTTTAAACAAAAAAAGTTTAAATATTTTCCTATCTCTTCGTAAAAGTATCCTGTAAACAAATATAGTCATCAAGCACATGTTACCATACTGGATTGGCTATATCCTCGATCGGGTATATAAAATTATGGCTGATCTGGTATGGTAACATGTGCTTAAAGAACCCAAGGTTCCTAATGAATTCAAATTTTAAGGATTCAGATTTCTACTTTATTTTCTTTCATCACTTATTTTGAACCTCAGCATCTTAATGAAATAATATTTAAATTTTAGTAGATATGGCTTCATTTAAATTTAAAATTAACACCCAAATAGCAATGACATGCTTCTGCACACTACTATTTAAAACACTATACAGAAATGTCACATGTTTTTTTTAAATGGAAAGTGATTATCTTTAGCTTGTGTACAAAGCATTCGAAGATTTAAAAAAACTATAAATTTTTAATTATTTACTGAAAATAGCCTCAAAATTTCCTGTGCTTTTTTGTATTATCATTGGCAAAAGTTAATTTTATTTTATCATTAGCAGTAAGATTTTGATGAAACACCTGCCTTCTCTATTATACTCTCTCTCTCTCTCTGGCATGTTGACGCAAACCAGTCGTGCCCACCCCCAAATTAACTAACATTGTACGTTTTTTTATATGTACGATATTGATTTTTCAAATATACAATTATTTCATTATTCTAAGTATTGTGTCATAAAATTGCTAGATTAGGACCCACTACTATACAGAGTGCCCCAAAAAGATCGAAACAAGCTTTAATTCTTTACCTGTTGGATATAAGTGAATAATGTAAATTGCAAAAATGTTGAAAGTAAGGGGTAGGAAATAAGACTATGTTAATGAAATAGTCCTCCCATTAATTTTCAAAAGGTTACACTTTAATTTTTGTACAATCTCCTTAGACAAATTTAAATTTGGTCAATCGGAAAATTTTTATTTTTAATTCAACAAGATCATTAAAAGAAAAGAACTCATATCTGTATCTTTAAAATCCACTGAATTATGATAAAGGAAAAAATCTGACCTATGCCACTTTTCCGTACCATGTGAAAGGCTGTTTCATCAGTGCAAATAGGAATCATAAACAAATTGACAATGGAAATTGTTTAGATAAAAAATACGTTAATATGTGTCAAAATTTTTTATGACGAATGCATCTATATAAAGCCTTACACAGACAGAGATCATATAAAGCAGTGGTACTTACTCACTACGCGGTTGGGTGTCCTATGTATTATCATCCAGTTTTATCTTTTTTGTGATATGTCATAAATTTATATTTCTAATTTGATATATAGTCACCATTCACAATGCTCAATTTTCAATTAAATATAACTTTCTCAATTTTTAAAGATACAGATATGCTGTTTTTTTTTTAATGATCTTGTTGCATTTAAAAATAAAAATTTTCTGATTGACCAAATTTGTCTAAGGGGGTCATAAAAAAATTTAAAAAGTGTAACTTTTTGAGAATTAATAGGAGGACTATTTCATTAACATAGTTTTTTTCCTACCTTACTTTCAACATTTTTGCAATTTACATTCCCACTTATCTCCAACAGGTTACAAATTAAAGCGTGTTTGAATCATTTTGGGACACCCTGTGCAGCTTAAATAAAAATTGTAAATTTTTTATTAAGCTTAAATAAAAATTGCATTTTATTTAAGCTTAAATAAAAACAGCTTAAATAAAAATTGTAAATATTTTGAAAGAAGAGTACATCCCTCAACTACTTCAGTGTTCAAAAGTTAAAAACGTCAGCTGTTTTTGATAGTACACTAACTAACTGTTGTCTCTACATGTTTAATAAGGATGTTTGCAATGGTTTCATGTAATGTTGTTACAAAATGTTAGATGAGTTATTGTGAGGTTTCACAAGAAAGTCCACATTTTACAATAACACACTGGCTAGCTGGATCATCTCAGAAATGTTTACTAATGATGTTACTTGAATGTTGAATAATGCTCCTGTGTTGGGACCATAAACAAGAGGATAGCACTCCTCCCTCCTTATATTTACTTACCTCGTATGCGCAATCGTCTGCTTTTTTTTTTAAGTATATGTGATCGTAGCAAAAGGTGATAGCCAATTTCATGTGCCAAGAATCTTATTTAAATTCTTCTTTTTATTCTTTGTTTTATTTTTGTTATGGTACCAATGACCGTGATTTTTTTTCTCACTTTTACATATATAGAAAATCTTTTGTCAGTGCACGATTTTATTTCTTTTTCCAGATCTGAAAAAATCTCCACATGTTTAATTCTCTACTTTATCTCCGTATTTTCAACATTACCACTGTTAATCATATTTTGTAATTATTATTGTTTTATTAAAATTAAGAGCACACAGCATTGCAGCAAGGATGCAAGAGAATTAGTTTGTTAGAAACATGTAGCACAGTTATGAAGTTGTCCTTTAATTACCACAAACTAATGATGAAAATATCATCTATAGGAATATACTGTATTCCATATTATTATTATTTATTAGCGGTTGGCTTCATGCAATTTTTCGGCAGTTAACCATTTTAGAGGAAATAAATCTTCAATATTTTTAAATTGTCTAAGATTGCATTGCACCTTACCCTAAGTTCCTCACATGTAGATATTGTTTCTCACATCCTTAAAAGGGAAGTTAGGTAATCTTGAAAGATTAATTGGTAATCTAAAGAAATTAAATCAAAAAATGTTTTGTTTTGCCTTTTGTTGATCTGTGCTAACAGTAATAATGAGTGTATTTCACTATCAATCTATTAATTGATAGAGTAAAAGTGAAAATAATTTATTTTATTTCTTCTGCTGTTGTGCAGGTGCAATGCATCATACTTCAAATTTACAGCTTAAATAAAAATTGGAAATTTTTTTAAAGGAGAGTTCATCCCTCAACTACTTCAGTGTTCAAAAGTTAAAAATGTCAGCTATTTTTGATAGTACACTAACTAACTGTTGTCTCTACATGTTTAATAAGGATGTTTGCAATGGTTTCATGTAATGTTGTTACAAAATGTTAGATGAGTTATTATGAGGTTTCACAAGAAAGTCCATATTTTACAATAACACACTGGCTAACTGGATCATCTCAGAAATGTTTACTAATGATGTTACTTGAATGTTGAATAATGCTCCTGTGCTACATTTATACAATGTCGTAAAATGTTGTAGTTAAATTGTGGTAAGATTTCTAGAATGAGAAATGTGGGCTTTTCCTGACTATACATAGATGAACTGTCTTTACAATGTTTAATTCAGGCATTGCAGTGTTAAGTAATAGTTTCATGCAATATCACAAAGTACATTTTTTTCAGTGCAGTAGTCACTACTTTTAACACCAGACATTCACTACTTTTAATGAGATATTGACTTTCTGAGTTGTGTCAGTCACATTTTAACTTGATGCTGTTAATTGTTTATGTATATCTTTGAGCCATATTCATTAATAATGAAAATATAAATATATTCAATACTTGTGTGACAGGTTTAATGCAAGTTTAAGCATTTCTTGAAACTAGTTCCGTTATGTTAACAAATAGCTTATCATAACTAATGCAACTTAAACACATGATTCATGAATTTTTAATTTATTATTTTTTCAATGTTTCTGTGGATATGATTTTGTTATGAACTAAATGTGATTTCTTTATTCTTTATAGTATTATGTAGACTTCAAACTTAATGTCAATGAAACAGCAGAATATCAGAACCATTTCTTATCATATTTAGGTGTTGCATCACAAGTTCCAAATGTGATATGCAATGCATTAAATATTTTTGTTCAATTTAGGTAAGTCACATTTTTTTATTTCAAATGTTCCAATTTTGTTAGATATAAAATAGATTTGATTTTAGTAAATCAACATATTTCTTTTAACTGACTTGTGAATTATGCGTATTTTAACAAATCTCAGATATATGCTCATATATGCCTACACATGGGATTTTCTGAATTATTTGAGATTACAAAATGTCAATCATATTTATTTTCATAACAAAGTTAAGTGGTATTTTGAGCAGATATTTAGAAAGAAATTTACTTATTTTTAGTTAAGTGCTAGAAATCAAAAGCTTCACCCTTACAGAAGCCAAACGATATCATTTAATTTCAATCCAGGATTTCAAAATTCCTAAGGATTTGGCATTTTATTCTAATTCATTATAAAAGGCGCAATATTTTATACTTTTATATCTTTGTTTGTTAATGAGTATTGTTACGAATATGTAAAAAATTTCACTGTGCTTTGCTTCTATTTAAAGAATACATAGCAGACCTCTGCTTCTATTCAATGAGAAAACACCTTTACATGCAACCATTCTTATTATGTGAATGTAAGATTGTCATATATTGAATTTCAGAGTAGAGTTGCCAGGTTTGGCAATTTATTACCAACTTAACGACTTTTGGATATATTAGAACTTTCTTGAAATAATGAATATTCTGGGAGATACATGCCCCTTTTGGAAGTTTCTACAAAGAATATATAAAAGAAGTCATTGCTCAGTTGTAGAGCAGTTGATGTGATATGAGCTAAATTCAATTGTGAGATATATCACTATTTTGGGAATAGTATCTGCTATTTGGGGAATTAGCTAGGCATTTAATTGCTGACAGTTCTTTAGTGATTTTGTGAGATAGTTTTTGAGCTATTTGTTGCATATTGTTCCTATTTATGCTTTTTTGTGCTTTTAAATAAAAGTGTTAGTTATCCTAAAATTTGGACTAATTCTTATATCCCTTTGGACTAATTCTTGTATCATATATTTATTTTTCAACATAGTCACCTTTAATGCTAACACATTTCTCCCAACATGTAACAAGTTTTTTCATTCCGTCACTGAAAAATTCTTCCGACTTTTCTCGAATCCAGGACTTGACAGCTGCCTTCACCTCATCATCCGAGGTGTAATGATTACCCTTGAGGTCTCTCTTGAGTAGAGGAAAAAAATAAAAATTACAAGGTGCAAGATTGGGGGAATAAGGAGGGTGTGAAATCGGTTCAAACTTCAGGTTTCGCAGAGCCTCTTCAGTTGCGCACGAGGTGTGTGTATGAGCGTTGTCATGTTGAATCAAATCGTCGATGAGTTTGCGATGCTTATCGTCTGTGGCAGTGATCAGACGTCCGCTGCGTGTTTCATCAACAATTATGGCTTTTCCAGGCTTGCAACCACAAAATTTTATTACCCATTGATTTACAGTAGACCTATCAACAGCATTGGCACCATAAACAGCGTTTAAACGACGATGAATCTCAGTAGGAGTCACTTTTTCAGCAGTTAAAAATCCGATAACAGCACGCTGTTTAACTTGCATTGACATAGCACCAGAACATCTCTCCATACTTCCATTTCTCGAAATACACTGGATGAACGCAACGACCTCAAACCTGTGCATGTGTATTGAGGGGGAATGTTACTTCCACATGCCACCTGGCACGCTTCTGAAGGTCATTCATTTTGTTCACGCTCTACAAGCATGTGTGCATTACTTTTCAGCCTACCTGCGTATCTATGATTCAAGAGGATATGTCGTAACTATATGTACATGCAGGACAGTTGCCAAGAAGGGACTGGTGGAGGCTAAATCCAACTAGAAAAATATGCATTTGTGTTAGGGTAACATAGGTATCTGACATTATTTTGTAAATTTGCCTTTCTAGTTTTTAAAAAAATTCCCTTAAAAGAATAGTTTCTATAAATGAGCAACACCACTTTTGTCTATCTTAGAAAACCCAGCTGCAGTTTCAAAGTTAGAATCACTTTTATTTAAAAACCAGCACATGGCAAATAAATGGTATAATAAGTAACTTTCATACCATAAAACACATTCCTATGCCCTTTCCAAGCAAAAGGATATATTCTATATGTCAAGCAACCAGAATTGCAGCTTTAGAATTCCCTCATATACACTCTTTCACAATGTCTATTTTTTAAATACAATGAATTCTTGAGAATTCAATGTTGAACACCTGAATGACTCTTACAAAAATCATTTACATGGTGGCAATGCCACAAGACTTCAGCAATTTGGGTCTCCTCATGCAGAGCATCATATAAGGGCCAATAAATGAAAGCGATTGCCATGCCATTTGAACCAATTACAATTTGCTTAAAATGAGAGCTACTTCTTTGCACAACTTCAAGCTGTCAATTGACTTTGGAATTTTTTTTTTTGTAAATCCCATTTACTTTTGGGTAAAAGGCTACCTTATGCATTTTGAGGGGCATTCCTTTTTTATCACTGGACAATATTGGATGACCAAATCTGAATGTTATTTAGCATATTGCAGTCTAAGAAGATCTCAAACAGTAAGTAATTAGCTACCTGCAAATTGGAAAGTAACATGGAGCAAAAAGAAAATTCATACCAATGGTAACACAACACACTAACCGTTGTACTAATTCATTACCAAATTCAAGAATGATTGAAAATAAAGATAATATACTTTTGACTTTCCGTGAAGCCCTTGGACTTGATATGCAGATTCCTGTTTATAGCCAAATCATAGCAGAAGATTATTATGAATCATTGTCTACAATTTTTATGAATTTTGAGATAGTCCCAAAAACATTTAATCAGCAGAGGCTTTTGCCAAGCTCCAGTACCTGAAGAACTGTGATTTATTGCTTGACTATTTAAAGTACAGCAAAAGTCATAAGTTGACTCGATTTGAAAAGTAATGCTTGCTGATGAATTCCCTTGATTCCCGCCAGAAGTTCATATTGGGACTTAATCTAGAAAGTAATACACATTGATGATTTTGTCCAGAAACACAGCCTGCAGTAGCAAGCAGAGTCACAATTTCTTAAATCTTCATTTGAATTGCGACAGACTATTCTTTTAATTGTTGCCTTCTGCCTTGTCCATGGCATCTTTAAAGTTCATGGAGTAGCAGTTTATGTGGAGTCTCTCTCTCCACACATGAACGAGAAAGATCAATCATGCATAAAGCATTGATTATGAAACACTTTCCAACTTCAATGCAACTTTATTTAAACAACTTTAAAATCTGATACATTCTTCGGTAATATTTTTAAAATTTACTACATTAATTTATTATATTTGAAAACTTAAAACTTCATCGAAAAAATGAACTTCATTCAGATGACGGCATTGAAATATAAATTGCTTGGTTTAAACATCTCTAATGCGATACATTTCTCAGTAATATTTTAAAAATTATGGTATTACTACAATAATTTATTATATTTGAAAACTTCATGGAAAACAAATGAACTTTATTCAAATGGTCATCGAAAGATAAATCGGCTGGCTTTTTCTATAAAACCAGCATTTCATTCATAAACTTTTTCAATTCCTTTCATTCATCACAATACTATAATAATTTATTTTATTTAAAAACTCAAAACCATGGAGGTACAAGTAATTTAACTCTATGCTTAAAACTTCATCGAAAAAATCGTCGTCTTTGCGTAAAATCAATGAATGTTTCATTCATATCAGCTATATTGTAGACTCCATGAACTAAATTATTTTGCATTAAAAAAATGCAGCTATTTCTATACAACTCATTCTACATCTTTTGAAGTTTACATTTTCCATAAGTGAAAATTAGGCTTCGTTGTAGAAATAATCAAAGTTGGATGATCATTTAAACTCAAATATATTGTAATTACGTTGTTTCAGTATGTAGATGCACAGAATTTAAGCAAAAATAAAGCGATTTTAGGATGGATACAACACTAAATATGAATTAAAAAGAAATTTAAAAATTACGATTGTGCACAAGATGGATGCCATATTTTATTTTGAAGTGGGTCACGCGATCTCTTTATAAAGGATGTAATTATTATTTTTTTATTTAAAAAACTACTGAATATATTTTGCTGAATTTTTTTTATATATTTATGGGATAATTTGAATATTTCCTAAAACTTTTGAAGCAATTTATGAACTTTAAATTCGCTTAAAAAATATTTGATAAATTAGGTCCCATAGGGTTCAATATATTTCATTTTTTCGACCCGGGATCAATCCAAAACTAATTGGGTGATACTATTCATTTATATTCCCATACGTCCCACAGACTGTCTGAACAGCATACTAAAATTTCATTTTGATAAAGTCATTTTTACGGCAGTTATCATGTTGTTGTTGTTGAAACCCAGACCGTCCGACCTACCAGAAAGGTGTAAGGTAACTGTTTGGACGGTCGGGAAGTGCCACCCAATTTAGACCGGAACCCAGTGGGGGAGGCATCCACAGGGACCGTACCCTCCTTCCCCTACCACCAACCTCTCGGAAGGACTTTCGGACCCACATGTTTAACGTGATCGTACTCCGCATGAACACGGCGGCAGTTTTTGGCAGTGGCTGGAATCGAACCCGGGCCTACCGAGTGCAACTCCAGCGCGCTAACCAATGGGCTACCGCGCCCCGGCAGTTATCATGTGAACAGACAGACAGAATGACCAAAGTCATAAAATAAACACTTTTCAACTATGTTGTAAAGTGTTAAAAATGTAAACTCGTTGAGCGCTAATAATAATAATTTCAATATTTTAATATGTAGAACATTTTCTTTAGAAAACAAAAAAGTATCTGACTGAACGAATGTTTTTTAACAACTTAACAAAGTTGAAAAGTGTTTATGATTTTGTTCATTCTGTCTGTCTGTCTGTCCATTAGCACGATAAATGCCATAAAAATGACTTAATCAAAATGAAATTTTAGGATGTTGTTCAGACGGTCTGTAGGACCTATGGGAATATAAATGCATAATATCACCCAATTAGTTTTGGATTGAACCCGGGTTGAAAAAATGAAATACATTGAGCCCTATGGGACCTAATTTTTCAAACATTTTTTAAGCGGATTTAAAATTCACAAATTGCTTCGAAAATTTTAGGTAATATTCAAATTGTTCCATAAAATATATAAAAAAAAATTCAGCGAAATATATTCAGTAGTTTTCTAAATAAAAATTAAAATAATAATTACACCTCTTATATGAAGCGATCACGTGACCATGATATGAAAAAATCACGTGACCCACTTCAAAATGATATATGGCATCCATCTTGTCTCAAAATCGTGATTTTTAAATTTCTTTTTAATTCATATTGAGTGTTGTATCCATCCTAAAACCACTTTATTTTTGCTTAAATTCTGTGCATCTACACACTGAAACAACGCAATTACATTATATTTGAGTTTAAATGATCATCCAAATTTGATTATTTCTACAACGAAGCCTATTTTTCACTTATGTAAACAGTAAACAGCAAAATATGTAGAATGAGTTGTATTGGAATTGCTGTATTTCTTTAACACAAAATTATTTAGCTTATGAAGTCTGCATAGCTGATATGAATGAAATATTCATTGATTTTACAAAGAGTAGGACGATTTTTTTCGATGAAGTTTTAAACATAGAGTTTAATTACTTGTAGATCCATTGTCTTAATTTTTAAATAAAATGAATTATTATAGTATTGTGATGAATGAAATGAATAGGAAATTGTTCATGAATGATGCTTTTATAGAGAAAGCCAGGCGTGTTATTTTTTCTATGATGTCATTTGAATGAATTTCAGTTGTTTTCGATGAAGTTTTCAAATATAATAAATTATTGTAGTATTATGATAATTCTAAAATTATTACCAAGGAATGTATCGTATTTTAGAGATGTTTAAACCAGGCAATTTATATTTCAATGCCGTCATTTGAATGAAGTTCATTTTTTTCGATGAAGGTTTAAGTTTTCAAATATAATAAATTAATGTAGTATTGTGATAAGTTTTAAAATATTACCGAGGAATGTATTGCATTTTAGACATGTTTAAATAAAATTGCATTGAGTTAGAAAGTGTTTCATAATCAATGCTTTAAGCATGATTGATCTTTCTTGTTTTTAATTCTTGTTTTCATTTTAAGCTATAAAATATAGATATAAATAGTAACCGACAAAAATACGTTACTAGGAAATTCAGAGTAACAAAATCTATATTTGTTATTACAAAAAGCTTTTATAGTTCTCGAGTAATTGTCTTGCTGAATAATCTAATCTTGAACAAGAAGCATGGATTTGAAAGCTAATTGGATTTTGGATTGATCTTTTTATTCTTTTGAGAGTGGGGGGGGGGGGGGGGGAGAAAAACTTCAACTTTGAAACTTAAAAAAGAGTTATTTTTCCATCTTTCAGACTTTTACTCGAAATATCTTCTAAAGTATAAATGATTTATATAATTAGTAAGCGACCAAAATATGTATGAGGAAATTTAATTTCTAAATTTATGTGTATATTTAAAAAAGCTTTTATAGTTTTCGAGTAATCGTCTTGTGAAGTGGAAGGAGTTTGAAAATTAGATTTTTTACAAGTTTTTGTAATGCTTATATCTTAAAAACTAAAAGTGATAGCTATAAACAATAAGCATGAATTTATTGCTCTTTAAAAATCTTACAAGTGCATATAATTGGATTTTGGGTCACTTTCTTGGTTTCTGAAGTATAGTGGTTATAATTTCAATATTTTAACATGTCAAAATTATAATCACTAAATCCAAATTTTCCAATAGGTGGGAAAGCTGAAATATTTGAAATGCCACGATTGTTGCAGCTCAGTTTGATTACTTACTCTTTTGTGAAATGTTGGAACACAAGCATTGGATATTTTGTTTTGTTTAAAAAAAATTAGGAAGTTAAGTAACCTTGGGGATTCTAAAGATGTTTAATGATTGGTGAGATTTGAACAGAGTATGTGGAAATATACGTATTCAAGTAGTACATATTCATGTGTTGATAGGCAAGTCAACAGATTAGCTAGAATGTAAAATCTTGTCAGTAAGTTTAATCTTTATACCGTAAATCAAGTTAGTAAAATAATCGAATATATTAAAGTGGAGTCTATGGTCAGAGTTTTCAGATGAAATTGGTGCAAAAACTAAAAGTGTAGCTATAAATAGTTGGCGAGTAATTTGTATTTCTTTGAAAGCCTGTAAACGGAACAAAATCGAATAAACTTATTCAACTTTACTGGGGTTTTATCTTACAAAATATTATTCATGCCAAACAATTGCAGCTCCATTAGACTGGAGCTGGAGCCACCGCCGATTATATTTTTCTGAATTTATCAGGAGTCAGAAGTAACTTACTGCATGTAGTGTCATGAATATTGCCCTCATTACTTTTTTAATAAAATTTGAATTTGTAATTGCATAACTCTTATGAATTAATTGTACATCTTAGCAGTAAAACATTATAAACAAATCAAACAAATGATCTCATGAATAAATTAGGAAAGAGGAGAGATGAAGGAAGAGCATTTCAATCCTTAAAAAGCTAAGATATAATATAACAGGACAATTCAGCATTTTGCAGGTTAATTATTTGCATCAAATTATTTAAATAGCTAATATTTAAATATTAAATTAAAAACGCAAAAATATTTAAATGTATTGCATTTTGGATTTAGCAGATAAAAACCTGGAATCCTATTTCGAAGCTGTTTGTTACTGTCCAATGTAGCTCCTGTAAAATCTGATTCAAATACTGCAGGGACGTAGATACAGAGTAATGGAATATTAGCCAAATTACAAGAAAGCTTTACACCTTGACGAATTTAACATTTGTTTTATTGTATCACTGGAACATAATGTTGACGGGGATGTAAATAAACCCCTGCTACTTAAATAATACATTTACAGATAACACTACTCAATTTTCTTGAAATACTAAACCGACGTCAAATTACCAGTACGCTATCCGCAAAGAAAAAAGAAAATACACGATCTCCATAATGCAAAGAATGCATGAATGAAAGATTAATAACCTCTAGGAGATGAACGTAGTATTAGATCGTTACGGTAGTTGTTAAGCCATATGGGTAGCTGTTAAATCATATCAATGGCTGGAGGTTCTGTAACTGTTAAATCGTGAATATAGCTGCTAGGCCATATCGGTAGCTAGAGATTAACTTATTTTGGAATTTAAAAATTCGTTAAAAAAATCTAATTTAAATTTTGGAAAAAGGCCTTCGAGATGCATTAGTTCAGGTATAGATGCGACTGTAAAAAAATTCAGTGTGGTAGATATCGCGCTGTATTGTGGACAAACAGACAGATTCTTCTTTTTATTATTATAGATTCACTGGGGGTGAAGACGATAGAAATGTAATGTTTAAAATGTCCCTGAGTTTGTGACAAGTGAATGAAAATATATAAAAAAATGTTAGAAGATACAAAACCTAATCTAAAGGCATGAAAAATACACAGAATAGAAAAGGGAACAACAATTAGGAAGGAAAGGGGAAGGGGAGTAAAAATTAAAAATATTCTAATTTTCTGCCAGAAGATGAAGTGCATCACAAAAACCAAGAGAGCGGGGGGGGGGGGGGAGAATCATATTTGCAATCATTGGAGAGCAAGTCGATAAACAGTTTTTTCCCCCCCCTGTAATTTTGGAAAAAGTAATAAACGAAAACATCTGAACAGAATTTAGAGATACATAGGGCCCAACAGAAACAAGGAAATACCCAAATGTTTCCAAATTAATTCAAAAAGGGGGGGGGGGGGGGTAGAAATTAAATATGGCTTTGAAGTGGGGTAATAAAAATATGGCGTATTAAAAATAAATAAATTTCCCTTCGTTGGAAAAGAGTAATGTGAATATTTTATATTTTTTCGATTCTGAAAAGAAAAGTGAACAAAAAAATATCACATATCATACAATATATAAGAAGAATAATAACTTGAATGTTTTAAGTTGACTAGAACATGGGGATAGGCATAATGAATTGTTTGAGTAGAAATAAAAAAAAATCAAAATTGCTTACTTAACATTTTTACCTAAAAATGTATTACATTATAACTAAAAGTGTAATTATGTAAAAATAAAATAATATTTACAGATTATTGAACGTATATCTAGACAGAAATTTGTATACATGAGCAAACAAATCTGTCAAATTCGGAGATTGGGTCTATAGAATAAATTTATTAATTTATAAAACAGCTCTAACAATTTAGAAACAGCTTTTGCACTTTTATGCAAATATTCGTAAAGGAATATTTTGCTTCGCAAAAATCTTTTATACCATTTTCTTTTTTTTTTTCATTTTGCAATGAAACTGGAAAAATTACAAAATTAAGATCATTTTACACCATTGCTTAATTACTTGCCTCTGAAATTCTTAATAGAACAGCCACAGGACCTATAGATATTATTTTGCATAAAAACATGAAAAAATTAATTTTTTATAAGTATTATCCTGGGGCTAATGCCACAGACTAAATTCAGCATCAAATTTGTTTTATTTGTTTAAACACATTAAAAATTAACAAGACATAGTCAATTAAGAAATGTTACTAAAATATTTTAAATAATTGAAAAAAAGCTACCTGAATTCTTAAAAGAAGCCATATTTGACGAAGATGAATTTGTGAATCTTGCACAGCAGCATAACACAACACTCTGAACACTATGAAGTAGCTTTTTACTTCTAGCCACTGTGTTATCTGCATGACCAAAAGAATGACCATCTGGACTAATCTCTTCTCTCCCATCCTTTTAGAAGTGCGATCACAGAGATCGCATCCATGTGTTTGCAATTTGAATTTGAAAGCAGGAGCAAATTCTGGGAATCGCCCCTTGGGTTTTTTCCAGTATTTGAGGTAAACAAAGCCAGCCTCAGGGATTGCAGACTGCACCCAGCTGCAAGTTGTATAAAATCTGGTAATCTCCTAAGTGTTTGAGCTTACGTACTTTCAAGCAGAACTATACATTGCTTCAAGAAAGATGTAATTATGGGAGAAAAACGATTTTATCCTTTACATTAATTCATTCATATTAAAATGGCACAAAATTGGTTCATTTTCAAAATTTTTTTTAAATACGACCACAAAAATCAATCTTACTGCACCTAATTTCCCTTCCAAATGGCCGCCCCTAATTCGACCACTGTGGGCAATTGCCCACGTCGCCCATGCCTTAAACCGGGCCTGGCCACGTATAACATGTAGTAGTTTTAAAAATCAAAGAAATAATTAGATAAAGAAATTATAGATACAGATGGTTAAATAACAAAAATATTTTTCATTGAAAGTATTTTTTATTTGATGATAATCACTCAATGGGAAGTAGACTCATGTAACAAAGTGGATATATTTTATACTTAAAATTAATAAATTTATTAGTGTATTTATATAAAAAAAGCAATATCCCGGTATAGAATGCACCATTATTTGCCCTGTTATACTTATGCTCATTTTAATTTAGCAAGAAATTTTTGGGGTGATGAACCTCTGTGGGGCTGCTCTTGCATCACTCATTGCTATAAAAGATATTCCTGATTATTTCTTCGGGCCCCCGAAGAATTCTTTTATGCCTAATGGTATAGCGCAGGATCAGCAGGAACAGTTCGAATACGGGATCAGTTCGAACTCATCCCCCACCAAGGGGGATCTGTAGCCCCCACAATGGTGACCATGGATGAAAAATGAGCATGCAACTTTTTATCTCTCTCTCTCTCTCTCGCCAACGATCTCACCTTTCTCATAAGATGGCAGCACTATAGATGACGCACACTGCCATTCTCTTCTCTCCTGAATGATGACTGACATCACACAGCCATACGCTGAAGTACAACTCACTTCCCATCTGTTAAAAGCTCAAGACCGAGTTTCAGCTTGTAGACTCACCTGGGATTTTTTGGTTGGCCCCCTCCTCAGTGAAAATTTGACCGATCTTCTCACCAGAGGGTGGAGTCAGGGTAAGAAATTAGCGGGGACCATGTGCGAAATGCGACCAAATTTTTATTGTTTGCGACCATAATTTCGGAATCTGAGGTCAAAATCACGACTAGAATTAAACCACTATAATTTACCAAAAATAATCGAGGGGAGGGGGGACCTTTTTTTCTTGTATAAAACAATAAGTCAATTTAAAATTTTTTAATGTAATACAATAATATAAAGCAATAAGTCAATTTTAAAATTTTAATTTGCAATTTAGTGCCTTTTTTTTTAATGTATACATATTTGGAAAGCAAATAAAATATATAGATTTGGCCTATGTGGTTTTATCGTGTATATTTTTTATTTCATTAAAATGTTTTATTTTGACCCTACAAATTTTCAAATGGCCCATAAGAAATTGATGCTGAGGACTATTCAGGCCCTAATTTTTTTTTTCTAATTTCTTACCCTGTATGGAATGTGTGGAGCTGCTATGAAAGGCATCCCCGATTATTCCTTCGAGTTCGAAGAATTCTTTTGGGCCTAATGGCATAGCGTGGGATGAGCAAACTCCAGGTTCCAAGTTTGAACTTATACCCCACCATCAGGGAACTACAGCCCCCCACATCTCTAAATAATATAACCTATTAACTCTGAACGTAGTGATTACCTAGTTACTTAGGATTCATAAAAAAATATTAAATAAGGCTAATAGCATATAATAATTAAACTATGTTTTATCAACAAATTGTGATTTTACTTTTATCATGTAACTAAAATTGCTAGGAATTAACCTTTTAATTATCATCAATTTCGAAAATAAAATAAATCCTCTGTTACTTATTGAAAAACAAATGTATATTTTTGAGTATTGGTTATATATATATATATATAAATCAAGCCTTAAGACTTATCACAAAGGCAGTGAAATCCACACCAATAGATCCAATGTCATACCTATTCAAATCATTATACAGGAGAAAGTTTCAATATTATATGAAAAATTTATAAGGCTTGAAGATGCCTTTTGGAGGGATTGTCAACTTGAAGAGGGGAATCTTAATACCCATGCTGGTTTTGTTCAGAGTGTGTTGTTGGTCAGTAGAGAAGTCTTTGAATTCCACAATGAAGTACAACTACTAATGAAAAGAAGAAATCCCCTGGAACTAATCAGTTCTGAGATAAACCTAAATGTGACTCAATACGTATCGAAAATGACTACTTCACCTGCTGTTCTAATTCTAAGATGTATTACTTTGGAGACTATCGAGACTAAATATCCTGAAAATGAGTCGCTCTATACAAATGGATGAAATTTGAAAAACATACGAACATTGGAGGGAGCAGTTTCTCTAAATTATTTTCTATCTATGCACCAGTGATAGAATTTGGAACAGTCTTTAATGGTGAAGTAGAGGCAATCCAAATTGTACTTAAACAGCTAACTTGCCTCCTTTGTAAATTTGAAAATGTCATGCTGCTGTTGGATTCACAGACTGCCATCCAGTTCATCTGTTAAATTGAGGACTCCACTATCAAATGAGGTTTTCCAATGTCAAGAATTGCTAAAATACTTAAGGTCTCAGCATAAATGCATTGTTCTGCAGTGGATTCCTGGCCATTGCGATTTGCATGACAATGAGCAGTTAGATTTTCTTGCCAAAAAGGGTACTATGCTGATACTTTGTGCAAAATGAGAAACTTCATTTCACATGACAAAATTATTTATAAGACAATTTATGAATTTGATGTGCCAACACGAATTGAGGCAGTGGCTGTTTTTCACCTGCTAACTAGGCATAACTGCTTTGCTGCATATCTGTACTGTATTGGCATTTTTACTGAGGCTGCCTGCCTGCCCGCTGTATGATGCTAATGAACCTATGGACAAACACCACCTATGTCACTGTGGAGTCCTTATGGTACTACTAAGGCTTCCAGATTTTGGGAGGCAAGAGGACTGTTGGGGTGATAGCCTTCAGTTATCTTTTGAATTCTTTTTTCACATTGTTTGTTACTTTTGTATTTTGTTCATGTGCCCCAGCCATTAGAAATTAAATATATATATACACACATGTATGAAATTTATTGGTTTTATGATGAATAACCCAACAATATGGTGTTTGTTTTTAAACATGTAACAGGCATAAAAAGGTACAAAACTCAAATTACCATGAGTTTTTTTTTAAGTGAAATTTATATGCAATCACATGTATGATATTTAGTGAATTTTTTTGGGAGTGTCCTTTACAAGTGTGATAATTGGCATTTCACATAAATTTGATATATAAGATTATATTTTTGTACTTTTTGCTATTGATCCTACCAGACAGTATAAATATATATGTCGGCATAAATGTCAATAATGTACTTATAAATAGTCAAGAATTTTAATACCAAATATATATGAGTACCAAAAAATAAAAATAGGCCTCAAAACATTGATATACTCCATTAAACAGGGTGTATATAAACTGTTTTGACAAAATAAGAGGGGAGATAGTACCTATCAAGACTAACAATATTTACTATGAAACCTAGGGTCACACTCCACTCTGAGTGTCAGAAAAGAGTAACTCCAAAACACATCCAACAGACACAAGTCGCCACTTCGGATGACAAAACTGTCATGCTGGAGAAGTATCACATCTCCATAACATCATCACTTCTAGTCATCCTACACTTCTCGAATGCCACATATCCCAGATGGTGGATTAGAAGTAGTGGACCTGTGACTTGGCCTCCATGCTCACCAGACTTCAACCCACTGGACTTCTTCTGGGAGCACATAAAATCATTGGTGTATAAGACACCTGTGGACTCTGTAGAAAATTTCGTCATGAGAATCATTGTTGCAGCGAACAGGATAAACATGATACCAGGTGTCTTTGAAAGGGTGCTTCAGTCATTCATTCACCATTGTGAATTGTGCAACGGCACCCTTGGCCATCACTTTGAGCATCTACTTTGAGTCTTTCTCTGTAAATAAATAGGATTGTGCAACTTATGATTACTTTAATTCTCCTTATTTTCACTGTTGAAAGGTCAACTTTAACTTTACGCTTTTCTGACACCTAGAGTGGAATGCGACCCTAGATTCCATTGTAAATATTGTTTGTCTTGATGTACTATCACCCCTCTTATTTTGTCAAAAAGTTTATAACACCCTGTAGATTGATAATATTCTAAAATAAATGTTTATTTATATAGTTGATTATATTGTATCAAAGGTAATTTTATGCATTGAAGAATCTTAACAATAATTTTAAATACATGCTGGGTGAAAACCAGGTAAACATGCTGAACTTGAATCTTAACTGGAAAAGTTTATTTAGGATTGTATTTTAATATAATTATTGTACTTTGCCATTTGATCACAAGTCAACTCTAAAAAGCATGATTGTATTTTCAGTTTAAGGACCTGGAGCCAATTAAAATGTTTTTGATTTTCCTTGGAGCAGCTTCGATATAGAATCATGGTGTAATCCACTATTTTATTGACTATCAAAAATGGCGTCAAGGAAGATGATGTTTGAAATGTCCTAACAAATACCATGTTACTCTTTGTGCGTAACAAATATAAAAACAAATAATTAGAAATCAGAAATGCATAAAAAATATAATACATAAATAATTTGCAAAAAAATTAAGCTTGGATAAAATATTGTACTTTAACAAAATAAAAAATAAACGATACTTACAAATATATATATATATATATATATATATATATATATATATATATATATATATATATATATATATATATATATATATATATTGTACTTTAACAAAATTTAAAAATATATAAATAAAAACCAGAAATCAGTAAATAAGTATAAAATAATATATAATTAGCAATTATCATACAAAAGTGAGAGAAAGCACTTGTTAACACCATAAAAATGGAAATCCTAAAGTTTTTCATGTGTTTACGATTTTCCCAATCAATCTCTCAATTTAGTACATACCATATCAGACTTATTATTCCCGATCAATACAAAAGATCAAATATGAAAAAAATACAACCTAGTTTAATGATCAGCATACAATCACGTGTTAATCCAAGACTTTTCACAATCCAAGCTCTTCACAACACAACCGAGAATAAATGCTTAAAAGCTTCCAGATTGCTAAAAGTGGTTGCCAAAAAATGGGGTCGCAGGATGCCACTTTGCACCAAGGGATTACCACATTTGACAATTTATTACCTTCGAAAATGTAATGAAATCCAAATTCTCTATATCAAAGCTGTACCTTATCCTTAAATGTAACTTATAAAGTTTATCTATGTTGGTTAGAGTTGTTTTGGATCTGTTTTTTCTGAAATTTCATAGTTTCTTGACAAATTGTAACTGGTACAAGATTAAATTCCCATTAATCTAAATTTTCTTCAAAACTAATGATATTTTATGAATTTCTCTTTTTATATTATGTAATAACTTATAGTTAAAATTCCGTTTCTATTAATTATTTAATCAAAATTTTAATTATTGTTTAGATCAAGTAAATGGTATGAATAATCTTTATTATCTTTACATTTGAAATGACGATGAGAATGATCTTTACAATCTTTACATTTGATATCATATACAGAATGTATATTATTTTTACATTTGAGTATATATTTTACAGTAAAACATAGATAATTAAAGTATTGTAGATTTATATCTTCGCACCATACTGATTTATAACGAAAACAGATTGTTGTGTGATATCATATATGTAAAAGGAAAAAGTGTTTCAAACACCAAAGTGCAACATCAATTTATTGATAACATAGCTTGTGATTTTTTTACAAATTTAGTTTTGAAACATTAAAAGTATTTAAAGATTTTTCTTTTTAATTTACTATTTAAACATAAGATCTAATAATGTTTCCCAAATAATGTTTTAAAGTAAGCCCCTCAGAGTCTGGAGCCCCTTTGTAATTTGCTTGAACCCCTCTGATTTTGTGTTTAGCAATGGTTCTGATTGCATGTATATAAATGATAATAACAAATATTGCATTAAATCAAAGACAACTAATTGTAGATTAAAAGGTCATTTAATAAGAACCATCCTTTATGATGTACAAATATTTAAAAAGACCAGAGTGCTTTCGGGTATCACCATACCCTTCATCAGTGGCTATATAAAAATTACTGTGCAAACAAACTTATATACAGACCAAATCGGCAGATAAAATTTGCATAAATTAACTATGGGATAATGATAATTAAATTGTATTTAAATTGTATTATAAACAAGATATTTAAGATTAAATTATTACAAAATTACATTAAATAGTATTATAAACAGGAAATTTAAGATTAAACCAGTATTAAATATAAATATAAAAAAGGAATTGAAACATGCCCATATTTCAGCAAAGCATATATTACATCAAAATGAAATAGATAATTGTGTAGTGGTTTGACACGCATAGAGTTGAGGAGCCAACGGGCATACCGTGCTGAAAACACCGGTTTTCGTTAGATCACCAAAGTCATGCAGCATCGGACGCAGTTAGTACTTGGGTGGGTGGCCACCTGGGAACACCGTGTGCTGTTGGCACATTTCGGGTGCGGTAGCCCGGTAGTTTGCGCACTGGATTTGCACTCTGCCACAACTGCCGCCATGTTCATGCGGAGTACGATCACGTTAAACATGTGGGTCCGTAAGTCCTTCTGAGATGTTGGTAGTAGGGGAAAGAGGGTACTGTCCCTGTGGATGCCTCCCCCACTGGGTTCCAGTCTAAATTGGGTAGCACTTCCCGGCTGTCCAAACGGTTACTTTACACCTTACTGGTAGGTTGGACGGTCTGGGTCTCAACAACAACGCATAGAGTTGAGAACGAGGTGCCAAGCATAACTTAAAATCTACACAGGATCAAAATTACAAATGGAATCACAGTACATATAAATAAACAGGGATTCATAAAGAAGAATATTATGAGAGTTATTGCAACTAATTAAAAGGAAGATTTTTTTTCAAAAAAGGGTTGAAAATTATCAACAAAACATTGGGTAAGAGCCGTGGAAAGTTTACCATTCTTGACGTCACAAGCATGTTCAGCTAAACAGATACCATCAGTATGTTTAGTACTACTTATATAGAACTTGTACCCTTTTTAACTCTTGATAATGAATACAACTTATTACAGCTAATTATAACAGAAGAAATAAATTCATATATTTCTTTTCAATAAATTGATACTCTCAAAAAAATCTAGTACTGCTATATTTTATACATTTGGTGAAGTACTAATAGCACTTTGCTTAAAGTATACACCAATATTATTACCATGATCATGATCAAAATAACAATGCATGTCAAAGTCAGTTTTTCATCTCATACAATTATTAATAAAGTACAATCTGATTATATTTGCAATGATGTTAAGCCTACAGTATTTTATTACATACCGGTTTTTAATATGTATAAAAATGGGGGTCCTTTTACCAATATTTACTTATGTGAACTGGGCTATGTAATCTTGTTAGTAACTTGACATGTGCAACATCTACTCCTTATTTGGATATTTTCCATATTTAATGTTTCATTTTTATCTTTAGTACAATTGCAGTGTCTCATATTTGTTTTCTTTTCAGTGGTGGGAACTTAACATTCCGAATTATTGGAAGTATTATTGTTGAAATTATTGTTTTCATCGTAACAGTTTTCCTAGCTATGTTGGATTCTTCAACATGTAAGTTTATATTTAAGCATATCAGTAAATATAGGTTTGTGCTGTGGGAAAGAATTTGGCATTGAAATTTTAACATAACAATGTTGTGTCTGCATAAGGTGAATAGGGGGTGCTTTTAGAGGAGGTACATATCTTGGATTTGATAAATTGTGCTCCTGCCAAGGAATTTTTCAATGTTTGAATTAATTGTTCTTAATAAAACCTCCTCATTAGATGCTATTTTACTGTAAATCTAAATTTTGTACCCTATTTGTTAATATGTTATTAAAAAAAGGAGTAATTTTTCTTTAAGATCAATAGTTTTCTTTGTACACGAGATAGTATCTGATCTTCATATTTTAAAAATCCTGATACATACAAAAAAAGAAAATGAAAACAGCTCATTTTTCTAAATTAAAATAACTGCTTATAATTGTAAAAGTAGATTTTGAGGAATGCCTAACTGTATTTTGTTTTAATATAAATAAAAGTTTTGTATTTCATTAAAATATTTCCACAAAAGTGACTTTAAAGTAGATATTTATTTTTAATATTGCACTATCCTGTAATCATGAATTTGTTTATTTTACCCACTTCAATTTTTTTCTTATTTTTAAAATTTATTTTAATATTAACTGTATTTTATGATCTGTATGTCGATTTTAATACTCATATCATACATATGTACAGAGGGTGTTCACACATTTTTGTAATGATTTTGACTTTCTCCATCAATTAAATTTAAAAAAAAAACCTGACTGACATCAAGTCGGAATAGGGTTTAATTAATGTCTGCATCATTAAAAATATTCTTTGCTTTAAAATGTTGCTAAAAAATAAACAATGAATCGAAGGCTATATTTTTGCACTTTCCAAAGAGAAATACTCTTATTAAATGATAATACTCTTATTCGATTATTAAAAAAAATGTGAAAAGCATGGTTTTAATATTTCTACACATAAATTAAGTGACATAATTAATAAAAAAGGAAAGAAGCGTCAATGTTTACATTTGACTGGGAAAGAGGTAAAAAATGCAGATCCAACAAAGGTTGGTTCAGAGAAAACAAGGCAAGTTTTGCTGAAGGTTTCATGGTTATTGTTGGATTCGCTTATAACGAAAAACATAAAAATAAGGAAACTAGGAAAAATATCAAAATTAACTCAGATTACTATCAGAAATATGTTTTAACACCTGTTTTCAAAAAATACATGCCATCACTTTACCTAATCAGAATGAGGCTACCAGCCATACCTCTAAATCTACTGCTATATATTTTGAAAAAATGAGAAATGAAACTGGAATTGAGCTATTCCATTTAAATGCATCCCACCCAAGTCCCTTGATCTGTCTCATGGATTGTTGTGCATTTGGACTTTTAAAATAAGCTCTTTATAAGTGGCATCCCAAAACATTGGATGGACTCTGGAAGATTGTGGTGGAGGAGTGAAACAAAATCAAGCTTGATATTTTAAGAAAAGCTTTTTTATCTTGGAAATCAAGATGTAATATGATAGTTCAACAAAAAGGCTATCAGATTAAACATATTAGAAAATTAAATTAAAGAATAAATGTAGCTTGTTACACGAGAACGCAGACGTTCTTGTGTGACAAGCTGTATTTATTCTGGTACTCCCAGCACGCAGCGTCCAAAAAATGGACTGCAAGCAAAGCCCGCCTTTCTAACCCGGAAGTGGAGGCGTAAAATCCCCCACAGAAGGGGAATCAAAAACAAGTCGTAAATTTTTAGTCTCCGTAATCACCGTGATGTATGTCATCATATATGTCATTAATATATATGTTGTCATTGGACTCAAAGGGGAAATAGAGAAAAAATCTTCGCGCAGCACTTGAAAATCTTTGTTTTACGTTTACCCCTTTCATATCAGTACATAATTTTTATAGATACGACTATTGCAGAGATGCCAACTTTTACGGATTTTCAGTACACAGTTTGTACCGATTTTTACTTCATCTTACGGTTTTACGGACAGTACTCCCAAGACTACGGAAAATCCCAAGAAATCCATGCATCCCACCATTCAATTCATATTCCCTGCTTTGTTGAGAGTCCAAAATTATCAGTTTGCATCTAATTCTTCTTCTAATGATTTCATATCAGAACAATAGACCTAATTTATTTTTATAGTGCGAGTAAAATAAAGAAATATTTTACTAAACAAATTATATTTCTCTTAAATTATAAGATTGCGCAATTCAGTCTTTATTTTCGGACTTTGCTGAGAGTACACAATTGCCCTTTTCCATCCATCTCCATCCCCTTATTATTGCACATTAACTTTAGTAAAATAACTTATTTGCATATTTTGGTTGACTATAAAGTTTACCTTTTTAATTATTTTTATATAAATATTTAAATTTTTATATTTATCGTGATTTTTTTTTTTTTTTTTTTTTTCGGTCGTTGCCAAGAGAATGCTATTATCCTTTTCCATCGATCCCCATCTCCCTATTGTTGCACATTAACTTGACTAAACTAACTGATTTTCATATTTTTGTTGATTATAAAAGTTAATTTTTTAATTATTTTCGTATAAATAGTACGATCGTGAAATTCAGTTTTTTTTTCTTTGAGGTCGTTGCCGAGAGTACTCAATTATCCTTTTCCATCGATCTCCATCGTCCTATTGTTGCACATTAACTTGACTAAACTATCTTATTTTCATATTTTGGTTCATTATAAAGGCTAATTTTTTTAATTATTTTCACATAAATAGTACGATCATGAAATTCAATTTTTTTTTTTTCGCGGGCGTTGCCGAGAGTACGTAATTATCCTTTTCCATCCATCTCCCTATTGTTGCACATTAACTTGACTAAACTAGCTTATTCTAAATATTTTGATTAATTATAAAGGTTAATTTCTTAATTATTTTCACATAGATAGTGCCATTCAGTTTTAATTAACTTAGTTAAGTTAGCAAAACTACATTTTGAATTTATTCTAAGATTTTAAAATATATATTTTCAATATACTTAAACAATGCGGTTTTACTGAATACTACTGAAAACTTCTGATTTTTCTACTGATGACTCCTTTCAGAGGTTGGCATCTGTCCCAGTGGAAGTATATTTTAATATTCTTTGAAATAAACTTATTAAAATATCTAAAGCCTTTTCTGCCACATTTTTATGAAAATATATTTTTGAACAAAATAAACATTTTCATTAAAACACGCATAAGATACTGCCACCAAATTTTATTTATGTGTAGACACTAGGCAATGCACATTTTAATAATACATGATAATTTTATAAATGTGTTTAAAAATATACTGCACTTTAAGAACAAAAAATTTGTATCTTGCCAATTGTAAAAAAATTTGTTTTTTGTGAAATTAAATTCGTAACTCCTGACTATTGTTGTAATGATTTAATTTCAGCAAAACTTGCAAATAAAAGATGAGTTACTATAGATAACACAAAAGCATAGTTTAGAATTAATATGAAGGAATGCGTTAAAATTAAATTTGCCCATGTATTTAAACAACTCTGTTCTTAAATGCAATTGCCAAATTTGCATTTTCTAAATATAATAGAATTAAATCATTTTTCCAATGTAGTTGCATATAAGATGAAATATGGTTTGGCAAACACTCTTCAAAACAGGATTGTTGAGACATTGAAGAAAGTAAAATTCTCTTTGAATTTGGATGAAAGTACAAGTACATCATTCAAAAGTATACTTACTGTGCTTGTTCAATATTTTTGTCCTGAGCAAAATAATGTAGTTATTCAACATTTAGTTTCTTTTTCTTTTAATGTTGGTACTGCTGCCACCATTTACAACCAGTTGGTAGAGTTCATAGAAGCAAATGAGATATCTTGGGTAAACTTGGTCAGCGTGCTTATGGATTCTTGCAACACTATGCAAGGAACTAAGAAAGGAGTTGAAACTTTGATAAGGACTAAAAAGGCTCCACATCTTTTGGACATAGATGGGGATGCATTTAAACACACTGTAAACAATAGAGTTAAACGGTTTATCAAGCCATTTATTACGCACATGGAATCTTTATGCGATAACATGCATTTTGATTTGAAAAGTGCAGATAAACGACACTTGTTTTTGGAAATATGTGCTGTCTTAGAAATAGATCAACTAGCTCCCCTATCACGACCTTCACATAGGTGGCTGTATGTTTTATCTGCTATCGATCAGATAGTTTTTTTTTTGTGGGATGCACTATTAATTTTTTACTATTCTTTTATGTCCAAAAGTGACTCAGAATTGCACAATATTGTGTAAATTGCAAAAATACTGAGAGTGAATTGCAAAATTATTGCGTAACTTTTCAGGAAATTTCTTTGTATGTTCAGGTAATTGGACTTAGACTCACAATCACTCCTGTTTATAGTAGTTAATTGCATAACGTGAACTATGAAGAATGATAATAATTGAAAGCAAATTAATCTATAGCATAATGGTTGATATAAATATAGCAGTTCATTCAATTTCAACATATTTCATAAATATTGGATAATTGCTTATGTGTTTCCAATAGATGTAGTGTTTGCTGTATAGAATGTGTCGAGTACCTATCAATAAAAACTCATTTGTAGCCATTCAACAAGTAAGTCAAATTACAACTAGTATATATATTATATGTTTATATAAATACCTTTATATATATATGGTTAAATACCTGCTATAAAATAATCCGAAACCCATAATTGGGCGAAAAATCAGGCCAAATTAAAATTTTATAGATTTCAATGTAAAATTGATCTATAATATCCATGTAATGTAAAGCAGACAAATTGCCAAGCTGCAAACATGCTGCCGTAACCCTAACCGCAATATTGCAAAATACCAAGCTGTATATTTCTCGCCAAAAAAGTGATAAAAATAAAATGCTTTCACTCGTAGTTTTTTATTTAGCCCAACTTCTTCAATTGTCCGACAAGCCTATCACAACATTTTTGCCAGAAAAATGATGGAAAAGTTGTCTGAACTAGTTGGTTGTTCCAAAAGTTCTTGAATGTGATATGGCCTTAAGAAACTGCTTTCCTATCTATTTACAAAAAGCTAATAAATATAATAAAATATGAATTTAATTTTGTAATAAAGCAATCATCTCTGATCACTGCACTCTTAAAACATATGCTATTTATTTCTTATTCTTCTGCATTTTTCAAAACTAATTTTTTATCCAGTTTATCTCAAGTTATAAATTATTTTGCTTTTTTTCACAGGGCCTGGTACATTTTTCTACATAACAATGGCTTCTGTTGTAATCATAAATAGTACGTACTTGTTAATTATTATTTATTGCATACTGCAGTAATTTAATGAATATATTTTATGCATTACACATAACTATATCATTTAAATATTAGGCAAGGTATGTTTTCTTATTTTTATACAATCTAATAAATAATTTTCAGTTTAAAAGTTTGTATGTCCATATATGAATCAAAATCAAGTGCACTTATATGTTCATTTACCATTTATACAAAATCTAGCATTTTTCTCATACAAAAATGGTTTATGTAGCATATTTTCCTTGAGAAAATCTAGAATATCAAATGAATTTTTGTAGTTTTATTAGATATCTTGACATTATGTAGTATTCAAGTTAGCATGTTTACTTACTTGTTTGTTCAGATTGGCACAATATTAGCAACTCTCCTATCTATAAAAGTATTATTGTAGTTATACATGATTTATTTACATATGAAACAACGTTTATATTAATGTTAATCACTTTATACAACTATTTTCAAAATGTGGTACATTTCAACTCTAAATTTGGACTGTTATCTCTTTCAAACATTGTTTGTAATACTCATTTATATATTAAACTTTTATGCTCACACAGTTAAAAGAAAATATTTTATTCTATAAATTCAGTCTAGAAAAATGCATCTTTGATATTTGATAATATGATTAAGTCTTTTTATAACCCCTCATTGAATCAACCAGAAGCAAATATGATAACAAATGCTTACTCTAATGGCATTTATGTCTCCACTTTGTCTTAGTCAAATTGATCCAGGACTTGCAAGTGTGTCTTTATACTTCCCCCATCAATTGAGTCCAGACTTCCTATATATATGCAAATAATGCCTAATAGATAACGTCTATATATTCGAAAAACTAACTGTAATCTTAAACAAATAAGTGCGATATTTGTCAATATAATTTCAGATATTGTGCAATGAAGAGAAGCCCGATTTCTGAGGTGTATAGAAATATGTTACAGCATTAACTGTAAAAAATTATAATGTTGTGTGAAAAAATATATAAATATGAAAAGTGGACATCCACAACTTGCTAGAGAATGTAAAACAAAATGCTACATGATTTGAAACTGCATTATGTATATCATTTAAATTTATGAAAAAAAGTTGAGATACTGAAAAGCACCCTGGATGAATTTTAATGGACTATATAGACTTTTGTATAGAATATAACTGCTCAAGTTTTTCTTAAGAACATATAATTTGATCTGTACAATAGAAAATAGCATTACATTCACATATAGTCCTTAGTTCATGTGGATAAGCATAAATGTCCAGTTTTACTCCAGATTTCTAAACATAAATGCTAAATTGTTAGTAATACCTGAATAACTTGGAGTAATACCTGAAAAACTTGAAAAATAAAACTGAATTGATATATTATTCAGCATTCTTTGTATTTTGTGAACAGGGGAATTTGAACTTTTATGTATTAAATAAAATCTTAAATTTAATTGGCAACAATTTTTTTTATACATGCAAATTGTTCATCATTTACTATGTCATAGTGCAAAACGGAGGCACCACATGTCACACAGGAACGGTGCCATAACTAAGTCACTCGATATAGTGGTTTATGTGACAAAAATAATGATCTATTTATGTGCACCAGAATGTGTATCCAGGGACAGGAGGGCGGAATGGAATTATGAAATTAAGACCCTTCTAAGGATCACACAAACAGAAAGAAATTTGATATTAAGTACAATGACTTACTTCAGCATTGTTCCGCAATAACCCCTAGATCCGGCTGCCCAGGCTTACAACATGCAAACTGGACACATAGCAAAATAACAACAAAGTTCAAATTGGGAAGCAAGACACATATTATCACAATAAACTCTTTTATTTATATATATATATTTTATGGAAATAAAGAAGTAGCAAAGAAATTAGTATGAGCCATTTTCTGTATTAAATATATCTAGATAATATTTGGCCTTTGTACTTAAATGGCATACACTATAATACTTCAAGTACTAAAACACGACATTTTATATATATATTCAAATAGTGAAGATAATTACTCTTTGATGTGAATTAAGTATGGTTTCACTTTATCGAACCTTAATTCTGGTCACAATTTAGATTCAGAAATTATCTTTTAAGAATTTCGATGTTTTCAATATATATGCCACATAACTAATTTAAATACCTGAATGCATCCTCACTGTTTCAAGTGACCACTTTCACACAAGCACAGATTTAGATATGAGTACTTCGACTCAAGATCTCAAAGGATCAAGTAGCAAATCATCCACACATTAGCCGAGTTCACTTAGCACATAGCCGAATCCATTGACTGAATAAAGATCCAGCTAGCCAGGACGAGTAATCACTAGGAATCATCCACCTGACTCTTTCGAGAAAATTCCAGGCAATCAGCGATCTCGAGCTCTGTATCCCAATATCTCTGTATCCCAAAACTTAAATGGAGTAACCAAACGACTCTTCGGAACGGATCTACAATCTAGTCCTACAGGATGTCATCGCACTTGACTCTTTAATCCAAATAGACATAATTTCCCGATTTTGCATCTGAAAAACATAAATGACGAATTAGTAATTTTGAAACAAAAGAAATTGTCTTGGCTCACACGGATGGATTATAAGATTCCTTCTGAATCAAAGTTATAAACCGAAACACAAGAATGACCGTTGGGTCAGAAATTCCTTTGTGTCCAACATTTTCGGGAGTGCAGTTTACGAGCTCCTTCTCCAAAGAAATCTCAGGGCCAAGAGACCACACTACTGTGAAAAATGGTAATATAGGTCGCCTCAACCTTCAACTCTTTGTACGAATTTAAAATGCAGCATCAAACGGTTGGTGCGGAACCTCGCGCCATCGCCTGCAGAAACGAAACCGCAGCTCCGGGCATGAAATAAAGTAATAAGAAATTAGCTTCAGAGCATCTGCCCGAACAATATTCCCACACTTTCAGCATAAAAGTGCGAACGCATTCAGAATTAAAACCTTGTAATAAAAATGGCTTCCGAAAGAGAATGATTTCGAGAAGACATGAAAAATGTCGTGTTTCAAACTCAAACCGTCATATATCAATATGACAACTATATACACCCAACTCTTTTTTTACACGAATTTGAAGTTACACAGTTCAAAAAAGTCTTCCTTTTTGGAAAAATTTATTTGATCTAACACGATTTCAATGTCATTGTCTTATATACGTGACCATGAACAGTCTAGTATAAATTGCAGTCTTTGGTATCAATGTATCGAAAAATTCATGTTTTTACTACACTTCAAAAATTAGGCAGCACTGCTATAATGTTATCAAATAAAGGGATCCCCCAGTAACTACTAGGGAATCCCCTTATTTGATAACTTTTACCTACCCATTTCATATGACATCATATTGCATCATTAAATTGTTTAAGTTCAGAAACAATTAAGATGTCATACTATATTTAAGCATATCAGAACTTTTCCAGTTTTCAGCATTTTTTTACATGGTTTTTAAACTAAATGTAGTTCTTTATTTAATCTTACATGGTTTTCGCATAACATAGAATGTATCCCCAATTTTATTATAGGAAACTTATCTTTTTTACACGGTTTTTATTTTACATGAATTTCTGCGGAAACCATGTAAAAAAAGAGTTGGGTGTATATGATATGTGAAGTTTAAGCTCAGTTGTCATGAAAGTTCCTTATTACCATTGGTCAAATATTAAATAGGTTATTATATTAACCCTACAATGCATGATTTTTTATATTTTCATCATATTTTTTTTTCTTATTGATTTTGACTTAAGTATATGTAGAAAAATATTAAAAAAAATATTAAGCTTTTTTTAAAGGTTAATTTTTGAATTTTTTGGTTTGATTCATATATGAATCAGTATGCGTTTAAGGTTGAATTGATGAGATATATAAAAAATCCCTTACCATCATATAAATAATAAGTTTTCTATAAAAACGCTGAATTATACTTTGTTTATAACAGGGAAATATACAAATTAATATTTCTAATTAAAATTTCATTTCAGATATCTCAATGTATTTTATTATTATTACATTTATGTAGAGTGGAAAATTTTAAAGCAGTTCCTGTCTTTGTTGAGACATAATGTGACAGCACATTTTTCACAGCCTATAAAAGATTGGGCATTGCATGTTGGCACTTTACATCTAGTGCGGTTCTCATTCCAAATCGGCATGTGCTCGATATTGTCCTGTCTAACACATGAGGGAGGAATGTATGATACAGGGCCTTTCCTTCTTTTTACATCATAATCCTTCTGTAAGCTACTGCTTGGTCTCCTCCTCTTTACGGCAACATTCTCGCCCATTCGACAAAGAGCTACAGATAATTCAGATCGAAGCCAGCTTTAATAAATATTTTGCATCCACTCCATTTGATAGAGATACTCTTTTATATAATAGCCATGCATTTATCACAGCAAGGTCTATGAAATGGTAAAAAAGTCTCATATACCACTTTTTTGATCTAAGAATTATTTTGTATCGTCCAATTAAACTATCAAGCAAATCTACACCTCCCATATGGTTGTTGTATTGCTTGACAACATATGGGCAGTCCACAGTGACTCTTTCCTTTTTCTTCCTGTCAAATCTGGTGATTTGCTCAATGGGGTCTTTCCCAGCAAAAGTAGACAGTAGGAGCACATTTTTATTATCTTTCCAGACTAAATTACATATTTCAGTTCCATCACAGTCTGCAATATATTCTTCACTTGTATCTCTTACTTTTTTCTTTAATTCTTCATTTGTAGAAAGCTAACAACCAGGGATTCTGTTTCTACGTACTGTGCCTAAACATAGAATCCCCTCATCTGCTAAGTATTTCATGATATCGATAGATGTATAAAAGTTATCGAAATATAGTTTATAGTTTTGATTTTGGGGAATCTCCCTACAAAGCCGAATGACGACATTCCCACTGGCACCAAAGTCTGGCTCACTTGGAAAACAGTTGCTGGGGTAATTTTCTTGACCAGAGTATACTTCAAACTTGTGTGCAAATCCATCAATTCCACATAAGAAGTACAGTTTGTAACCCCATTTATGAGGTTTCTGTGGCATATATTGCTTCAGATGGTGTCTGGCCTTTGTAGCGCACATTTGTTCATCTATCGAAATACATTCAGCTTTTGGGATAGATGTAATCTGTTGTTTAAATGTGTAATTATTGGCCGAATTTTATGTAATTTATCATACCCTAGTAGATTAGCATCTGGAACTTGAGTTGAATTATCATTAAAATGTAAGAATTTCCTTATAATATCAAATCTATTTATTGGCATGGTATCCATAATGACTTGGTTGCCCAACACTTCATTCCAATACGAACGTATACTAGGAAAATGATTAATTGATGTCATGACACATATTCCTATAACTTTTTTTTATTTCATTTGCTGTGACAGTGATGGGTTTGTTTTGATTTTGCTGAATACTGTATTTATTTGTTTCAAAGACTATTTTCTCATACAAATCAGGCATAAAAAAGTAATTAAAAAATTGAAAGGGAGTTTGCAACTCAGTTACTGTTACTGACATTGAAGATGTTCCTAGAAATTGACAATTTTGGTGTATCATGGAAAGACTTTTTCTTTTCCATACAAGCTTTCTTGTATCTATTGGTTTTGTTTCTGTTGCTGAAATGTATGTAGTCACAGTTGCTGTTGATGTTAGCTGTGGTTCTATGAGAGGTGTTACCATGGCAATATTATGTGCTACTGAATCTGTCACATGGACACTTGTTCCAGGCATGCTAACTCTAGCAGCATTGCCTGAATCCACACCACTAGAAACATGTTTGGATGAGTCATGATCATCCTCAGAATCACTTGATGAGTACTGAAGTAGCTTTTGTGAATCATATAACGGATCTTCACTTTCTGAACTTTCAACATCATCTTCGCTCTCAGATGGCAAGTTATTCCATAGTTCAGCAATTTCCTCAGGAGTCAAATACTTTTTCTTTCCTCTCCCACCAAACTTACTCATTCTGAAAAATTAAAAATATATATAAATTTCTAATTTTCCAAAATTTAAGTAAGGGGAGAAATATATTTTCAAATAATTTGCAAATTGAGGTTCACAAGTATACATGAACTGCTAAGAAACAAAAGAAATAAAATTCAAGAGCAATATACCAACTGCTATAGATTAGGGTGTTATATAAAACTTAGAATGCAACATTATTTCAGTTGCGCACATATAAAAAGCATGCATTATACTTGAAGAAATAATTTCAATACCGTTGAAATGCAATGTTCAATTTTCGAATTTCCTATCCTTCGAATTCATTAGTATTGCTAATTATAATATTTTAAGAATTAAAATTCAATAATAATATAAATATTCAGTAAAATTCTATTTGTACGTCAAATCATTATTAACTGCGCATTAGTTGCTGGCTGAATAAAAATATAAATATCCGAAAATTGAAAAATAAGAAATCATGGCTTTCTGATAAAAATATTTGGAATATATGAATAATTTATGACCTTAAATAACAAATTTCGAAGTAGTTACTGAATAAGTATTGCTGGGTGTATAAAACAGCACAATATACAGGCTATTACTTAATATTATAACACTAATTTCTGTAAATATATGGAATTGATTCATATATGCATCACACCGTATTATGAGTCTAAGCCTACCCGTTAATGCATGGTGATGTATATATGAATCAATCACAAAAATTGAAATTTTTAATATTAAAATTCATTTTAAGTTAAATATATATAAAGAAATGAAAAATACATACCTTGAACTTTGTAGAATAAATTCTTTGAGGTTCTTGGGAAAAAATTACTGCCTAAGCACACAACATGTAAATATGGTAATCAGTAAGCAATTCTTAAGGAAGCATGGCTTACTAAAAATATACATAAATGCATCAGTAGTGAAATCTACAGGAGATATGAGGAATTAATTACTAAAAGGGTATTCTGGTTATGGAATAAGTACAGAGAGCAGACTATTTCTTGATTTTTTAAATGCGAAATCAAGTAAAAATTGGATTGATTCATATATGCATCAGTATGCAGTGTAGGGTTAAAGAAGTCATACTAAAAGCTCAAATGTTTTATAATTCTTTAATTTTAAAATAAAATATATTAATATAATAACATATTAAAATATTTCCTTGTTCAATAAAGTTCTCAAGCTTATGCAATCATTCTACTGGAAAGTATAGTTTGTTTTTCAACAAATATCCTATTCTAATGAAGATGGATAATTATATTGAATCAACATTCATAGGTTATCATCCATAATAATACAATTATTATATAAGATTTGTATTGGGTATAAGTAAATTTTCTCTTATGCATTTAGTATATATTATGTCTATATATTTTATTAAAAAATGCATTAATGGGTGGCAGTTATGAGTGTTCACTTGTAAGATTTATGTTCAGAAGCAAATTCAGTTTATCTGTATCCACTTAAAAGTTATCAGTTCCTTATTGTATTAATTGTATTTAAAATATTATTGATAATTAATTTTTATTTTTATTTGATTCATAGTGGTAAATGGGGTCTATCAAAACAGCTTGTATGGACTTGCTGCAAAACTACCTATGAAGTATTCCATGGCAATAGTATTAGGAGCTGTAAGTATTTAATATTAATATCTGTGGTGTATTTGAGAGCCTTTTATGCAATTTTTCGTTCACTCATAACTATAAAATTATTAATTGCAGATATCGCCAGTTTCACATTTTACCTACCTGGGTCATTCCATGTTAATCACCCGGTGATAGTTGCATGACCATTTTTGAAAATTTTTATATTTTGCACAAATGTTCCTACACATTTCAACAGATAACAAACAGTGTTTAAAATTTTTTCATCTAACTTGTTTTTCTGCTGCGGCCAGTTTTTCAACATGGCGACTTTTAAATTTGAAGAATTTTGATGTTCATGCAAATTTAAATATCTTGGAACCCAAAAAAGCTAGATACTTGAGTTTGTAGCGAATGCTCATAAGGCAATATTAAATGCCTTGAACTGGAGACGTCTTTAGCTCAACGTTATGATACTGGCCCACCACTCTTTGGCCCTAGGATCACACTCCGGCACTGCAAAGTTGGTGATTTCAAATTTTTGCTACATTGGTGACCTCCAAATTTGATGAATTTTGATATTCACACAAATTTAAATGTCTTGGAACCAAATAAAGCTAGATACTTTATTGAGATTGTAGGGAATGCTCATAAAGCAGTATTAAATGCCTTGAGCTGGAGACGTATTTAGCTCAACGCTATGATACTGCAATCCAGTGACAATTTCATTCAGTTTTCACGAAACTCAATTGGAGGGGTATACTGTAGCTAACGCTCATAAGGCAGTATTAAATGCCTTGAGCTGGAGACATTTTTAGCTCAACACTATGATAGTGGCCTACCACACTTTGGCCCCGGGATCAAACCTCGGCACTGCCAAGTTATCCTCGCTACAAGATAAAAACTACACTACCTGATACAGAAAATGCAACACCATGAAAGAGTGAATAATGTGGTATGATAAAGGACACACAGACAGGGATGGCATATATAAATGGGTAATACAATACAGTAATGGCATAGATAAGGTAATTAGTAGGCAGTGGGACCACCTCTTGCAAAGATACAAGCAGTAACCCTTCGAAGAACAGATGCAATGAGTATACGGATAGTTTCCTGAGGGATGGATGACCATATCCCTTCAACCATCCTCCACAGGCTGTCCTCTGTTTGAAGCAGGGGCAGGGCAGTCAAACGACAGCCAATCACATCCCATACATCCTCAATGGGTGAGTGATCTGGAGACAGCTGAGGCCAAGGAAACGCCTAGATACCTTGTAAGGCTTGTCTGCTGATGGTTGCTATGTGCAGTCGCACATTATCTTGCTGGAAAACAGCAATTTGCAACCACTGAAGGTAGATCAGTGCAACTGGCCACAGTACCTCATCCACACATCTTCATGCCATCATTCTGCCTCTGATATGAACCAGAAGTGATCGGCTATTAAAGCCAATAGCATCCTAAACCATGATGCTGCTTTGTCGAGCAGTATGACATTTGACAATTGCAGCAGGATTGGATCTGTTTCCATGTTGCCTCTAGACACTCACATGGTTACTGTCATTTGACAAACAGAACCGAGGCTTATCGTTGAACACTGCCTTGTCCCATTCAGTCATCCAAGAGGCTCAGATACGACACCATTACAATCTCTCATGTTGGTGTCTTGTCATCAATAGCAGTCTTTGTAAGGACGGTTTGAATGCAAGCCGCTTTTGGCCAATCATCTAGAAACTATTCTCGCTGATATTAGAACATCCAATGTACCCTGATTCTGCTTCTTTGTCGTTTATGAGACCACCACCGTATGCCTTTGAATACGTCAATCAATGTTGCTGATGTATGTCTGGATGGACCACTGCGACGAATCACATGCCCTTCTTCATTCCATCTTCTCCAAATCTTTTTCACAGTGGATGTATCTACATGTGTTTCAGCAGCGATACTCTGGTATGACCACTCAGCAGTACATTGGTCTAAAATGAATCCCCTTGTTGGATCATCCAAATGCTAAAATGGACTTTGTGGCGGCCAGGCATCTCTTCAACAACATGTGTCTTCTGAAATGAAAACCAGCTCAGAAAAGAGATTTTCATAAACGACAGACAGTAACAACTGTTGGTTAATCTGCCATTTCCATCCCTTTTATTTCGCTCTCTAATCATGTGACCTACTTGCATTTCAGATCATTTGCATACATCGCCCAGCTGCGTTTGTCTCGCAATTTGCATAATTATATGACCAAAGTTTCATGGTATTGCATTTTCTATGTCAGGTAATGTATTTTATTGGTCCTAAATTAGTCTAAATATGTGTCATAAAAATTTATCAAAAGAAATCTGAAATATTTTGTTCCTCTGTGTTTTTTGCAAATTTCAATTGTAATGGGGAAACTAATTATTGAAATTATATAAATTTTGCATCTTATATGTAACATCTTATATTTAAAGACAACTTTTCACCTATATTTAGCATTAGATTGATTAAAAAATAATCAACATTTCTTTTCAAAAATTGGAGTTTTTCCACATTTTTTTCAATTTTCAATGCTCTTGCAACACCTAAAGATATTAATCAAAATCTTTTGAATGAAGGAATCTCATACCAAGAGATAACTTTTGTCTTCTGTTATAAAAGTTTTGGGGAATAAAAAGTTTTTTCATTCCACCATAGTTCATAAATCAAAATTAATATTTGTTACTTTTAGCACTTATTCATTGCTCTGTAGCAATAAAGTCAGAAAAGTCTAAAACTCAAAATTTTTAGCACAATTAACTACGATGTAATACTTAATTCCTTGTAAGTTTGAGATTTTTCCTAGTTTCCTCATCAGAGATATAACCGCTTTAATATTCATAAATTTGAATAAACTGCCATGTTTGGGGCTTAATAAAATAAAAAGAGCAAAGTTCTCAGTCTTGAAATTTTCCAGGCTAAGACTATGGAAGTCATGATAAACATTTGAAGATTTAGAAGTACTTCATTACTTTATAAAGGCTCAAAAAGTGAATTTTTAGCCAAGCTGATTTCAGTCAATGGGTTAGCAGTTAGACAAATTTTATAATGACATGAAATGTAGACTTATTTAGAACCAATAAAATAGTGTATCTAGCTCTTTTGGGTTCTAAGATATTTAAATTTGCATGAACATAAAAAAATTTCAAATTTGGAGCTTGTCATGTTGGAAAAATGGCTGCACCAGAAAAACAAGCTAGTTGAAAAAATTTCAAAAATTGTTTTTCATCTGCTGTAGGAACATTTGTGCAAAATATAAAAATTTTCAATAGTGGTCATGCTACCAAATATTCTTTTTTGGGGTGATTTCACATGGAATGATCCACATGTGATATCACTGAATGTAACTGTTGAGTAGCATTGTAATGTCCATCACCAATAATAGCATTCATAGTATTGTCATATATTATTGACAATTTTTCAATTCTTTAACTGGTATTTCATGAAAAGTTTCCAAAAAGAATATATAATCAATGGTTGGTTGTAAAAGTAAAGTGAAATATGAAAAATAAACACAACTCAACAAAAGAAACTTTTTGATCTGGTGCCTTAAAAGTTAGTACTATTCTTGGGTATATTTTGGGCACTGATTACAAAAATGGCATCATTTTAGCCATATTAATTATAGCTTAAAGTGGCCTTTGAGAAAAGATATAGCAATTTGAGAACAAAATTTAATTAATGAATAATTGCTTGATAGAGTCAAAATCACTCTATCACTGTTACAGATCAAGCTAGGCCTGATGAAGCTATTTGTAAAGGCTTTGGACAAAGAAGGTTTGTGTTTAAGAAGCCGCATATCAAATAAATGTTCAAATATTAGTGGAAACAAACTCTAAACATTAACAATGTATTATTAAGTACTAAGACTTATTATAAACAGCAAGTAATACATGTGCTCGAGAGCATCGACGGTTCCTGACTACTACGGCAATAACATGTGCAAACTGGAGACTATTGCTAGTTACATTGTATAATGCTGCCATCCAGCAGCAGCACAAGAATATACAAACCGTTTCCTGAAATATAAAATCTTTACTATTTCAACACTCCCCTTGATTTCACAGTTCATAAAGTCTTATATTCATGCACCAATCATGCTTTTCTTTTGGTACAGGTTTGGTAAGTGAATCTGCAACCATTGTTGAAGTTTTCTCAATAATAATCTGCTTCATCTTCACAGTACTATGAGTGACATAATGTACAACATCTATATTCTTAGTTCGGATACAGAACATACTGTTTTAACTAAGGTCTATTGCACTTTTATTATCACAGTATACTTTTATTTCGTCATCTTTTGGAGGAAGATTTAATTTGGCAGTAAATTTCCTTAACCACAAAGCTTCTTTTGTTGCAGCTGCTAGGGAAATATATTCAGTCTCAACAGTTCAGCTAGCAGCAGTTGATTGCTTTTTACTCTGCCAAGTCACAGCAGTTCCTGTAAGTTTATAAACAAATCCTGATGTTGATTTTTGCTCATCAGGACATCTAGTATAGTCGACATTACAATATGCTAAAAATTCATTATTGCTTGAACGAGAGAATTTTAATTTAATTGTAGAAGTTTTGTCAAGGTATTGCATAATACGTTTAGCAGTGACCCAGTGCATTTTTGATGCATTAGAGCAGTATTGATGTAACAGTCCAACTGCATAGGTGATGTCTGGTCATTTTTCCTTTGCTGCATATAACAAACTTCCAATTTGCTGACTGGCAGACAGAAGATAAATTTTCTTCTTTGTTATGTAAAGATTTTGCCAACTTTTGATTTATATCAATGGGTATTAACACAGGTTTGGCATCATGCATGAAAAACTTTCATAAAATGCTTTCAATGTAGGTAGATTGATTCATGTTGATAATCCAATTTTCCTGATCTCTTTAGATTTCAATTCTAAGACAATACTTTAGTTCTCCCAGATCCTTCATATCAAATAATTGAGACAATTATTCCTTGATCTAGCATTTCAGTTTGAAACAGAATTTATTAATTTTTGAAAAATTAATAAATCATCAATATAAGCAGTGTATGTTTCTGTAATAGACACAACTATCAAAATCAGAACAAGTTAGCCCTAAATCTCTGAGATTGTCATCAAGCATTTTGTACCATGGTCTTCCAGATTATTTTAAGCCATATATGCCTTTGTGGAGTACTGTTCTTCTCCCCCTTTCTTTAGAGATCTCCAAACCCTCTGGTAAATCCATGTAGATTTCTTCATCAATGTTGCCTTGAAGAAATACAACTACTGCATCAACATGGTCTATGTCCCAATTGTAAAGTGTAGCAAAAGCTATTAGGATTCTTAAGTGTATCATAGCGAACAACTGGAGAAAATGTCTCAGTGTAATCTGTCTGCTTTCTGTGAACAACCTTTGGCTGCTAACCCGACTTTATAACACTCAAGTGTTACATCAACATTATGCTTTATTTTAAAGACCCATTTGCTTTTAATTGGTCTACGGTCAAGTGAAAGGGGTGCAATATCTCATGTGTGATTTCATTCATAAGCTTTCAATTCTTCTTCAAACACCCCTTTCCATTTAAAAGCATCTATGTGGTTTAAAGCATTGCTATAGGTTAATGGGGACATCATCAGTTGTTTGATCCATATTATCATGTAACATTTTTGACATCATAATGTGACACTGATACAGTTTGTTGAACAGTTCATAGTCTGTTAAATAAGAAGGCTTCTTTGGTTCATGAGCAGATTTTCTCAGAATAACCTCACTAGAACTTATACTTTCTTGAGTCACCAATGTAGAGTCTTCATAAGTTTCTGCATCGCACATTAAATATAACTCTGTGTTTTTCAATGGAGTACTTGCTTCAAGTTGCTGCTGAATTAGAAACAATAAATCTTCATCATAGAATTGTGTCTTTAGGTCATTATTAGATTGTTTTATAAGGATTGAGTTCTCCGATTTTATAAATACAATAAAGTCTGTAACCTTTACTTTCCATTGAGTAGCCTACAAAGATCAACCTTTTTGTTTTCATCCCATTTTTTACATTGTGATTTTGGAATATGGTTTGAAAGCTTTGCTTCCAAAATTTTCGCTTTTCACCTGTCCATGCTTCAAATAGAGTTTTGCCATTTACAGCTACTGTATGACTTTTATTTTTGCAGTAATTTGCTGTAGAAATTGCTTCAGCCCAAAGATGTCTGCCTAAGTTGGCTTCAGAGAGCATTGCCTTTGCACGTTCTACAAGTGTGAAGTTACAGCATTTGGCGACACTACTTTGTTGAGGAGTATGAGCAATTGTTTTCTGATGATGGATTCCTTCTTCCAGAAAATATTCTTCCATTTGGGAATTAATATATTCTCTACCTCTGCCACTGCGTATAGCCTTGATCTTTCTTCCAGTTTGCCTTTCTATGTAAGTTTTGAAGTCAACAAATGTTTGAAATACTTCATCTTTAGCTTCTAAAATGTTGACAAAAGTCATTCTATAGTCTTGTCATCTATCAATGTCAAGATATATTGTGCACCTCCATGAGATTTTATTTCCATTTGTCCACATAAATCAGAATGGATCAATTCAAGTACTTCCTTGGCTCATGTTGCCTTTTGTTTGGGGAACTGTTGTTGTCTATGTATTTTTTCTTTGATACATGGAATACAGTTTTCTACCTAATCGTGGAAATGGATTCCAGTTGCCATAGATTTTAATATTTGCAGTCCTGGGTAACTTAGATGTGAATGTCTTTTATGCCATGTGTTAATGAACTCCCTTTGTACATTTAATATAGCTGTACTATGCATAGTATCTAGGTAGTACAAATTATCACCTCTTGCTATAGCTGTGGCAAAAATTCTCTTTGTTTTCTTTTCTATCAATTTACAGTGTCCAGCATCAAATAATGTTTGCATTTTTAATTTTGTAGCAAGGTATTTCCTAGATATCAAATTTACAGTTAATCCTGGTACATACATTACATTATTTACAATGACTTCTACTATGTCATTGTGTCATCTAATATTCAAAATAACAGAACCTTCACCAACACTGTGGAATATAGTTTCACCAGTCTTGACTGGATATGGTAACATTTCTACATAGTTAGTTATCCATTCTTGGTATGATGTCATATAGCGATCAATTCTGGAATCCACAATTCATGAATAGCAGAATTTTCAACATATTTTGTTGGTAATATCCAAATTTCCCTAATTCTAGGATTATAATTTTCATTTGGCTTTTCAGATCTTTTGTTTACATAGTTGATTTTTATTTTTCTTGTTTTACAAAATTTTGCCTTATGGCCAAATTTGCCACAACTGTTACATTGAATTTAACATTTTTGTTAAAAGTAAATTTTGCTGCAAAGGTGTTTTAGCCCTTATTTTCCATTTTAGAATATTCTGCCATGAGTTTTTCACACACTAGATCAGTAGTTAATTGTTGAACACTGTTTTCTAAAGCCATTGGCAATGGTCAAAAATATGTTCTAGATCAATGGCATTAAATTTCTTTCAATTCATGTTTAATTGTGATTGAAAATGTCTCTTTGGTTACTCCTTATCTACACTATTAAAATATGATAGCATAGCTGCATTCTGCAGAGCTGAATTGTGCAGTTAACCAAATTATTTCTGGATAGATTTAAAAGAAAATCCAACTCGGCCTAGACATGTGCTGTTTGTTTAAAAACATAGGATGGAGCTTTGTCATGGAGTTGAGTTTTCTATAGTCAATACAGAATCTTGTAAAACCATCTTTCTTCTTCACTAAGATGATTGGTGAGGCCCAAGGACCAGATGATGGTTCGATCATGTCACTTTCCTGCATGTCTTTTGAGAATTTATCTATACTTTTCATTGTGAGTGGAAGTCTTCATGAAACTTGTAAATTTAGGAACTGGTTGCCTGTGCCGATTCTATTCTTAGTTAAACAGGTCCATCCCATGCCTTTCGAAGCAGTCGAGAAGATTGCACTGAATTCAGAAATGAGGCTTTTGCATGCATTATATTCTGCATGATTTAGTCTGCCGAGATTGCTTAAAATGGTGCTTAGATGTTTGGGACTGCTATCTATCTTTAGGATAATCATGCATTACACTGGTTACCGTAGAACATGAAGCTAACTGCTCCACTTTAAGAATTATTTTGGGACTGTTGCTCATATTTTCTATACAGACAGATATGTAGTTTCTTGAAACATCCACAAGAGCCGTGGCCACAAGAATTCCTTTGTCTTTATAGTCCAGAGAATGGAAAATCTATTACTGCCATTCCATGTTTGCTTGGGCCTTCCTGGATTCCTATCACCAAAAACTCACTACGTGCGGGCAGCAAATCATCTTCAGTACTGACTATGTTTTACTCAGAGTTGTGTCCTGTTTTTGTTCCAAGCAAAGTAATCTCTTCTGTGTTGCTGTCTGTAATTCAGTGTTTTTGAAGCCTAGGTCAATTCAGTGGTTTCTTTAAAAGTGTCCAGTCTGAGAATGCATAGGTCATAAATGTCCACAACATAAACAATAGGATGATAAAGGCTTGCATCGACAGAAAGTTAGTTCCATTTATCCACATATATTCACTGTTTCTTCAGTAACTGTGTTCAGAGAAATGGCGAATGTCGTACAAAAACATTGACCATTAATTCAATGAACTACATCATATTTAATAAAACAGCATGGCAAGCACAGCAACTATGAAACTCTAAAATCACAGACAACCAAATAAGTGGTTAAAAAGTAATTTATTAAAATCACCTTATTATGATGCACACAATCACATAGCCAAAATGCTTTTGGGTATTATCATGCCCTTCATCAGTAGCAAAGTAAAATAAAGTGCGAACACATGCCTAAATATAGGCCATACCTGCCAGGCAAAATTTACATATATCAACTGCATACAAAATTACATACATCAATTTATATATTTTTAATCTTTTAAAAAACAAGATAAACTAAATAATCATAAAAGTTCATATTACAATAAAAAATAGAATTTAATAACTAGCATGAATGTCGACAATATTGAAAAGCAACTGCTATTGAATTTTTAGAAAATCATATAAAGGCTTGACCCACTGAACAGAACAAGTCACCAAGCATAACTAAGGGTCAGAACGGGGTCAAAATTACAAATAGAATTACGGTAAATATAAATAAAAAGGGATTCATAAAGTAAAATATTGCGGGGATTATTACAGCTAATTAAAAGAAAAGTTTTATCAAACATAGGCTAAAAATTATCCTTAATAACATACTGGGCAAGAGCCTTGGATAGTTTACCATTTTTAGCATCATGAGCATATTCAGCTAAATGAATACTGACAATATGTTTAGTACTACTTCCAATATAGAACTTGATGTTATTATCGGGAGATAAAAGGGGGGCAACTTACACCCCAGACTGACTTTTGAAATTGTTATTAACCTTATATTTATCTGAACGGATACAATTAAATAATGTAGAAACAGTAGAATGAGCAAGTTTGAAATTAAATTCATGTCAAAAATGAATTAGAGGATTAAAAATCATTGGGTGGTAAAGAAGACTAGATTTATACAGCATAAGATCAGAAATTGGAAAAGCTTAATACTCAGATTCATAAAATTATTATGAATGTGGAAAGAGATTTTATAAATGAACTCAAAAGAATAACCAACTTCATAACTAAGGTTAAATATGAAATCAATTTCAGTAACTAAGGCGGGAATTGATGAACAAACATTAAAGGCATGATTAAAATAAGCATGAGAAGAAGCTTTTTTTAGAAAAAATAGGGTGATAGGAATTATCAGGGATGCAAGAATTAATAAAAGTGAGTTTACGAAAAACAGTAGTATGGAAACTAAGAATTTTGGGAAACAAGCATGTCCAGAAACGATAAAGAAAACTTAGACTCATGTTCAATGGTAAAATTAATGGAGGGGTAAAAATTATTGACATTATCCAAAAGGTCAAGAAAGTCATTAACACTAGAATGACGGAAGCAGTCATTTTGACTGCATAATTACTTTGAGAAACAATTCCTCCAAAATGGCTAATCCCAGCCCATTGAAATTTTATACACCAAGCAGGTGCCCAGCCACATAATAAACTGCCGTAAGCCTCAGGGTTGACTGTGTGGTCTGGGTTTTAAACACCAAGCAGGTGCATCAAGAACACTTATTGCAAAAAATGTGTCGAAGAAACATCCTAAATGCTGTAACTATGATGTTTTGGTTTTAAATTAAAGGTATGTCGTATTTTTTCTATGGCGGCCAAATTGACTACTGCCTGTCATTCTATGTACAATAAACTCCCGATTATCCGCGGAATAGGGTGGCGTGATAACCACGGATCAGCGAATTTCGCGGATAATCTGCAAAATAGCTGGAAAAGGACAAAAATCTACACACAAATGCATTTAAACCATTTTTAAGAATCATAATATAGTAGCACATACACACATAGAGTTGTGACTTCATAAATGGTATCCTTAAGTTTTTACAAAAAAGTCAGTTAATTGTTTTTTCGTTTCGATGCTCCTCTTCTTTATTTGCGATTGAAGTTTTTTTAACAGCATCTTGTCGCAAAGGGATGAATCGTCCTGCTCCTCTATGTATTTAATGATTCCATCAATGTGAGTTAGCGCTTCATCATGGCTCATTTTCTTCTGCATCCCTTCTCCCTCATCTTCTTCATCGTTCTCAGCCAAAACCACACCTTTTTCTCCGGCTATGATTTCTTCATCGGTAAGATGTTCGAAGCCTGGATTGTTTGCATCACAATTGATCCACTCAACGATGTTATCTTCATCCACGTTACTTCCTCCAGGAACAGATTTTGCTAAATTTGCCAAATCAGATGCAGTAACTTCCTCGTCTTCTTCCTGTGGAGACTCTAACGTTTTTCCCACATTTGGCAAAATTTTTCTCCACAACTTTAGTAAAGTCGTTATCTTGACCGTATTCCAAGCAGTGTTGATGTCATAAATGCTGTCAAGAATCGTGTAGTCCTTCTAGAAGCCCTGGAGATCGCCCCCCTCTTCAATCCGTTTTTTTTCAATAAGTTGGTTCGATACCTTTTCTTCATAGAAGCAATAACTCCCTGGTCCATGGGCTGGATAAGTGCTGTGACGTTAGGTGGCAAAAACTTGACGAAAAAATTTCCATCTTCTGATTTCAGAACACTTTCTCCTGGATGAGCCGAGGCGTTGTCAAGCAACAATATGGCTTTTTCAGGTAGGTTTTTAGACTTGAGATGCTCTCTCACTTGGGGAATGAATTTTTTTTCGAACCATTTCTGAAATATTTCTTGAATCATCCAGGCTTTTTTTTGGTTAAAGTAATGAACTGGAAGGTTTTCAGCTCTTGTACCTTTAAAGAATCTAGGTTTTTTTTACTTTCCCAATCACTACGAGTCTTAGTTTGTGTGTTCCCGTGACATTGCTGCAAGACATTATCGTCAATCGTTCCTTACTGGTTTTATGTCCTGATGCTTGATGTTGTCTTTCAAACGCCAGTGTTCGCATTGGCAAACATTTCCAATACAGTCTAGATTTGTCAGCGTTGTATACTTGTTCATACGAAAGTTCTTCTGATTTTAAAATTCCTGAAAATCATTTTTAAAGTCCTCTGCTGCCTGATTATCGCAACTTAATTTGTCACCGTGAAGTCCGATTTCTCTAATCCCATGGCTTTGTTTGAATCTAGTTAACCAGCCTGATGACGCATCAAAAGTCCCTTCCATTCCAAGCTTTTCGAAAAATTGCTTAGCTTTTGCAGCAATAATCGGTCCTGAAATGGGTGTATCCTCACTTCTTACTTGACTCACCCATTTTAATAATGCCGCGTCCAATTCTTCATAGGTGCTGGTTATCATGGTTTTCCTTTTCTTCATGGACGATGAGTTGTCCGATGCAGAAGCAAATTGCATTAGTTTATCTTTTTGCTTCATAATGTCTCTAACTGTAGACTCTTCAATGTCATACTTCAAGCTCATTTGTTTTATCGATGAACCATTTTCAATTTTTTTTATCAACTCTAACTTATCTTGGATGGATAAGACAACTTTTTTTCTCTTTTCACTCATCGCTATAATTGCAAGTTTAAACAGACTCGAGCAGATCGTGCACACAGATTGACCACAACGTACTAAAGTGATGTGGTGTCAATTCTGACTTGAAATGGCAAGCGTAAAGGAATGGGGAGGTATGGAAAATGACCTCGGCCAATTCGCCACGACCTTCAATCTGGTTCGAAACCTGACAAACGGCATATTCGTCCATACAGGTTTCGGTGACCTTAGGGGGGAGGGGTAGAAAGGAATAGGAACAATCAGATTGTTGCTCTAAAAATAGATTTTGCATTTGTTGATCATGAAAGGTGTGTTGCGTGTTTATTTCTCTACATTCCGTAAATGATCTTCGCAAAAAAAAAAAAAAAATCGCGGAAGGCCGCGCAGATAATTGGGAGTTTACTGTAGTTCAAAATATCCGTCGTTCTAGTGTTAATAATATGGTTCCAAATAATAAACACATCATCTATGTAACGGCACCAAAGATAAGGCTTGAGCGATAAAAAAAGCAAAATCTCATTCTTGAGTTCCTGCAAAACAGCCTCATCTAAAATGCCAGATAAAGGGCTACCCATAGGAGCACCAGAAGATTGCAAATAAATATTATCATGAAATCCAAAATAATTTGTCTGCAACAATGTTCAAAGCAGAAGTTATAGCATCGATAGTTGGAATATTTTGAATTAGACGTTTTGGGGCAATAATATTAATAGCAGTATTAACAGGAATGCTAGGAAAAAGAGATACAACATCAAAACTATGAAACATGCATTTGCATATTGAAAAGTGCAGTGCATCCACATGGTTATATTCTAGTGAGAACATCTCACTAGAATGTAACCTTGTGGCAAAAGAAAAACTATTTTTTACTTGCATAATCTCTTACTTATATTCTCATTAAAGTTTCTTCTAATTTTTGCTGTGGCCCATCAATTAAATTTTACTCGGTTTAATCAGCACTTGTAAACATGCTTACAAATTTTAACAGTAAAACAAGCAGCCGTGTCTATGGCCAGTATTCACTATTTTATTGCATTCACATTTTTTAGCAATCGCTTCTTTTAGAAATAATTTTCTTGAACAAATAAATAAAGACTGTTACACACGGGTGCAAGGTAACTAAGCATCTATCCCTAAATAAACACTTTTGACCTGCTACATAGTAATTCCTAAACATGATTGAAAATTACCTGTAATCCATTTATACCTGGGCAGTGGGCATGATATGAACACCCTCCAGAAATCAGCCTTTTCCCTTGATGGACACAATTTAAATTGAAACCTCTCATTTGATAAGACTGTGTGTAATATGTTATAACATCTATGTTCTAACTCTGATATAAACTGGAACATCGGACATGATACTTTCTGAAGAAAAATAAAAATTACATGCAATATGTGACACCTGAATAGCAGGCATGATACCCATTAAACAACACTGAAATTGCCATGTTAATCAGAACTGCAGGGGCTAAGTTAGATCAAAATAGTGATGAAAAAATAAGAGTTATAATCAGAATTATAACCCTATGACTGACACAAATTAAATCACAATTTAACAATTATAGCACAATTAAACTAATTTTTATATGTGCTCTATGGTGATTTAACATCAAAACCTGTTAAATTTTAAAACTAATTTTTATGTTTCTAATACTCCATATAATCTCCATATTTACCAGGCAAGAAACAAAAGGACTCCAATACTCCTCTCACAACCACACATCAGCCAACCATCAAAAATAAAAGATTCAAATTGGAGTTCCTTTTACTTGGAGAAAAGGTAGGGCTTAAAACAAGCTGCAGAGATCAGCCAATATTTTTGCAAAATTAACATGGCTTCATCGATTTTTGAAAATATGTGTAATAAAAATACTTTTTTCAAAATTTGGCCCATAGGGCATTTTGATATACATTTAGCTGCAGTTTAAAACATAAATGGGGATTATGTAACAAAATTTCTATTAGATGATATATTTTCCATTCAGATGTCTATTTAGTTCTTATTATATATTTATTATCTATAGATTATCTGTTTAAAACATTTCTTTCATCGCTTTGGAATTAAAATCCTGTAATGAAAGAGTAACAATTATTGTTTAACTAGCAGCATACCCATTCTTCGTACGGAGTATATAAAGAAACTTATAATTCACAATCACATGCAAATTCTATTAAAATATTGAATTTATTGCTCCTAAAGAGACGTTTAAGAATATCTGTTCTCATTATGCAAAATTATCTTCACGGGCAGATCTGAAGAATAAAACATCCTGGCCCCTTTTGTAAGCAAATTTACAAAAAAAAAAAAAATTGAATCAATATATGCAACCCTGTACTACTTATATTGTCGCAGATTAGAAAATATGCCAGTGTGTTAGTAGAAGATAACCCGTATTACAATATGAGTCTCAAAAATCATTGCCAAAATAAGAGATGATGTAATAAATTGAAAATATCAATAATCCCTGTACTCTTTATACCAGAAGGTCATAATTGATTCCAATATATGCCAATATATATCAAAACATATGTCAGTATACCTGTACTACTTATATTCTCGTAGATTAGAAGATATAGTGTATTTGTAGAAGATTTCTCGTACAACGTACAATATGAGTTTAAACAATTTTTGTCATAATAAAACAATTGCATAATAACTTGAAAATATCAATAATCCCTGAAAATATCGATAATAATAACATTTAAACCTGAAGACTGTAATTGATATTATTTAGTCAAAAATGCTATAAGAAAAATCAAATCGTTCTTTTTTAAAATATGTTTTTATATCCATTTATTCATTATTCAAATTGAAAAAATAATAATTCAAATTAACAGACAGATTTAATTATGTTTCTGAGCAACATGATATAAGATAGAATCTTCCTCATAAACTGCGAAATTAAATAACCATTTTGATTTCTTTATACTTTTCATTGTTCAGTAAAAGTTTGTGAAAAATAAACCATGGAGATAATTTCCCATTTAAATCATGTTTCAAAAAATTCATGTTTTCAGAAAGTGACTAATTAGTGCAAAAAATCTCCCATCAAACTCAGAGATAAAGTTTTAATTTACTTTCAAATGATTTTCAAGCTTTTCGTTTGGATAAACCACGGAGTTAGAGTAGAACTCCTAGGAAAAAGTTTCGGTTTTCATTAATATCTCGACAACCCCTGGTCTTAGATACTCGAAACTTGGTCTGAATTTATGGGGGACTATTTCAAGGCTATCCACAAAATTTCATCAAATTCGGTTCAGCCTTTCTCCCGTGATGATGAGACAAGCAAAAATTTCATTTTTTACTAATATCTCGAGAACCCCTGATCGTAGAAACTCCAAACATAGACTAAATTTTAAGTCTGACTATTTCCAGGCTACTCATGAAATTTCATCAAATTTGGTTCATCTGTTCTCCCGTGATGACGGGACAAACAGACAAACAGATTTTCAATTTTATTTATATAGATTTTCAATACTTGAGCAACAAAACGGTGACTTTTTGCTTTGATTTTTAAAAAATGGAGATCGCAATGTTAAAATTCAGGTAAGAGCCGACTTTCAAAATAGGTCTATCAGTCTCCCTATTTTCACCCATTTTCCGATATTTTTGGAATTTGTGTGCTTTAAAAATCTGTAAAAAAAGAAACTATCGACTTTTACGAAGTTTTGGCTGTTTAGCTCCCTTTAGAAAGACCTCTGTCTCCAATTTAAAAGAATTTTAGATCATAGATCTAAAATTGAGGAAGAAGATACATTTTTTGGATGGGTTCAATTTTTACACCTTTTTTAGAGGTTTTATGAAAATATTATTTAAAAATCTATTGAATTTTGTGAAATCTCAAATATTTCAAATGTGCCGTTTCAGAAGATACATTTAAATAACCCATAAGTCTCTAGTCCAATTATCGGCTTCGTAAATCACAGCTACTATCATGCATACATGGGTTTTCACTCATTAACAGGAAGCTAAGGTTTGAATTCCTGTAACATTTTCAAAGATTAAGAAAAATGTTATGATATTTATGTGGTTCGTGTATGTATTTTTTAAAACACAGATTTTGTTAATTGTAATATCTAATGAAGTACTAGTAAGAAAATTAACAATTTTGTTTTTGCCTCAAATGTTTTTATAAACTTTTGCTTTTTCATACTTACTGTTAATTGGATATTTAATTTAGTTTCTAATTTTTGATATTTTTTTGTAGAACACAAGTGGTACATTCACATCATTAATTTATATTCTTTCAATAGCAGGTATGTATTTCCTTTTACAATAAATTATATTGATACATTTATATATGATAGATCATTCATATAAATTTCTACTTGCTAACTGTAGACTATGCAGAAATAAAATGGAAAAGTAGAAATCAAAAGATCTGGTTGCACTCTCTATAACAAAAAAAATCGACTTACCAAGAAGGAGTTGTCCAATTGTGATAAAAATTGGTGGATGTGAAGAACATACACTCTATAACAAAAAAATCGATGCACCAAGGAGTTGTCCGATTGTAATGAAATTTCGTATGCAAAGACATTTTGAGCAAACATGCAAATGAATAAAATTTGGTGTCCAATGAAGAAATAGTGGAAACTCCAGTGCATCGGAACTACGCATTCAACAGGTGTATATAACAAGTGATTCTGAATCTGTGGTCAAAATTTCTGTTGCATTTTGACTACAGATATATTGTGTCTTTGGTAGTCATTTCTGGCACACTGACGGCACAGCTGTACATAGACAACATTCTACGACCGCTTGTGTTACCATTCCTTTTGCAACACCTCGGACTTACTTTTCAACAAGATAATGCCCGGCCGCACATGGCACATATTGCTATGAATTGTCTTCAAGCTTGCCCAACACTTCCTTGGCCAGCTAGGTCTCCTGATCTCTCTCTCCCATATAGTACATTTGGGATGTTATGGGAAGACGATTGCTACCATCCCTGAATGTTGACGATTTAGCCCTACAGTTGGAGACAATTTGGCAAGACATTCCGCAGGACACCATCCATGAACTTTATCAGTCTATGCTATGCTGGGTGGCATCTTGTGCATCCAGGCCAGAGGTGGACCAATGCCTTATTGACTTCCTCCCTTTGTATACGGTCAAACTCTAAATTATTAAATTGTTCTGAAATTTTAATCATTTCTTTTTCTATGTATGTTCTTCACATCAACCAATTTTTATAAAAATTTGACAACTCCTTGGTACATTGATTTTTTTGTTATAGAATGTTAGGTTTTTTGAGTTACAGCTTCTCACTTTTCTTTCATTGGACTTTCAAACTATTATTATATATATATTTATTAAAAAAATATAAAAATAATAATAACCAATTCAAGTAATCATGAAATATTAACATCACCAAAGCAGTGAAACCATGGCCACAATGCTGATAATAGAAATTAATTGCACCTGCCCAATTTTGAAGATTAACCAGAATTAAATTCCTCTTCAGGTCTGAGTATCTAATTCTAATTAGCCCAAACAAATGCCTGTTTCAGATTTGGCAATAGTAAGTTACTATAAATGCCAAAACTCAGACTACAGGCACCAAAAGAGGAAAAATTTGAAAATAAGAAAAATTAGGAAATTAGTATTACCATGAGGCAGGAATCATCCATCATACACGTGTAAGTATAATCAGCCATAAAAGAATGACAAAAGTCAAGTAGCACCGGAAAGAGTATGATGAAATATATCTTGGGCGGTATAACAGACAGTTACTATCCCCGCTCAGTGAGTAGGAGATAGGACTATTACCCATATAAGGAGAACATAATATGAACATGATGCATAGATAAAAATTCTTACTAAACAAGTGATTCATAGAAAAAATGAATAAACGAGAATGCCACTAAACACCATTATAAGGGTGCTCAAATTGTAGTATCAAACTGGCTGAAGTTACATATTTTTAATGAAAATAAAATTTAAAACATTAATGTTAATGTATCTTATTTTCTGATTTTATTATTTTTCTAATTTTTTTAGTTTATTTTATTATTCATTTTTTTAAAATTATATATTTAATAATTTTTTTTTCATATTCTCTAATTAATTTGCTTGAAATTTTCAAATAAAATTTCATTGAATTCAGCCTTTAGAAATACTTGAAATTATAATTTTAAAATTTATACCTCTGAAGCTAACAACCCCAGTTCAATGAAATTTTATGTTTAGATGTTTGAAAATATGTTGCTTAAGATAATGTAAAATATTTGTATGTTACAATCTGCTTATTCTTTCACTACTTGCTTTTTCAGTTTTTTTTTCCAAACTAAAATATGAGGTAAAAAAAAATTGCATTGTATAATTTTCGAAGTTATGAAAATATACATTTTAAAGCAGAAACTATTTCAATTGTTAGTTTTTATAAAGATTGCTGAAAATGTATTGATACAAGTTAACATAAGAGTATCTAAATATATGTATGCAACTATTATAATGTTTAGTGTTTTATTACAAACTTTTCATTTAGTGATTTGTTTATTCTACCTGTTTAAAATACACCACATAACATCGCACACAAAACAAACATGCAGCTACATAACATAGAACATAAATAACACCAGACCATTGCCATTCTGACAACGCAAGAAAGGGTGTTACCATTACAAACATAACTGTTACAACATGGGCTTAGACACAACTAATAGCATATTTCTTACACTCCCCCTTGAATAAGCCCATTTTGTATAGTTCCGTTTATTCTGAGAAGTCCCTTTTTATTTAGATGAGTATTCATCTTTTTACTTCCTAGTGTCTTCATCAACATATCTGCAAGATTGTTACCTGTAGGCGTGTATGCAAAAATCAACTCATTTGCTTCAACTTTCTCTTGAAGAAAAAAAATGTCAAAGATCTATGTGCAAATTCCTCTCTGATGTCACCTGATTTTTCGATAAAGAAATGGCACCCTAATTGTCCATGTGTACAGTTTGTGGCAGTGGCATGAACTCATCAGCTCCAATTTCATATAGGAAATTTCGCAACCAAAGAACTTCCTTCGCAGTGTGGCACGTAGCTTAATATTAGGTTGTAGTCTTTTGTCTGCTTCACATAACTTAATATATGCTTGACACTGGCCCAATGTTCTTTACTTGGCCTATTATTGAACTGGCTCATGTACGTCGTAGCAAAGCTTGAAGCTAAATACAGAAGTCCTCCAACAGCTTGACGATATCTGTATGCATCTTCAGAGTTCATTATTTCGTCATCTGATGATTGGCTGAATTTCATTCCAGGGTCCAAAGGTGTAGATGCTTCCTTAACGTGAGTCATAGTGAAGATTGTCAACAGTTCAGTTATATATGCTAATTTGTCTAGGGTGAGTGTCCCATCATCATGATATTCAGCTTTCATAGATACTATATAGTTAACTTTTCCTAAGTCTTTTACTTCAAAGATTCTGTTTTTCTGAGATTTGAGGTTGGTTATGTCATCATTTGAAAAAATGATAAGATCATCAACATAAACTCCAATAATTAAGTCATGTTGTTTGGTGAAATAAACACATGGGTCTGCTTTTGATCTTATTAGTCTGATTGATTTTAAGAATTTATCCAAGTGAACATGGCCCTCTGATGTAGACCACACAGACTCTTCTTTAGCAAGCCCACATATCCTTTTTCATCCACATCTGTGCATATCATAAGTAGTTCCATGTATATGGTCTTTTTTAATACTCCATTGAGGTAAGTGCTGTGATGTCCAGCTGATGAATTTTCCAGTCATGCTCCACTGTGAGTGCAAGCAAAGTCATAATAGATTGTATCTTCATAACTGGTGAAAAGGTGTCATTGAAATTAATTCCTATTGCTTGTGTGAAACCACGGGCAACTAGCCTGGCTTTGTACCTTTCTAATTTGCCATTTTTGTCAAACTTTCTTCCCACTTGCTTTTTACTATTCTTCTTTCTGGTTGTGGTACTATTTCCCATGTATCATTTAAAGTTTTCTAACTCTTCTTGAATGGCCATTTCCCATTTATTCGCTTCTGAAGATGATAAAATTTCTATTGTTATTGGGTCTTTTACAGAATCTTGCCATTTGACAGAATTGCATATGTGACATGTTACTTGTTTTGGTTTCCTTGTTGCCAATAGATCTGAATGTCTTGAGGTTGATAGACCACCTAATGTCATTGTATTGTTAGAGGATGGAATGCTAACAATGATGTCCAGCTGATGAATTTTCCAGTCATGCTCCACTGTGAGTGCAAGCAAAGTCATAATAGATTTTATCTTCATAACTGGTGAAAAGGTGTCATTGAGATTAATTCCTATTGCTTGTGCGAAACCACGAACAACTAGCCTGGCTTTGTACCTTTCTAATTTGCCATTTTTGTCAAACTTCCTTTTGAAATCCCATTTGCTTTTTACTATTCTTCTTCTTTCTGGTTGTGGTACTATTTCCCATGTATCATTTAAAGTTTCCTAACTCTTCTTGAATGGCCATTTCCCATTCATTCGCTTCTGAAGATAAAATTTCTATTGTTATTGGGTCTTTTACAGAATCTTTCCATTTGACAGAATTGCATATGTGACATGTTACTTGTTTTGGTTTCCTTGTTGCCAATCGATCTGAATGTCTTGAGGTTGATAGACCACCTAATGTCATTGTATTGTTAGAGGATGGAACTCTAACAGGGGTGTTTGCAAGAGTTGATGTTACATCTTGCATACTTGTTGAGTCCAAGTTTACATTAAACATTTCATTTCTATTAGTTATGCTCATCAATGGAGTTATATCAATCTCCCCCTCACCATCAGCTTCAAGACTCCAACTCTATATATCATTATTTTCTTCATTCTCAATGTGGATTATAGCAGTATCTTCGATATTGTGGCTTTCTATGTCTTGAACAGATTTTGGTTCTTTCTTGCAGGGAAATACATTTCCTTCAAAAATTACACTCTGGCTGACAAAGAAGGTGTTATGCTTCATGTCCCACAACTTATAGCCTTTAATTCCATCTGATAGCCCACAAATATGCACTCTATAGATTTGGGGTCTAATTTACTGTGTCTGTATCTGCAATTTACCACACTCCATGCCTTATAACTGTACACTTTTAGATGATCAAGTGAGGCTTCTTTTCCAAACCATAGTACTTCGGAAGCATTTCCGTCAATAGATTTGGAGGGACACTTGTTCCTAATGTAGCTTGATGTACATACTGCATCAGCCCATAGAGTTCAAGTCCTGATTCAATTAGCAGATACCTAGTCATATTCAACAATGTCTGATTCATCCTCTCGGTGATGCCGTTTTGCTGTGGGATATCAGAAACTGTTATCTTTGTATTCCATGCTTAAGTAGATATTAAATTCTTTGTATCATACTTACCACCATTGTCACTTCTCAGCGTTCCTATCTTGTGCTTATGGAGGTTTTCAACCATCTGCCTATATATATTAATTAAATTTACTTAAGGACATAATTTTTTACCTTCATTGGATACCCAACTGTATATTGAGAGTAGTCATCAATAAAAGTAACAAAGTACTTTGATCCCTCTCTGATGTTGGTTCTATTTTTCCAATTACATCAGCTTGGACCAATTCCAATACTTCTTTTGCTCTGGTAGCATTACCTTCTGGGAAACTTCTTTTCATTTTTCCTATCATACAGATACAACATGATTCTTGGGGTTCTTCAGCTGATTTACAATGCTGTGCTCCACTTCTTAATTGTTTTATGGCATTATAATGGAGGTGTCCAAGTCGGTGATGCAACAAGGATTTATCAAAAAGTTTTACAAACTTTGCGACTTTACAGTGTTCTTCAACTGCATAGTCTGCCACTGCATTTTTCCTTCAGCAAAGTCTGTCCATTTTTCTTGGTAACTCTGGCTTCATTATTTAAAAATTGTATTTTAAGCCCAAACTCTTCAATTCTGCCAACTGATAAAAGGTTTCTGTCTAATCCAGGTACATATAAAACATTGTTCATGTGGTCATGTAATCCACCATTTGCTTCACACAACTCAATGTCAACATGCCCCACACCTTCAACTCGAATTTTATCTTTGTTGGCAACTTTAATGCTCGAATCTATTTTTCTGAAACTTGAAAATTTTTCTCTCTATGATGTTATGTGGTCTGTGACACCACTATCCAGATACCAAATTAATGGATTTTCTACTGCTCCATTCTTTGCAGATAATGCTGAATGCATAACTTTCTTTACTTCATGTTTTCCATTTTGTTCATTTGCGTCATAGCTGTTTACTGTACAGTTGTAGCCTTCAGGGCAGTTTCTTACAATATGGCCAAATTTATTGTAACAGAAATATTTTACACATCTTCCTCCTCTGGTATAGTCTCTTTGGGGTAAAACTTTAGTTCCTGAGTAGTTTTTTCATTTTTAACTTGATTTGAATGCTTATGTTTAGCTCCACTCCTCTTTTTTTTGTATAAACATGGCTTTGCAATCTATTTCTTATTCTTCATCTCGGCGATTTATTTTTTTCTCTTCTATTAAAAGTCTGGCCTTCACCTTTTTAGTCGTTAGACTTTCTTCATCTTGTTTAAGATTCAGAATTAGGGCATAATATGTTTTTGGAATACCCAATAACATCACCAATGCAACTTCTTTATCATTAAAAGTGTAACCACTGCTGACTAATTTTCCATGAATATCCATTAAATGTCCAAGATAATCTTTCATCTCTTCATTCTTTTTCATTTTTATGTTGAAGAAATCTTGCATTAATTGTAGAATATGCAACACACTGCATTTGAAATGAATTTCTTCAACTGCATTCCATGCTTCTCTTGCGGTAGTGCACATCTTAATATCATCTAAATATGTATCATCAACAACAGGAAACAGAAAAGTTAATGCTTGATTATTCATTTTCTTTTTGTCAGTCGTCATTTCGGATACAAAACCATGATCAATGACTTCCCAACATCCCTTCTGAACCAAGACTGCTTTGGCATGAATAGCCCAAGAATGATAATTATCACTCAATATACGGATTCTGAATTCGTCATTCATGGCAGCCATTCTTCTTTATTTTAACGTTCTGATTATAATTCATAATATTTAATAACTTCTAAGTGCATCTACTTATGCAATTTACTATACAACAAAAATATTTCTCAGCATTTGATAAAAGAAAGTACATCTTACTGTTTCATAGATAAATAACCTGAGCTACTATAATCTATTAGTTTTAGCAGAGATAGTGAATGTTTATGGTAAATAGTAAACATTATGACTATATAAGACAGAACTATCTATTGAAACGAAAACAAAATGCATCACATAACATCACAAAACATACATGCGGCTATATAACATCAAACATAAACAACACCAGACTGTTGCCATTCTGACAATGCAAGAAAGGGTATTGACATTACAAACAAAACTAATTTCACAACAAGTTCAATGTTTGGTCCGAAACACTGAACTAGAGTGGACATGCCAAAATGACCCTTTTAACACTAGTGCGAATTTAAATTGAACAATGAAGTATCTTGCTACTACAGTTTTCACTACTGCATTGCAAGTTTCTTAAAACAAATGAAAGTTCACCAGAAATATGTGAGACAACTTTTCATTGATTGAAGCATTGTTTTTTAAACTTATGGATATGTTGTTTGAAACACTTACCTGGAATCTTATTTTGGGGCTCGCATTATTTTTAGATTGTTCTTAAATTTGTAAGCATTTATCGGACATTTAAAGTATATGAATTTATTTTATTTTCAGCATCACCTAATGAAAAAACTGCTGCCATTTATTATTTCATCACTGCCTTGTTTGTGCTTTTAGCATGTGTTGATACATATTTTGCTCTTCCTTTAATAGTAAGTTCTTTACAATTTCATAGTTACAGTTATCAGTTATTCCTAAATATGCCATATTTAAATATTATTAGTTTCCTTTTCTAATAAAAACTTCAATATTTCAGCGTTTTTATAGATATCATGACAGATTGATTCAGAAGGCCATAACTGATAGCAAAAAGAGCTCCAGTAGGATACCATATTGCAAAATATTTGCAAAGGTATAATTAATATGCTTTATTTAATACATAACTCACCTGTTGTGCTTTCTAATCATTAGATTCCTCATCAGTGCCACTTTTGTATCCCAAGCATAATTTAAGATTTGTTAATAATTCACATTGTGCTGCAAGCTTTGATCAAATTTTTTTATTAGGGATATTACGAAACCAAAAAAGAACAGATACCACATAACTGATACTATTGGATAATCGATAAACCATTGTGATCTGATACTGATTAGGTTGCTATTATAACATATAATTGCTGTAAAATTATGTATAAAACTTATTTTAGCCATAATTTATATTAAAAAATGAAAAAAATTTATGATGTACATGCTAATAAATATTTTATACACTCTTCTAAAAATCATAGTATAAGAATGATCGTGAAATAATAAATAATTTACATTAATCTGAAAAGATTGAAAAAATGTTCTATAGGGAATAGGGGAAAATTGTATGAAATACAAAATAACGGATTGTAATGGTTAAAAGAGAACAAAATACACTAATAAAAAACCGTAGCTTAGGCTTTCCTGTCGTATTTCTAAGGAGATGCATTTGTGCAGTTATATCTGTGTTGGTGAATTGTAGTAAACATTTAATAATTTTCTCTGCACTTTTAGCAGAAAGCATTCATACTGGGATGTATTCCTGGCAACTTTTAAGAAACTTGTCTACCACTGTGGTTATGCAATGGTTCAATGAAAAATTGCTAACGAAGCAGAAAACAAAAAATAAAGGCTATGTACAGGGAGATTATAATTAAAGTTCCCAGTTTAAAAATGGTCTCAAATAAAAAACACTGCTCAGAATGATTTGAAATTTTGCATGAACACTCATGGAGCAATGGAATTTTTTTCTATGAAGAAAAAAACAGTAGTTCAAAAAGTCGTTGCTAGGAGAATAATTGGCGCTTTACTACACTAGAATGCAATACAAAAGTAATAAACGTTGACTTACTCACTGGATAATGACGTAATAAATGTTCAATATGCTGTCCTTCACATTCTGAAACAAGCTGAAAGAGCAAAATAGCGTGTTCAACAACATATTTGAGTGTTTCTGTAGAAATGTTGTAAATGTGATGCGTGATGCTAGCTTTAAGTTTCGCTAAATTGGTAATGTGTCCATTAAACACCACATTCTTCAGATGCCCCCAAAGTCAAAAATCACATGGATTAAGGTCAGGGGAACGTGCTGGCCATTTTACAGGAAAATGCCGGCTGATGATTCTGTCATCTCCAAAATGACTGCGAAGTAGGCGCTTCACTGGTTTTGGGATATGTGGTGGAGCCCCATCCTGCATGAAAATAGTGTTATCAATACACTGATGGTCTTGCAGTGTGGGTATAATGTGACTTTTCAAAAGACGTTCATATGGATGTCCATTGACAGAACAGGTGATGGGGCCATAAGGACCAATTTCCTCCAAAAAGAGAAGGCCCGATAATAAACGCTGCTGTAAATCCGCACCACACACTGACTTTGGGGGAATGAAGAGGCTGAATTCTTGTGGATTTTCGGTTGCCCAGATTCTGCAATTTTGTGTATTAACAGTTCCGTGGAGATAGAAGTGTGCTTCGTCTGTCCACAAAACGTTCCAGGGCTATTCATCGTCCACTTGTATCCGAGCCAGAAATTGAAGTGCGAACATTTCACGTACAACATTGTCTGCAGGTAGCAGCTCTTGAACATGGGTCAGTTTGTAAGGATAACATTTCAAAATGTGTTTTAAAATTTTTTGCACTATACTGGAGGGTACGTCTAATGATCAGAGTCTCTTCAAATTTTAAAATCATTTTCTGCAAGCTTTTGCCACACAGAGAACCAGATTTTAACTTTTTCAACATTCTGAACTTTCTAAGAGCTACTAAACAAGAGCTGTTATTCTCATAAAACAATTTGACAAGAGCACGATCTTTTAATGATAGTCATTATGACAGAACAATAGAGATTTTTCATTGTTATGAGAAACAAGTTTCGCTCTTCCTTTTTCATAGCAAACATTTATTGCAATGTCACTGTCTTGTGCAAATTTGCAGCAGCATTTGAAGAGCAATTATGCAAAACAAGTTAAATCCACTTTTTGTGAAAAAAGATACGGCTTACGTTTGCTTAGAATTTAACATTGTTTCAATGGATGAAATTTTTTTTTCCTTACTTGCATGCATATGAGGATGAAAAATCAGCTTTTAATTCAGTATTCGAAGGACAGCATATTGAACATTTATTACATCATTAGCCAATGAGTAAGTCAACGTTTATTACTTTTGTATTGCATTCTAGTGTAGTAAAGCGTCAATTATTCTCCTAGCGGCGACTTTTTGAACTACTGTTTTTTTTCTTCTCCAAACAAAATGCCATTGCTCCACGAGTGTTCATGCAAAATTTCAAATCATTCTAACCAGTGCTTTTTATTTCAGACCATTTTCAAACCGGGAACTTTAATTATAATCACTCTGTACAGTGTAATGCACTGTTACCCAGTTCTGTTGAATGATTTGGAAAAGTGAAAAATTGTTAGTTTTTATGAAACTGCCATGAAATGCACATATATTTTTCTCATCCACACACCCCAATGTCGGCCAATTCTAAATAGAAGAGAAATGTCTGAATTTCCACCTGAAATAACTTGGAAGTAACGTCTCTATTGAGGTATAAAGATATATTAACCCTAGACTTAATTTCCTTAATTCCATCATTACCACCAATGCTAAATGAAATTGCTAACCACAGCCATCATGATTGCCAACTCTTGCTCCTGTTCTGTTTTGATTTGACTGCTGACTCAACATAAACAATGGGCAATTTTGGTGTTTTTTAAAAATTCTCTAAATATGAAATGAATTCATATTTATAGAGAATTTCTTTCTGATTTCAATTATCCAAGTGAAAATCTCTTTAAAAAAATATTTATTTAAATATCAAGAAATGAAAAGACGTGAAAACTGCTTAAACACAAAATGCCCTGTGATTGGTTGTGATGTAATTTTCCCCTTTCGACCTGTGATGCAACGTTCTATCATGTGCTTTGCCTATTAGTCCTGTGCTGTTTGTGTTGAGATATCTGCTAAGTAATTGGCATTTCATTTAGTTTATAATCAAATTCTAATTATATTACACTTTTACACTTGATCTGCATTTGTCAATTGTTTTATTTATTATAACCATGGATCCTGGTTTTGTAAAAGGACAGTCGGACAATTTGCCTAAGATCGATTCTACTGTGAAGGTGATCTATTTCAGAAACAAATATTTTGTGACTGCTGAAACTCGAAGTGTAAAAGTTGATAGGTAAAATTTACCCCTTTTCTTAAAGTGTTTTTTTTATAAAATGTGAATAATATCTACATTTGGGGTATCTGGTGGAAATCTGACCATTTTGAAATATGTAAACATGTTGGATGCTAATATCTCCAGACCTAACAGAAAAAAAAATGTAAATAAATCTTCTTTTATTGGAAATAGGCTTTAGATTATGAATATATAAAATTAATTTTAATATTTTGAACATTTTTTTAAAAAAACTTCCAAGTATCTGTACGAACAAGTATTTTTTAATTTTTCTTACTTTCACTCAAAATATCTTCAAAACTATAAAAGATAGATATAAATAGTAAGCAACAAAAACATGCAAATTACCAACAAATGACAAATTTCACAGATCCAATAGTCATTTTATTTTAAAATCATCCTACAGACATAAAAATAATAGTGAAACACTTTCGGATATTTTACATGTCCATCCTCAGTGGCAGTACAATTAGAAATGATGCCAAAGTTGCTTAAATACACATCAATACTTTCAAGAAAAATTTGCATTTTATGAAAATGTCAGTTATACGAAAAGGGGGGATTATGAATCAGATTATAATTTATACAAAGCTCAAGAGCAAATACTCAAAAAAGGTTTAAAAATATATGATTTTTTTAAAAAACACACAATAATTATAAATCAATGTAGCTATGCAACTGCTTAACATGCAGGGAATCGAGAACAAGTCGCCAAACATAACTTAGGACCTAAACAGGGTAAAAATTACAAATAGAAGGTCGGTATAAATAATTAAAAAGGGATTTATAAAGCAAGATCGAACGGGGGCTATTACAACTAACTGAAAGAAAAGTTTTTTCAAAAAGAGGGTGAACGAACTGGGCAAGGGCAGTCGTTAATTTACCTTTTATTATGTCTCTTGCATGTTCGGACAAACGGATACCAACCGTATGTTTAGTACTACTGATATCAAATTTATAGCTATTATCCGGAGAAATGAGGGGTACAACATACACCCCAGCAAGATTTTTAAAGTTAATATTATCCTTAAACTTATCAGTTCGAATGCGATTGAATAAAATGGTATTACCACTTTATGTATTGGCTATTATCTAATGCTTTGGCTATTATTTTTACGTTTGTAAGATGATTTTAAAATAAAATGACTATTGGATCTGTGAGATTTGTCATTTGTGAGTAATTTGTATTTGAAACCATGACGTGTCGCCACTCTTAGCAACAAAAACATGTATTAGAAAATTTAGTTTCTAAATCTATGCTTATTTTTTATAAAAGCTCTCGTAGTTTTTGAGTAATCATTTTATAAGTTGAAGAAGATTAAAAATTTCCAGTTTTTCAAGATTGTACTGCTTATATCTCCAAAATTAAAAGTGCTAGCTGTTCTCAATATTCAAGAATATGTAGCTCTTTAAAAGCCCTACAAGTGTATGATTGAATTTTGGATTGAAGGGTTACAATTTTGATATTTTAGTTTTTAACCTGGGTTTTCCAATGGGGAGGAAGCTGCAATATTTAAAATATCATGATTGTTGTAACTTAGTGTTGGGTCATTCGATGTCAAATCAACACAGTCATTTTCCTCACCAACTCAGATTTTTATGAAATTCGGTGAACTAGTTAGACCTACTAAGAAAGTAAAGTACACAAAATTTTAACCTCCTAGGCAAATTAGTTTAGTTATTTGCATTTAAAAGTGCCTGAAAAGGCAAAATTTACCCTCCAATGGCTACATTTCAATTATCATAACTCCTGTTCTAATTTGACATACAGAAACAATTTTGGTATCTTTTTAAAGTTGTTTGAATGACGTTTAAAATGATATCAAATACGTGAAGTTTTAGGGGGAAAATATTTCAAAGTCATAGTATTTGACTTTTGACCTTGAATTGCTAAAAATTGAATTTCTTATTTTTCCCTATATTTTCTCCCTGAATACTACAACATCTTAACTACATGTATACCAATTTCAAAATGAGCACTCAATGGGATCATAAAAAAAATAATAATTAGAAACAAAAAATACAATATTTAAATATTGACATAATGCTTTGCAGTAATGCTGCAGTTTTTGATTTTGTGGATAAAAATACTATACTATTACAAGCTAGACTATACTATCACAAGCATTTGGCATGTTGGATTCAGTATTTTATTGAGTTGATTTGACAGTTCTTCAAATATATTACCAAAAATAAGCAGATTTATCTATAAATAGCCAAATATAGCTGCAAATGAAATTTTCTAGCTATAAAACAGCTAAATTTGGCAACTGGTGCCACCAGTGGCAAGTCCTTACTTTTGGTTTGCAGTTTGAGTTTTAGTTTGAATTAGAGGTGATTGGTTGATTCAAATGGTTTTGGTTTGCAGTTCAGGGTTTTAGTTTGAAAAAGAGCTGACTGTTTGATTCAAATGGTGTTAGTTTGCAATTTGAGTTTTAGGTTGAAAAGCCAAACCACATATAAAGCTCTTAAGGCATATTTATGATGAAATATTGCTACATTGATACTATAGGGGAGACCGGGGCTGGTTGTAACACTTTTTACATCTCAATTTTTTTATGCCATCAAATTGAGAATTAAGAAAAACAAATACACCACTAAATAGAGTATATCATTACCTCTTTACCAATAATAGTATTGCTTTAAAAAAAATTATTCTGAAAGATTGAAAATGTTACAACCAGCCCCTTTATTGGAGTAGGTTGTAACACATTGCAGGGTTGGTTGTAATAGTGAATAACTTCACAAAGGGCATAGTTTCTGGTAGTTTCTCGTTTATTCCTTTGACAGCACATACAATTTGCACTAAAGTGTATTCTGATTCACCTGTATCAAAAGTTAAACAAGTTACCAAATTAGGATGCAAACTTTCGATCGGTGATATCAAAGGATTTGTGACTGCTGTTTATGACGAAAAATGGTGGGTGACATGTGTAATTAATACTGATAAGATAATGCAATAGTTAAATTAAGTTTTCTCCATCCATCTGGATCATCTCCATCATTCAAATTTTCAAATAAGCCAAATGTACTTTTGGTACATTGTCAAGATGTATTAACAATAGTTGATCACTTCACAGCAATGGGAAGAGCTTACATTATAACTGAAAAGGAAACTGTAGTGGCAAATGCAAAATTGTGCTCATGGAAAAACCAGTAGTAATTTAAATTGAGGTTGTATATAAAACTGCAGCATTACTAAAAATAAATGAATTTAAAAAAAAGCCTGTCAAAGGGTATGTCAGTATTTAAATATTGTATTTTTTGTTTCTATATTTTCTTCATGTGATCCCATTGAGTGCCCATTTTGAAAATGTGTATAAATGTAGTTAAGATGTTATAGTATTTAGGGGGAAAATATAGTGAAAAATAAGAAATTTGATTTTTAGCAATTCCAGGTCAAAGGTCCAAATACTATGACCTTGAATTGCTTTTCCCAAAAACTTCATGTATTTAGTATCATTTAAAAGTCATTTAAAGGACTTTAAAACGATAACAAAATTGTTTCTGTGTGCTAATTAGAACAGGAGTTATGGTAATTTAAATGTAGGAGGGTGAATTTTATGTTTTCGGCCATTTTTAAATGCATATAACTAAAAAACAAATAAGCCTAGGAAGCTAATATTTTATGTGCTTTACATTCTTAGTAAATCTAATTAGTCCACCAAATTTCAAAAAACATCGGAGAAAAAATTACAATTTCTTGTGTTGATTTGACATGGAATGACTGTCTTTATATTACTCCTTGTGAAATATGGGTGCACAAACACTAGCTATTTTATTTTGTTTAAAGAAATTAAGAGGTTAAGTGAACTTGAAGATTTTAAGATGTTTAACGATTGGTGAGTTTTGAACAGAATAGATGGAAATATAAATATATTTTTATGTGCTGCCAGACAAGTTTATAGATTAATTTGAATATAAAATCCTGTCAGACATATTGTATAAGTTTAATCTAATTACTACAAAACAAGTTAGTAACATAATTTGATATTTTGACATGAAGTCTAGCTAGATATAAACAGTTAGCAAGTAACTTATAGTGCTTTGAAAGACTGTAGACAAAACAAATGAATCTGAAAAAAATGGAATAAACTTTATTAAACTTTACTGGTAATAAACTTTAATAACATTTTACAAAATGTTATTTATGAAAAACTATTTTGGTGCCATCGGATTGGACTCATCACTGATTTCCTTTCTTTTTCTTTTTTAATTGTGTCCCGTAATTATTTGTGTGCAAATAACCTTTTTTATATAAGCTTGTTATACTGTAAATTAAAACTGAAAGTTTTGAATCAGCAGTGTAATTTTTCTGGGAATTAAAAAAATATTTATATATTTATGTTTATATGTACCGGGTGATACAAAAGTTTGGAGCAAAAGTAAAATGCTATAAAAAAATATCTATGGGCCAGAGAGACATGCGGTTTGCAGATTAATATTCACCGTAGGAGGGGATTTTGTATGGCATGAAAAACAAATAGTTCAAAATCTCGATACTAGGAGAGTGCTGCTGCGAAGAAAACAATAAGAGGTAATAATTGTGAAATGAGATATTTTATTTCAGCATGATTTACAGCTGCAAGTGCTTAATGTGTCCACCACCACATTCCAGTACTGAGTGCAGTCGCGGTATTACAGCTGATACAGCATGAAACAGCATATCAAGGGGAAGGGCTGCTACCGCCTGCTGTAAGGAGTCTTTCAGTGCTGGTAAGGGCTGGGGCTTTCCTCTATAGACCCGTGATTTTAGGTACCCCCACAACAAGAAATCACAGGGTGTGAGATCTGTGGATCTCGCAGGCCAGTCATGTGTGCAATCACCTCTAAGTCATGCATAAGTCTATGCATAAGTCTATGCATAAGTCTATGCATAAGTCTATGCATAAGTCATCTCCATGTCTTTATTTGCCGCAGGCCCAGTTTCGGCCTAAAATTATTTTTCCTTTAAATTGGATACTGAGAAATCCAATGCCCGATGCAGATTCACGGTGGCCAGGTCACCATTGGCGACTAAAATTATTACAGTAAGTCGCCATTTCTGGTGACCGAAATTTCTCCAGAATCCTTTCAGTCCCATGGCACCCGCGGCCGGTATCTTGGGCCGATTGCTTCGCGACCACAAATCGCGATCAGACACCTCGTTGTTGTGAATCGCGAGCCGATTGCCACGCGCTCGAGGACCGCGATTCCGTAGCTACGTGTGAATCGCAGTCACTCGTGATTTGGGCACACTAAAAAGTACTACGTGTTTCTAATTAGCAAGATATTTTATAGAAAACTATAAGTGTGTCTCCCCCGCTTGCGCGGGGCGCAAATTCGATCAAATAAAATTTTGCTTTTTTTTTATTATTATTATTATAGGATTCTTTCACGGATTTGAATTATGTTCTTTCGAGTACTTCCCGCATTTTTCTTGAGAAATTCGTTTAATATACAAAGAATAAAAACCAAACCATTTTTCTACCGTGTTATTAATAAAATGAAGGGTTATTTTGCAGCAGCATCACGAAAATCTGCATTTGTACGCGATCCTCGGCATACCTCGTTTAATTTGAAAAATATTTCCCACTACAGTGTTTGTAATTGTTTCGCGTTTTATACAGAAAATTATTTTACAAATGTATTATTTATGAAATAAAGGGCTATTTTGAAAAGAAAAAGAAGAAAGTCGACACTTTTCCAACAAAATGGCTAAAATCACATGACTGGCTTGAGATTCAACAAAAGTACGATGCAACCCTTAAGTTCTGTAAGTTTTGTAAAAAATACAAAAAAAAAAAAAATGATAATAATCCATTTTCAAACGGCAAGTCAAAATTATTACCTAATTCTATTTGCATGGTAAAATAGTTTTCGTCGATATTCACCTTCGGCGATCAAAAATTGTTAAAGTTTTAATTGCTATTGCTGCATGAAAATTGACCATAAAATGATTTTAAAAATCAAAATATAAAGTAAATGCAGTCGGCCCTCGACTTTTGCAGTTTACAAACAAAACAATCGTAATTCGCATGTGAGTCATTTTACTTAAAATAACCCATGTAGACGTTTTTATGTCAGCAAATAAAATCATAACGTAAGCATGGGGGAATTCAGGAATTTGAGTATTTTTGCTAACAAGGGGGGGGGGGGTATAAAATTACCAAAAATGTGCTTACTTAAACGACTCCTAATTAATTTTTAAAAAGAATGTTAGTAAGAATGTTAAAAGAATATTAGTTTTAAGAATTAAAAAATGTAAGTGTCGAAGAATATGAGTTATAGTTAATGCTTTCTTTTTTATTACTTTCTAAATTAACATGGTAAAAAAAATGAAATTTTAAGTTTCTCTCCTTATGACAGAAAATCTCTCCCAAAATTTTCTGGAAAGAGAGAAATTCTCCCCATCTTTTCCCGACTTAGTGGGAACTTTGACTTGAAGAGCAGATTGTTGGATTTTCTAACATGTATGATGTTATTTATAAAAAGGGAAAACCAAGAGCTTGCATCATATTGCTAAATAAATATCATTACTCTATACTGGTTAACACCAGAAATATCGTGACAATTATAGTCAATTTTGGGAATGAGGAAATTATAGTGGTTGTGACATATTGCCCGCCATCTGAAAATCTACACTGAGTCATAAATGCATTGGATACATTGATCAGCAGGAACTATTATAAACATTGATCAGCAGGAACTATTATAAAGCTATGATTATTAGTGGGGACTTCAATACAAAATCCAATATTTAGGGACCACGTAGTACAGATGCTAGAGGTAATGAAATGTTGGAATTTATAAATAACTTTAATCTAGAAGTTGTCAATGATCCTAATAGCCTCTCCACGTATATAAGTACATTGGGAGAAAGCTGGATTGATATTTGTATGATTAGAAATCTGGAGGAACGAAGAATTTACCAATTGGGATATTTTGGAGACTATTATGGTTAGTGACCATAGATGTATGGTTTTTATTATTGCAGATACCACCTATGATTTTAAAAGTGGAAGGAAAAGATGGAAAATATCCAACTTAAATTGGATAGATGTGAAACTAGCGATATACAAGTTGGTTACAGAAATGAACCTAAATTGGGATGAGCATAGTAATCTAGAGAAATGTATTGAAACTATTGAAAAGAGGCTAGTGGAGATTTGCTCTAGGAACAAGAGGAAACAAACAAATAATGGAATCAAAAATGTAATTTGGTGGAGTATGAAATTGAACACCATAGGAAACAAGGTTAGAGCGCTTCGTAGGAAGTATAAGAAAACAACGGATATGGGGAAAAGGAACAAAATGATGCTAATCTTTCAAAAGGAAGCATCCAATTATAAAAAGTTAATTATGCAGGCTAAATGTCATAGTTTTAGAGACTATATTGATAATATCACAGTGAATAATGCATTTGGAACTCACTATGAGATTGCCAAGCAATTGATAAGCATTTAAATAAGATCAATAATTGTATTCTGAAAAATGATGGAACGTTTATGGATACATATGTGTAGACTTTTGAAGCCATATTGGCTAACCATTTTCCGAATATTATTGATGAAGTACAGCAGATCAATAGAGAACCTAATGAAGATATTGAGTTATTCACGGTTCATGAATTAGAAGTAACAATGGGGGGAAATGAGACCCAATGAAGCTCCGGGTTTAAATGGTCTCACATTTAAAAAAATCAAAGAATTATTCTATGTGAATAAAGAATGGATGTTGAAGATATTCAACAAGTGCTTCATGAAAAGCATCTTCCCATCTAGTTGGAAACAAGCTCGAGTGATCCTAATACATAAGGACGGAAAAGATCCTCAACTAGCCACATCATACAGACCCATATGTCTGTTATCGGTATTTGGAAAAATATTGGATAAGATGATGACTAGAAGAATATATTATAATCTGGAATCAATTCAACTACTGTCAAAAAGACAATTTGGGTTTAGAAGAGGAATGAGCACATTAGATGCATTGGAAAATATGATGAAATTTGTTAACTTGCAGAAAATAACCAAAGGATTATTATGTGGCATTATATCAGTGGATATTAAAAATGTGTTTAATAGCATCAAATGGAGTGACATTATCAATCTACTTAAACACTACCAGTTTTCAGGATATATCATTAGACTGGTGCAGGATTTTCTTAAAGACCGAAAAGTTTATGTGGAAGGAAAGGAGACATACATTAAATATAATGTGGGAATTCCCCAAGGTTCTAGCTCAGGACCAGTATTTTGGATTATATTGGCTAATAGAATTTTGGAAATCAACTTTGGTATTGCAAATTTTGAGATACAGGCTTTTGCCGACGATATTTTGGTAATGGTAGGATTACCCAACTCTACACGATTGGGAGTAATTGACACCAGGATTATGAGTAGTATCGAGGACTGGACTAATATGTACAGCCTATGTATAAATATAGAAAAAACATGTTTTTACGATGATCCATGTAAGAAAGAAGATCACCCATATTCCTACATTTAAATCACAAGGTTCGAAGATAAAATACATAAAAAATTTGAAGTATTTGGGTTTACTTATAGATGTGAATTTAACTTTTATTCCACATCTGAGAGAAATAAGAGAAAAAGTTGGTAGATTCCACCATGAACTAACAAGAATTAGTAGAGTTACTTGGGATTTGAGTGCAAAAGTTAAAAAGCAAATTTACTGTTAGAAAACTTAATGTAAACAAGCAATGCGTACATCGGTTGACATACGGTCAAAATCCCAAATGTTACTTTTTCCTGATTGACTAATCACATTAGGATAGCTTGTCAATAAGTTTTAACCCCATGTTCCGTATTCCTGCAAATTGAGACGTCAGCATCCGGAATATGCTAATTTCTACTTCATCTAATTAGAGATTGTCATACTCCGGAAACAGCATCCAGAAAATTCTAATTTCTACTTTATCCAATTAGAGATTGGCATACTCCGGAAACATTAACTTCTACTTCAATGATGCAGCACTATTTAAGCTTGTGGATGTGTCAGTAGAAGGTGTTATTGTTTCTTCTGTGCTTGTAGCTTGTGGTTCTGCTTCTGTTTCTGGGATGTTATTCCAATTGTACTTGCGTTATGCATGTTGTAATTTAAGCTTTTTAAGCATGATTGCCGGTAAGCGGCAAAGTACGTGACCAGTTTGTTTAGGTCTATTTATTATCTGATGTTTAAATTTTTAAGACAAGGTTACTTTAACTTTGTGCAGATACCGTATCAAAGTTATGGATAAGCTTATCATTTATGTTATATTTTTAATGTTTCTTTCATGAAAATAAACCAGTTATTTCACGTAAAGTCTCTTTACTTCAACAAGATACGATTTGATAAGAATCTACGGCTATCTCTGCTACACATCTACAAATGGCTATATGCAATAAATTAACTTTTTAAATTGCCTTTAATTTTCAAGCCAACAAGTGATTATGGGCCACTGAAAATGCTGTTCTTATCAAGTAATTTTGAAGTGTGAATGAGCTCTGAGACGGGGGCTGCAGCAAAGAAAAGTAACTGTGTAGAAAGCGAGAATCATGGCGACGGCTGAAATGGAGAGGCTGGGTAGAGACAATTTTTCAATGTGGAGTGTTGATATAAAGTTCGCACTAATGAATGATAGCGTGTATGACTTCATTATGGGAACGGAGGAACAACCAGGAAAGGACGCAATGAGAAAAGAAAGATTGGAATATCAGAGGCTTAAAGAAAAGACTTTGTCAATATTATACTACAGTCTTGAAAATGAGTACCGTGGCCTAATTTCTTCAATAGATGAACCACTGATGACATGGGAAATTCTGAAGGAACAGTTTAGTTCAAGCCCAAGTCCAGGGCTGGACTAATGAAGTTATTTGATAATTTCTTCAATGAAAAACCAATCTTGGACGAACCAATGGGACTTTTTATTTCAAGAATAAAAAAGTTAGTGTCCAGGTTGAAGGATGCCAGCCACCCAATAGCCGAGGTCTTGGTTTCGTTCTAGACCATACGTCATCTGAGTGATGAATATAAGGGAATAGTACAGAATCTCTACAGACTACCTGATGACCAGTTTACTCTGAAGCATATAGAGACTGAACTAATAGCGGAGGACGACCAAATTGCCCAACAAAAACATGATGAGCAACAAAATGGAAGTAAGACTTTAGCTTACTGTATACCTAAACCTAAATGCTACAGTAACTCAAAATGTTTCTAAAAATTCTGAAATGTATAATTTTAAAAATGTAACTAATAGAAATGTGAATTCAGATAAACGAGTAGGCCCTTGTCATGTATGCAAGGCATATAGTCACCTAAAAGCAGAATGTAAATTATATCAGTCTAAATTAAGTGAGATTCAATCATGTATTGAAATCTGTAACACTGAATCGACCGACAAATTCAGTTGGGTTCTTGACACAGCAGCAACTAGACATTTTTGCAACAATTTGGAATTGTTTGACAAATTTAAAAAGCTTGAAGGGACAACAATGTCCTTAGCTGCTGGTAATCAAGAAAGTCCAATCGAAGGTGTCAGATCAATCAGTATGTATGTAAATATGAATAATATTAAAACTGCAATTCACTTAACCAAGGTCATGTATTCTCCTAAGTTGAGGAGAAACTTATTGCTGCTTCAATCTTAGAAGAGCAAAATTGACGTTTAACTGGTACAATGTTTCTAAAAATTCTGAAATGTATAATTTTAAAAATGTAAATAATAGAAATGTGAATTCAGATAAACGAGTAGGCCCTTGTCATGTATGCAAGGCATATAGTCACCTAAAAGCAGAATGTAAATTATATCAGTCTAAATTAAGTGAGATTCAATCACGTATTGAAAACTAACACTGAATCGACCGACAAATTCAGTTGGGTTCTTGACACACAGCAGCAACTAGACATTTTTGCAACAATTTGGAATTGTTTGACAAATTTAAAGAGCTTGAAGGAACAACAATGTTCTTAGCTGCTGGTAATCAAGAAAGTCCGATCGAAGGTGTACCATTAATTACTTTTTACCATTACTTTTTACAAACCAGATGGTAGCAAATGGTTTTATGCCAAAAGGCAGAATGGCTTGTATTTCCTCAGGCCTTAGTATGAGATAAAAGCCAAGAATTCCAATGTTGAAAAGTCAACAGGCAGTAAAATTATTAAGTCTAAAGCTAAAAATGTTAAGACTAAAATTTCTAGTGATTTTAAAAGTAAAAGTAATGATTCATATGCTTGTAAAACTAAAAATGTTAATCATGATTTTAAAAATTCTTGTACTTCTTTTAAAAATCCAAATGTGATTAGAAATTTTAAAACTTGTAAACCTGTAAAAAGTAATGACAATTGCAGTAATTCCAGTAAAGTTTTTAAAATTAAAGTTGTAAATTCTATTGTTAGTGTTTTTAAACCTAACATACCTTGCAAATATGATGTATTTAAGAGTTCTAATCATGTAAAATTACCCACTGAAGTCGAGGGAAATACAAGGCTATAGCATAAGAGGTACTGCTATATTAACTGTGACTATTTACACCATACATGTAAAGTATCTGCTTTTAATGGATTGCCTAACATCAGTGTTAGGAAAATCAATTGCAAATGCTGTAAATTAGCAAAAACAAGAATTTCTTTTAAACCCATAGTAAGAATTAGATCTGATAAACCATTGGAACTAATCCATATGGATGTTTGTGGACCTATGCCAAAACCATCGCGTGGAGGAGCTAGGTACTTTCTTAGCATAACTGATGATTTTTCGCGTAAAGTAACAGTTTTTCCTATGAAAAGAAAGTTAGAAGTTTTTGATAGATTTAAACAATTTCAGCATAGAGCGGAAAGATTTTTAAATTCCAAAATTTTAGGCATCAGGACTGACAATGGGATAGAATTTTGCCACACTGAATTTGAAAAGTTTTTAGAAACACAAAGCATTAAAGCAGAAAGGATACATACACACCCGAACAAAACAGGGTTTTGGAGAGGTTTAATTTAACAGCCTTGGATTGTGTTAGGGCAATGTTAAATGACAATAATTTAAAAGACGACTTTTGGGCAGAAGCTTTACTCTTATTTTGCATATATTAAGAATCGGATCTGCCACAAATTCAAGAATCTGACACCGATAGAGTTATACAGCGGCAGAAAACCATCAGTTGCCCACCTCAGAGCATTTAGGTGCCAAGCTTTTGTAGGCAAACCTAAACAGCTTAGGAGGAAGTTTGAAAGTTTGACATGAGAGCATTATGGTAGGGTATGCTTTAAAAACTCGAGGATATAGGATCTGGCTTTTGGATGAGGGGAAGATAATCGAAACCAACAATATAAAATTTAATGAAGAGTGCAAAGCAGAGGAAGGCGGTCTGGGACCCAATATTAATGAGAAACCAAAACCAGTAGAAAAATTCACTTTTTCATCTCACAAGCATACATATCTAGACTCCTCTGATGAGGAGTATGTGGAAAGAGAAAAAGATGATTCATCAGAGGAAGATTAAGACATTGCGGAAAGCAGTGAGGAAATGAGGTCCTCTGGTGATAATCGTCCAATTCTCGATCCAGATACTTCTTGGGTCAGAAAAGTCATTCCAAGGATGACAGAATCTAGAAAGGATGTATATTACTATTACAATGGAAAGGAACAAAGATTAAGGTCATTAAAAGAAGTAAAAAGTTTTTGTGAGAAAAAAAAAAATTAATGAAAAGTTTTTCAATTTCAAGGGAAATCAGGGAATCAACCAGAAGTAAACATTATAGAGATCCAAATCCCTAGGAACTACAAGGAAGTGGTTAATTCACTCCATTCCAAAGAATGGAATATAGCCGTGGCAGACGCATTAAGTGTCATGAAGGAAAGAGGTGTCTGGGACTTAGTGCCTGCACCTATTTCCGACAAAGTAAACGGTTATCATTAGATATATACAGTCAAAAGAGACGAAAGGTGTAAAATTAGCAGGTATAAGGCTAGACTAGTAACACAGGGGTTTAACCAGGAAAAGGGGCAAGCTTATGAAGAGGTGTTTAGTCCGGTGATTAACTTTACAATTGTTAGAATGTTTTACACTATTTTTGTATGTTTATTAGGATGGTTCCATATACAACTTGATATCAAATGTGCATATTTATATGCCAATCTAAGTGAAAAAATATTCATGAGTTAACCTCCAGGATTTTTTGATAAAAACTAAAGTAAATATGTATGTCATTTGAATAAGGCAATCTATGGCCTGCACCAAATCGACAGAGAATGGTATCTTGAGTTAGACCAGGTTCTCAGAAATTAAATTTCATAAAGTTTAGGTGGTGCAATTGTGCATATTATTTTAACAATAAAGTTTTATTAATTGTTTATGTAGATGACATATTATTTGCTAAAAATCAAAATGATCTAAATTCTATATAACTTCTCTTCTAAAGTCTAAATTTGATATTAAAATGTTAGGTAAAACAAAAATGTTACTAGGTATTGAATTTGAGGAAAAACATGATAAATATTTCATACATTTAAATCAATACATTACTAAAATTTGTGATAAATTCTCAAAATTTAAATATCCTGTTTCAAGTTTACCCATAGCTAAAGGTGTAATTTTAAACAAAGCAGATTGCCCGGCAAATCATTCTGAAATTGAACAAATGAGAAATATACCTTGAAACTTATTAGGTTGTTTATCATATCTTGCCTGCAGAACTAGACCCAGCATAAGCTATGCTGTAAATTTCTTATTCCAATTTCAGGAAAACCCAGGCATTAAACACTGGGATGTTCTACTTAAATTTCCGGGGTATGTAAATAAAACAAGGGATTTTAAATTGAACTTATCTAATATTCAAACTATAAATTTAAATTGTTTTACTGATTCTGACTTTGCAGCATATAGGGATGATAGTGTCGATGGGAGGAATGATATTTTTTGTAGATAAAGTACCTATTTCATGGAGGACATTTAAGCATAAATATGTGAGTTTATCTACAATGGAAGCTGAATATATTTCATTGACTGAATCTGCAAAGGAAATGGTGTGCGTGCAAAACATATTACTGGAATGTAATAAGCTTGGTGTTCAGTTAGGAAACAGTATAATATTCTGTGACAACCAGGCAGCCATTAACTTTTCCAATTCACCCATTGAGAATCATAGAACAAAACACATTGATGTTAAATATCATTTTTTGAGAAATCTAGTTCAAAAGAAGCTTTTTGAGATTGAATTTGTAAACAGCAAAAATAACAAAGCTGATGGTTTTACAAAACCAATTACTAAGGAAGCAATTTTTAAATTCTGTGAAATCTTTAAAACTTCTTAAAATTTTAAAAATGTAATTTGAAATCAAAATTTAACTTGTCTAAATTGTATAGTTGTATTTTCAAATAAACTTCAACCTTTTTTTAAAACCCACATTGTGTAGTTTAGTTACCAATGTGTTTATACTGTGTGGCGAAGAGTTTTAAGGTTTTTAAATTTAAAAATACACTAAATTAACTTATACAATTTTTTTTCCAATCCCTCATTTAGTAGTTTAGATACTGAGTTTAAACTGTGTGGCAAAGGTTTAAAAGTTTAAAAATTTTCCTCAATGTGATATACAAACTTTTTGACATTCCCTCAACTTGTAGTTCATGTACTGTTGAGTTTATACTGCGTGGCAATGATTTAAGTGTTTTTGAATTTTGTATCTCATGTTCTTAACACAGAGATATTTTAAATTTTTGTTCTCATGTAAACTGTATCATGATGTGTTTATACTTTTTAAAATACCATTGTCTTGAAATGTAATTATACACTAAAATTTATACATGATATTGGAAACTCTATAAAGTATTGTATGTTCAATATGAATTTAAATTTGATTGTATCTTGTATTTTGTGGTTAAGCAACTCGATCTGCAGGAGGCGGGCCGATTGTTAGAAAACTTAATGTAAACAAGTAATGCGCACATCGGTTGATGTATGGTCAAAATCCCAAACGTTACTTTTTCCTGATTGGCTAATCACATTAGGATAGCTTGTTAATAAGTTTTAACCCCATGTTTCGTATTCCTGCAAATTGAGATGTCAGCATCCAGAATATGCTAATTTCTACTTCATCCAATTAGAGATTGGCATACTCGGGACACAGCATCTAGAATATGCTAATTTCTACTTCATCCAATTAGAGATTGGCATACTCCAGAAACATTAACTTTTACTTCAATGACACAGCACTATTTAAACTTGTGGATGTGTCAGTCGAAGGTGTTATTGTTTATTCTGTGCTTGTAGCTTGTGGTTCTGCTTCTGCTTCTGGGAAGTTATCCCAATTGTACTTACGTTATGCATGTTGTAATTTAAGCTTTTTAAGCATGATTGCCGGTAAGCAGCAAAGTACGTGGCCAGTTTGTTTAGGCCTATTTATTGTCTGATGTTTAAATTTTCAAGACAAGGTCACTTTAACTTTGTGCAGATATCGTACAAAATTATGGATATGCGTATCATTTATGTTATATTTTTAATGTTTCTTTCGTGAAAATAAACCAGTTATTTCACGTAAATTCTCTTTACTTCAACAAGATATGACTTGATAAGAATCTATGGCTATCTCTGCTACATCTACAAATGGCTATGTGCAATAAATTAACTTTTTAAATTGCTTTTAATTTTTAAGCCAACATTTACCTAGGAGCTACAGAGAAGCTCATTGGTTATGGAGCCTCTATTTGGTATAGGGACCAGATTAGAATGAATACCCAATTGCATACCATACAATGCATAGCACTCATAGCAGTTACTAAATGCTGTAAGACAACAGCGACTGAAAGTGTGCAAGTACTTTCAGGATGTGAAACCTTGGATATAAAATTTAAATATGAGATCAAAGTATATAGAGCAATATATTGGAGGCAGGATTGCCAGTTTGGTGCTTCAACTATCTCTAATACCAATATAGATTAATATACCTTAGATACAGTGGCCCCATGGATCAACCAAAGACTGCGATGGGATCATCTGAGTCAAGATAGATCTGAAGTTTCCATCTATACAAATGGGTCGAAAAGCCAAGAGAAGATGGGATGCACCTTCATAGTGTACATAAATGTCTTAATATATAGCCAAAAAATTCGACTAAATGACTACTGTACTGTATACAATGCAGAACTTTACGCTATCTATTGTGTTATCTCCTGTATAATCAAGCAATTTTAGAGAAGCACACATATACAGTGATTCTATGTCGGCATTGTAGGCACTTAGAGCTCATCGTACAAACTTAGAAATTGTCAGAAGAATAAGGAAAGTAGTGTATAAATTTAGTGGGAATATACAACTCCACTGGATAAAAGCACATGCTGGGCATGAAAGGAACGAAGTAGTTGATGCGCTAGCAAAGGAGTCAGCTTTGGAGCGTAGTGTTATGTATAGTTTCCCAGGGAGTAAAACTCACCTGAAAACATTGGCTAAAAAGGATATCGACAAAGAATGGCAGGATAGATTGAACCAGAGTGTCCATGGAAGGGTTTTGTATAGTTTCAAGCCCAAAATTAATATGAACTCCTGTTACAAGGAATTTTATATAAACCAAGTAATTACAGGACATGGAGTATGGAAATCATATCAAAACAGATTTTTCCATAAAGACCCAACCTGTTTCTGTGGAGAAGAAGAAGGGTCCATGCTACATTGTATTTATAAGTGTGGGCTCTGGAAGGGCATCAGATTGAAATACTTCCCACAGAATTTCTTACAAGTGGATGTAATGCAACTTCTTCAGTTAAGAAGTACTAGAATGGGAATTCGCCATATTGTGCCTAATCTGTTGGAAATGGCTCTAACTTAGTTTGGAGTTTATTGTTTGTTGATATCAATGGGGAATTGATACTTGTTAAGTTAGCAGCAAAGTTTGAGCTGTTGTTTTAAATAAGTTATTTTATGTTGTATATAACATTTTTATTGCAGATATTGTATGCATAAAGAGTGGAACTCGGTAAAGTTCTAAATGGGAAATTGATCTTTTGTATAAAATGGCAGCCATATTGTTGAACTGATATGGTATTTGATTTGTAATCTGCTGTACATTGATTTATATGTGATTTTATCATGGAATGTTTATATAGAGTGGAATTTTGTAAAGTATTGATGTTACAGTATTGCAGGATGAAGTTGACAGTCAAGATGTGGATCTGATATATATTGTAATATTGAAATGATTATATTGTAATGATTTTAATTTGTGGTACATGGTTGGTACAATAAAATCAATTATCATATATAATTGATTTTAACTCTTGATGTGTAGAAAGAGTAAGTTGTATAAGACTGTGTTGAATTTATATATGTTGTGATGTTGAATTGATAAATATTATAATGATTTTATAATCTTTTGTATATAGAAATTTGATGAATTTTAACCTTTGAAGTATAAAGTGTTATGAACTTATGATGGTTTTATATTTCGGCTTATTGAAAATTATAGAATACTTGGCTATGTAAGATAAAGTGTTGAGATGATATTGTAATGTATTGAGGTTGTGGAAATAGGTTGTATCTTGTATAATTTTGTTTGAGGTGGGACTGATTGATCTAGGGATCTTTGTTTGAAACTCTGTCTCTTAGAGTGTGTTATTTTGTGTTTGATCAGCAAGTTGCCGATTTATGTGAGTGGATGAGTCTGGGCGATAGCAGTATGGCAGTGCTCTTGCCTTTTGGCCTTTGTTGCAGTTTGACTTTGGCCCTTCCCTCAATTTGTTTTATATCCCTATTTAAAAAATTCAGTTGAACTGTATGTCGCAAATATTCACAAAAGAAATTATTATTATTTTTTTCAAATCAGTTACTCTACCGCATTGTTAACAGTTAGATGAGGAAGAATCCAGCTCAATAGAAATTGCTAAACAAATACTATTTAAAGATTCCATTTGTTACAATTTAACTTTTATTCAAGCACATTTCTCAAGTTGCCCGATATTATTACTTCTCTCTAAATAAGGAACAGACTGTTAGTGAATGCCATAAAGTTTATCAACTGTTGCTATTAATGAAAGTGAATGTGTTCCCAAGAATGAAAGGGTTACAGAATGAGTGAAAAATGCAAGCACATTTTTTCAGCAAATAATGACTTGGAAAAAATAAAAAAATCATTGCTGGAAAAAAATGAGACATTGCTAAGATGCTCAAAGGTGATACTAATAATTCAAATTTTACTAAAATGGATCTTTACAAATGTCATAAATTTAACATTTATGACATTTGTGTTAAATATGTTCCTGTTGCCTTCATGAAAGTTGAAAAATCATTTTTGATTTTAAAACACATTCTAAGTATCAAAGGCAAAGTTCATCTTTCTACAATTTAAGAAAATATGTAGTAATTATATGCAAGTATGAAAAAAAATAAGGTATCTAATAAATAATTTTATAAAATTAGCTAAATACCTCTATAAAATTTAAATTTTTTCAAACACTATGCACTTAATAAATGCCTATTTTTACTGCATATTTTAATGTTGTATTTTGCTTATTTGCCTGCCTAATTTAATATATTTAGTGCCTGAAATTCCGGTTTTTAACTATAAGCATTTGAACGTAGACGAAATGACTTTCCACTTTCTTTTCTGCAGATGCACAGGATCCAACAGACTTATCTCTGGCCTCCAGTGTTTACTTTTTAGGCTAGTGAGATAGTTCTGTATTTTTTCGTCTTTCTGCACATCGTTTTGTTTCAGGCCAAAAGCCAGTTAAAGAAAACCCATTTTTTCAATGCTGAAGTATAAATAAATAAATATATATATCGGATCTATAAATTTTATCAGTTCTCAAATATCTGTTTATTATTGGTATCAGAATAATACATATATATTGGCAAAACCGATAATCTATATCGAATATCAGAACACACCTAGTTTCTATATACACAAATGATAATAATAGAATGCTATAAACTAAGTTATATGCTTACATATATTTTTTGTACATATTTCGATTGAAGATTATAAGCATTTTGGAAGAGGGGGCAATACGATTGGTTTAAATCTGCATTGTATATTTTGCTTGTAATTTGCAAAACCTTATGTTTTTGTGTTTGAACCCAAAAGTTTGTGTAAATTTGGACACTCTTTTGTCTAGTAAATTTAAAAACTCCTTTTGACATTTGAACATACAGTAAGAAGTGTCACCTGTTACTGAGTGTTTCATGTTCTGTAACTAGAAGATAACTAAATATTTTAATTTATATTTCCATTTGATATGATTTGACAATTGTCCTTTCATCAATTGATAAAGGGTAATACTTATCAAGCCCAAAACTAAAATATTCAAGGATTAATGACTTATTTTGCAATATTGATGTCATTTCTCTTACTGATATTGTTTTGTAACAATAAATTTCTCCAAATTTATTCTGTTACAAATTATTTAAAAAAAAGAATTATTTCATACAAAGGATCATTCTTCACACCTTTTTTTAGCATGACAGATAATTAGCTTTCCTCTCATTGACTATCCAGTTTGGTATCAGAGGTAACATTTTTAGTAACAGAAATGTAAAAATATCCAAATGACTATAATTTATCTCGAGTTTTTTACTTTATTACCTCCACTTTAACTATAGTACTAATTTTTATGCAGGCAAAAATGAAAATGCATGTTTAAAATACAGTTAATGTAATACTTCAAATTTGCCTTAACTGCACATGCATTTGCATCTACACATTTGCATTTTTAGTTGTATAAAAATATTGATATAATAATGATAGAAGTGGAAGAATAGAAAACAGTAGTAGAAATGGAGCTGAAAGGAAAAATAAATTTCTTTGTAAGCCGATGAAAGAGATTAAAAGTTTTGCTAAAATGTTTACCAAATAAAGGTGTGGTCTTTTATTAATTTTAACATAATATAATAAAAACATCTTTTATTTGTTGGGTTCTTCATAATATATCGTGAATAGATATGTTTTTGCGTTCTAAACATTTAATTATTGTATCTACATTTTGAAAAATAAATTATACATTTCAGTAGGCCAAGAGTATTATTTAGTCTCTTCCTGTACGACAAACACCTAAACATTGCATATATTTGCTACAGCAATACTTGTACTCGATGATTTAGATAAAGCGATCAATAATGAGTTATCTCGTAGCTGGCAATTAAACTCAGTTTTCCAACTGCGAGTATTCTCATAGTTGGCAGCGAATGTGTTAAATTTCACTATGTTTTAATGATGTTTTCTTGCCTTGTTTTATATTTTCTATTGTCAGGTATTTCTTTTCAGCATTCTTACTAAAATATACATGTTCTCCAAAGTTAAAATTTTTATAAAGTAGTAATATACACTGTTACAGTAACAATTGACGAGGGTGTGCTCAACAGTTAGGATATCATCATCTTGAATGTAAAATAGCAAACTTTAGTTAACTACTTAAGTTAACTTTAATTAACTCCCTGCAAGAAAAATTGCTTATCAGCAATATATTTTCCCTGTAATATTAAGATTATTCTTTTGTATACCTCCAATATTACGTGCAGCCTCATCATTAGGCCAAACTTATGACCATATATTGCAATAGAAGTTATGCAGATATACTTGTTGGAAAGTGTAAATGTTCTTTAGGTAGAATCGTATTGAGTAAACATCTTAAGAAAAAATGGACAGTTTTCTCTTCAGGTTCTTTTTGCTTAATAATCAAATTCATGTAAACTCATATAGTTACAGAACTATGCTTGTTCATACAAAAACAGCTACCAAATTGCTCCTGTGTATAAGGTTATTTGGCTTTTAGAAACATCAAATGGTAACTTTGAATTTCAACTCTCACCTTGCTCTTATACTTCCCAGAAATTTCTAAGTGCTAGATAGGAGTTATCTTATGCAGTTTATTAAGACATATTATAGTAGTATACGTGAAATATACTGCTGCCTGATGTTATATGTATATATATTTTAAATTTTTCATTCCTTTTTGAAACTTGTTTTTATTCTTTATTTTAGGATTCAGTTTCTTTCTTTTCCTCTAACATTTGTTTTTCTGCTGCTTTAATATTAGTGCTTCTTTGGTCAATGACATCAAAATAGTATTTCTGAAAAGAATGTAAACTGATACACCCATACTTGAAATAATATACTAATTGAAAATAGAAAAGAAACTATTCTATATTTGAATTTTTTGCATTTCTGTCATCTCTGTTACTAACAATGAAATAACAAAGATTTGTAAAAGTTATAGATATGATATTAAACACATTGTGGGTATTAAAAATTTATTTTAAGTTGAGATTATTCTGGTTAACACATTTAACTATTTATAATGTATGTTGCCACTACTCATGGATGGGAAATCTGTGCCAATTGTGCCAAACTGCTACAATTTCCATTTACTGCTACATCCTACTACAAAAACACCTAAAATATGAATATCTACACCAAAATGCACCCAAAACGCTATTTTCTAACATACGTAAAACAAAAATTTCATACTTTTAAAAAGTTACCAAGAAATTGATAAACTGTAAATTACAAACTAATTATCAAGCATGCTATTAAATGACCCACAATATAAGATAGCAAATATGCTTCGGATTTGTCCGCCAAAAACTGGATACATTTGCATTCATCATTCCAAATTCCATTCTAGCTCGTTGATATATATATATATATTTTTTTATTTCCAATGGCTGGGGCACATGAACAAAATACAAAAGTAACAAACCATGAGATTTTGTTTATAGTGCTATTTATTTCATTTTGTTTATGGTTCTTGGCTGACGCCAAATTCTTATTTCCTGTTATGAAACTATCAAGCACGTGGTTGATGCAGAGTTTCCCCTAGGCAGTTTTAGAAAGGCTCTGCCACCCTCAAACAAACCATCCAATCCTTGTATGATTCCAAATAGTAATAAAAAAAAATCCAAAAGTTCTTTGCCCATCTTCTTTACTAAAGTTTTCAACCTCCCGTTGACCGGTGTGTCACTCCTCACCTCAAATAAATAAAATAAGATCAAGACATAAATTCATAGTAAAGAAAAATAATCAACATTCCTCGCATTTTTTTTTTAAGCTGAAAGCGAAAGATTGTTGAATAATATATTCTCCCTTCCACTAGATAAATAGTTTAAAAACTATTTTTATTTTTCTACAGCTTAAAATTGTAATAAATTATTCAGTGTTTAGTATGCAGGGATTGCATTCGTCCTAAAATTCCTAAAAGTTTGAAGCTTCCCTTGAATTCCTAAAATTAACCTAAAATTTTTAAATCATCCTAAAATTTTGTGATGTTTTGCTGCGGCATCAAATTTACTATTGCCCGAATACATTCCATTCATACGGCAATCGGTGTTAAAAAAAACTTCAGAAATTAAAACGTTGTTCAAAATAGCACTCATCTTTTACAAAGACGACAAAAGTGTCAATCACGACAAAATCGCCTATTCTCAATGGTTAAATCAGGGGGGGGGGGCCCACTCCTCTGCCACGAACACTATCTGTGACGTCAGATGGAGTTTACTTGCAGCGCGCGGCACAAGTTGGCGTGGCAGGCGCACGGGTTTTTTTATTTTTTGTTTTAAACAGGTGTATTTTTAAAGTGTGTTGGTTTTCGAAGACTTCTTACAAGTTCAACTAGAATTTTAATCAAAGATTTGCAGGCAATGCTAGCTTTTTTTATGTGAATAAGTAAGTGTTCTTTTCGTAATATAATGTATATTTTAGAGTTGTGTTTCCAACCTCAGATACATGCAAAAATTTCAGTATTGAAGAATAGGACTCATTTAAATTATTTTATTAAACCAAAGATATTTTTTATTAAGAAATTAATGACTAAAAGTACATTTATACTTATATTTTCAAAATTTCTTTATATTCTTTTTTTTAGGCTGAATAATACAAACTTTAACCAAAAATTTTCTTTTAAAGTAGTCAACATTATAAAATTTATATTAATTTGGGAAAATGCACTTCTTTCTTGAATCATTAGTTTAGTTCATGAAGTGCCATTATGTAGGATTTTTAAATCTTAAAAGACGAAAGTACAGTATATTTATTCATTTGATTTTACAGCAAGTTATTTGTATCTTTATATATTTTCTAATGATGTTCTTGTAATTTTTGAAAAATCTAACTGAATTTAATCTCGCACATTTTATATTAATTAAATTTTATTACATTGCATTTTATTACATTCAAAAAATGTGGGGAGGGGAGAGATTTAAGAAAATAAACAGGCACGGGTTTTCAAGGGGATAAAGGTTGGGAACCGCTGTTCTAAATCCGATTGCAAGTTGTGTACATGTATGTGCATGCAAATTGTGTAGTGTGTATAGGAGATGGTTTGTGTACAAGTCAATCAAATGGTCGTAAAGATCTTTTAGCTTGGCATAATTAAATGTGCATCTTGACTTTCTTGTGACTAGTTAATTAACTGATATAAAGTAGGATTATTTTAAATTTTCTACTTTGTTTTGGTTGATTTGCTGGTGTGAAATGTCTGATGTATATCTGAAGATTGAAAATAAGAAGTTATAGTCTGATGAAAATGCTTAACAATAGTAAGTTAAAAATAAATGCAACTATATAATTTGCTTGCTCGTATAATTTTCATCATGAATCAGTATACACACACTATAATACATTTAATTTATTATTCTGAAAGTATATCATAATGTGTGTGTTAAACGATTAGTTTATATATTTTTATATGTTTACATGGAATTTCAATTTGATATACATTCTCTTTTTGATCTAAAAAAAAACTAATAAAATCAAGTGTTTAGCAATAATATAAGTTCACTATAAAAGCCTCACTTAAATCGTTTACTAGTTAGGCATAAGTACATCCCTCCCCCTAAAAAGACATAAAACTCTTAGTGTTAGCGTTTTAATTATTGTTTTGATTTTCGATTAGAGATAACATAATCGAAAATAAGTTTATACGCATTTAGAAAGAAATTACGCGATGTTTATTTGTGCATAATGAAAATTTTAGAATGATTGCTTGTTTAGAAAACTTTCCGAACATATTTCTGTAAATTCGTGTATTTAAAACAAAATTCATTAAAAGTGTCATCGCCTCCTGTAATAACATTGGCTGGTTTCAAAAAGCGAAACGAAACTTTCAGATGATTTATATTTTTCAGAAAGTTAAATACAGTTTTATTATGTATGTATCCTTCCAAAAAAACCCTGTACTGCATATTTAAGTTGTGTTCAAGTAAAATTAATGTTATTTGAGTATTTATTTCATATTTTAAATTTAAAAAAATGATTAAATTACTTTTGTTAGCATCCTTTAACATTGGAGTCTACCAGGCCGTTCCTGACATTTAACTCCAAGTGACGTTGCGTCTTTACGTGCTCTCATTGGCTAGAGCTGAAGTGGCGCAACCTTATAGATATAATAACCTTCGGTTAAATCCTCTCCTTCCGCGGGCGGTTTTAGTGAAATACGATAGCAAGACGAATGGCGACCCACGTGATCATTTACAGACTGGAGTTTGGGGGAGATTCTTTTGTTTGTGGGAGTGGGAATCTCCAGCGCAAGCTAACAAACCTAGAAGCCTTTAACCTCTCAAAGAAATAAAATAGAAAAAGGCGGGTTCGATTGTTGAATAGTGTGCTTCCTCATATTTACTAGATAAATCACGAAGTTTTTCTTTCTTTGCAAAGTTAAAATTTTGCTCAACTATTCTTTGTTGGGAATCAATTGTGTGCAAAAATTTTGAAGAAAGGTCTAAATCCAATAATACAAATATAGTTAGCCGGATTATGCCTCTCTTACGCCCCTCATGATCAACATAAAAAATAAATTAAAAACAATGAAAGAGCAGAAATGTGAAGAATGTTAAATAAACGCATTCCCGCTTCCAACAGATAAAACTTTTAAACAATTTTCATTTCTTTTTAAACTTAAAATTTTGTCAAATTATTCCATGTTTAGTATACATCTGGGATGAAAAGTACCAAAGATTTGAACTCTGAAAGAATTTTTGCTCAAAAACTAATATTTAAAAATATAGTTTTCTGGACTAGAGTTCTTTTGAGCTGCAGGAACTTGTGTATGTAATTTTGTTGATTCTATCAAAACAGAGGATGATTGAAGGGAAATAGCTGTGTCTAGATTAACGCGTTGCAGTAGCTTTGATGAAATATAGGATAACTTATTTCCCTCATATTATTTAAGTACTGTCTTCGGCGACCAGCCCTATTGTTTTTCAAAAAGTTTTTAAACTTGCAATACTTTTCTTGCAGTAGCTGTCGATCGTGCACCTCTGCGACGCAAGCCATAAATAACGGGGCAGTTCATAAAGTAACTGTCGATCGCACACCTGCGTTACGTGCGCAAGTCACGGCTAAGTGTTGATCTTGTTCCTCAGCTACTCGCGCAAGTTACGGCTAATGATATAGTTCATGAAATAGCTGTCGATCGCACGTCTCCGTTACGAGCTCAAGTCATGACTAATGGTTCAGTTCATGAAGTAGCTATCTATCGCACACCTCAGCTACACGCATAAATCGTGGTTAACGGTGCATTTCATGGAATAGATGTCGATCGCATGCCTTAGTTACTTTCGCAAGTCATGGAATTTCTTAGGGTGATTCAATTATATTTTGGAGTCTCAATTTTGTGAATTGCAGCTGGAGATTCTGCCACCAAATATCAAAGAAGAGCAAAGGATTGAAACTCAGTGGATGCTTATTAGCAATATAAAAAATGCAGTAGGCGCGAAAAAAATGTGAAAGATTAGCAAAAGTCATGTTATCCTCATTAGCTATTCCACATTCTAATGCGGGCGCGGTAGCCCATTGGTTAGCGCGCTGGAGCTGCACTCGGTAGGCCCGGGTTCAATTCCAGCAACTGCCAAAACTGCCGCCGTGTTCATGCGGAGTACGATCACATTAAACATGTGGGTCCGAAAGTCCTTCCGAGAGGTTGGTGGTAGGGGAAGGAGGGTACGGTCCCTGTGGATGCCTCCCCCACTGGGTTCCGGTCTAAATTGGGTGGCACTTCCCGACCGTCCAAACAGTTACCTTACACCTTTCTGGTAGGTCGGACTGTCTGGGTTTCAACAACAACACTCTAATGCAGCTTCCTGGCCGTTCAGACAGTTACCTTACACCTTTCTGGTAGGTTGGACGGTCTGGGTCTCAACAACAACACTCTAATGCAGAATGTGAAAGGACATTTATTCAAGTCAAGAAAATTGAGACTGACTTTCGAGCTTCACTATCTAATGAAAACTTGTTAGTGACTAAATGTGCCAGAAAAACCAAGTGTTTTGAAGAAGAATTTAGTAAGGAGTTCTTAAAAAAAGCAAAGACAGCTACTGCTTTATTTTTAAGTAGTAAGAAAGATTGAATTTGGCATTTTTTAATTACATAGAACTTTTACGTGCTGTATTTTTACTTACCAAAAGATTTCTTTCATTCAATATTTTATCTGCAGAGAAGTGTTTTTGTGTCAAAGACATGGGAATGATTATTAAACAGTAACCAATGACATTTTTCTTTATGTATCATATTCAGTGTATTGAACATTGTTATAGACTCTGATGAGAATAACTCTAACGAATGTGGTTATTTTTTAAAAGATGTTTTAATTCTTTTGTATTCGTTGAAATTAAATTGTGTTTATAGATACAATACAGATTGTTTATAATATTTGTCTATTTTTTATGGTGCAATTTTGTAGTAGAGAGGGAAAAAAAAAATCCTTATTCTGTCTTGAAAATTCCCTTGTATGCTTTCTGTAAAAAAATTAATTGTTATCACGCTGTACGATTTTTCGAATTTTGTCGCGAATTGCATATATTTAAAAATCTCCCTAATTTTCATTTTCCAAGGTTGGCAGCTATGGGATAGTATTATTAAATAGTTTTCTCATGTTGTTGTTTTTTACACTTAATTTTCTATATTTAATACTCTTCTTTGTTTAATTGATATAAAATGAAGACTTTTTATGCATAAAATAACTATCGAGTGTGCACAACAATGTTTCTTAACTGTTACAAAACTGCTCTGTACTGCTACAAAACTGCAGTTTTTCCTGCTACAGAGGTGCTACAAAACTCAGTTTTAAGTTTTCTACTACTCGAAAGTCAAAATGATTATTAACGTATCATAATAATAATAATAATAATAATAAAAAAAAAGAAATACTTGCCATACTAATATGTTCAAAATCACCACTGAGTTTTTAGCACAATTTAAAGTGGCTCTCAGATTATTTCTAACACTCTGTTCAATGTGTGGTTGCTGTTAGGGGCAAACTAAAAATAAAATATCTAGTAATAAAATTTTGGGTAACAGGGTGATAAAATACCCAAACATGACTGTGACAACTAATGAAAATTGCTACAATGAATTTAGTAAAATTCTTATTCTTTGTGCAATTTATATATTCATACATATCCTTATTATCACACATTTTTCATGCAAATAATTTTTTCGTACAATGTTTATGAAAGGCTCCATCTAAACATTAAATGCAGTAAAACATTATGAATTTAAAAATTGGTAATCCAAAAAATACTTTATCCAACAATTTATTTGCTGTTTTTTTTAAGTTAAAAAATAAATACAAATTCATTACATCAGTCTTTTCACTTTAAGTTCTGACATAGAATTTTGAGCCCACGGATCAACAATATTTTGGGGACCTATGTTTATCATATAAAAATATATTACCTTGTACCAATGGATAAATAATTTCAGGCATACCTTCGGGGATACCTTTCATTACTGGCATACCTTTGCCCCAGCCCCACCCCCGGAGACATTTTATATTAACCTAAATTCTATTTATGACTGCATTTAGATATATATTTATACAGGGTGAATTGCACCTAATCTTCTAAACAAAAGGGGGTGATAGAAGAGCCTATGGGTAGTATAAAACATCACAGCAACCCTGTCCTATCTCTAACCATTTCCGACTTATGATGAATAGAAGAAAAGTGCATCAGGTCTGAAAAAACCCAAATTTGTGAGTTTTCTGAAAGGTCTACACACAAAATAAGGACATAATTGGAAAGAGCAGAAAAATCCTATAAGATGACACCATTTCCATCAGGATATCTGAATTTAAGGGTAAGCTACAAGCACTGAAACATTGGTGAAGTGCAAAATCGAAATGTTGCCAAAATCTGTAACTGGCTATATCACATAAACCCTTCAAGCTACAATCTGTGAAATTTACCAAAAACTTTTCCATTCCACCAGCTTTCAAGTGAGCCTACAATAAACTATATCAGTGTTTTGGTTCTGACAAAATTTAGCTTTTTATTTGCAGTACATCACAGATTTCTATGCGTTCCATTTATGCACCGTTTGCCACATGTTCATCAAATGTCTACTTCGATGAACGCAGATTTCAGTGATGTATTGCAAACAAAAAGCTAAATTTCTCCTGAACAGATATGGTTTATTGCAGGCTCATTCAAAAGCTGGTGGAATGGAAACATTTTTAGTAAATTTGACTGATTGTAACTAGATGGGTTTTTGCAATATAGCAGATTACAAATTTTGGCAAAATTTGATTTTGCACTTCGCCAATGTTTCAGTTTTTGTAGTTCGCCATTAAATCCAGATATCCTGATGGAAATAGTGTCATCTTATAGTATTTTTTCTGCTCTTTCCAATTATGTGCTTATTTTGCATGCAGACCTTTCAGAAACCTCATAAATTTGGGGTTTTTTCAAACGTGATGCACTTTTCTTCTATCCACCATAACTCGGAAACTGTTAGAGATAAGGCAGGGTTGCTATGGTGTTTTATACTACACATGGGCTCTTCTATCACCCCCTTTTGTTTGACAGATTAGGTGCAATTCACCCAGGGCAAATAGAAAATTTACTTTCCCCCCTAAAGTTTCCTTCGCCACCCTGGCCAAAAAGTTCTTAAAAAAGAAACATTGGTTACAGTGAAGAAAAGGGAAATAGTGATATAAAAGTCTTTAATGGATCAAATAGATAGTGTATATCACAAACACATTATAAAGAATGGAATAGCTCATCAAAACTTGCATTAAAACACGAGAAAAATATAAAATATATTTTATTCTCAGGAGCATTTTTTTTTAATTTTTAATATTTCAGTTAAAAGTTAAAATGAATTAACAAAATTGTTTTCTTAATTGTTTTGCTTGCAGTATGTTTCAGATTAACATTAACCAAAATGTTTTCTTTATTTTCTTTTTTAAAATTAATGTTAAACTCAGTTTAAGGAATGAACACCTGGGTACAGGGCAGCTAAAAAATTAGGTGCAATGGCAAATGAAATTTTACTTAGCAAGAATGAGTTTTGCAAGTATGACTTTTCATTTTTAAGTGGAAGGTTTCATCATTAGTTGATTTTGTAGATAAATTGAGTCACTCCTGATAAGTTGTTTAAAAAAAAACTCAAGCACATTTTGGAAAGTGTAACGTTTCTTGTGTCAAGTAATAAAAGAATGCATAGCTCATGTAAGTCAAATTTGTTGATTCCTTATCTCAATATTGGACAGAAGATAAATTTTTCTTTGCAAATTTTGTTTTGGTGGTATTCTCTACTTTTTGACATAGTTCATTCACTATAACCAAATTGAATTGCTTGAATATTTTAATTACTTCACAATTCCATATATTTAATATTTTAATTTTTTAGACATGGCCTCAATGCTTCAATGTTTTCTTAGTGTTTTTTGTTACACTTACTATATTTCCTGCTCTTCATGCTGATATACAACCTGTTGATCCAGACTTCATTATTCCTGGTATGTAGTAACCATTTAGCTCCATATATTGTTCTGAATAAAATTCTGAAATCTCTTATGATATTTTGAAAACAAATGTGTAATAATTATATTTATGTATACAAGATAACATATAGTGATAAAAATACATCAAAGTACTCTATACAGTAAATACAAGTTCTTTTGTTCCGATACACCACATATTTTACATCTTAAAATGTTAATTACTTACAACAATTCTTTTTATTTAGCACAAGCCTTAACTTTGCAATTTCCTTAAATAGGTTTAAATAGAAAAGTGCTCAGACATTTCACCTCACACTTGTTAATTTCATTTTTTAATTAAAAATGTTTCTTTTCTGTCTATAAAACTTAAGTCTGGATTATATAATATTTTAGATCAAGGTTTAAAAATAAGTAGATTAAAATGCTGAAAAAATTTCTAAATATTACAATTCATATACATTTCATATACATTTACACAGTTTTTCAAAAAACATTAAACGCTTTAAAAATATTTCTGTTTAGAACAAAAAGTGGAAAACCATGTTGTAACATCACAACTTTAGGAAACATATTCCATCTTCGTTAAACAAGTAGCAATATAATGTGTCTGCGAACTCTTGCAACAAGAAAGAGGCATGATAGTACCCAGCAAGATGAACAATATTTACCATAGAGCCTAGGGTCACAATCCACTCATAGTGACAGAAACACAACATGCAAAGCAACTCAGCTGCTGTGTACAGTGTGTTTGTTCCTGGAGCATGTGCTAGCCGGTCTGTTGCAGGGAGTTCCACTCACCACATAACGTGATATATGATTTATGCATGATGGGGCCAGCACACTTTTTCACTGCCATTTGACACTTTCTAAACACGATGTATCCCCATGGTGGACCTGTGGCTTAGCCTCCATGCTCCTTGGACCTGAATTCACTGGACTTCTTCTTAGGACACAGAAAAGAGTTGATGTACAAGACACCTGTGGATGCCATCGAAGATCTTATCGCATAAATCTCTGTTGCTGTAGTTAAGATCAACACCACACCAGGGGTCATTGAAAGAGTGTGAGAATATTTCCTTCGCCAGTGTCGGCTGTGTAACGAAGCCCATGAACACTACTTTAAACAGCTCCTTTAAGTTATTCTTTGGTGAGAATGTCATTGTGCCATACAAGTGTTATTTGAGTCTATTTTTTTTTCTCTAATAAAGGATCAATGTGGACCAGTCACTTTTCTTTCTTCTGTTACTATGAGTGGATTGCGACTCTAGGTTCTATGGTTCTATTCTTTTATTTATTACTATATGTAGTATAGCTTATTTTAATTCCTCAAATGGTAAATTTGTATCATCATACGAGGAAACAGGCTTTAATGTATTGCAAAAACATTCTGACCCGGTCACTTTAGGACTGGCTTTGAGTGCTTTTGGGATGGTTTAGGCTTGAGTGAATTATTTTAATAAAATTTATTTGGCTTTGACTGAGTCAAATCTTAACACCAGACTGACTGAAGCAGTCATTTTGCCCACATAACTACTTTGAGAAACGATTCCTCTGAAACAGCTAATCCTATCCCATTGAAATTTTATGCATCAAGCAGTGCATCAAGAATGCTTATTGCAAAAATTGTGCCGAAGAAACATATTAAATGCTGTAACTATGATGGTTTGGTTTTGAATTAAAAGTATGTTGTATTATTTCTGTGGCGGTCAAATTGATTGCTGCCCGTCGATCTAGGTAGTTCAAAATATCCATTGTTCTAGTGCTAATATTTTCGGGCCAGGTAAAATTTTTAAATTAGACCCATGCAGATCTCTAGTCTCTAAATAACTGGCTTTTGATCTTAGCCAATACTAACTAATGACTTATGGCAGAATTTATGAAATAAAACATTTTGTTCTCATGCATAGTCCAATTTTCCAATTTGTAATAAAAGTGTGGTTTTAAAATGTTACCATAAATTTATATATTTAACTCAGCATTTAAACAAATATCACAAGTGTGTCTTTAAATGTTGGAATTCACTGTAAATATTCTAACTAATATATACTAACTGATGACAGAAGAGTACATCCAGTCAATATTCATCAAAAAGACTGATGGCATTCCATTTGATAATTAAATTTTGTTACTATAAATATCTTCTAATTTTTAATATTTATTTTCAGAAAAATATTTTGCACCTGTGACTTGTTATCTCTGTTTCAATTTTTTCGCTATGATGGGAAGTCTAATTCCAAATTGGATTAAATGGGTAAATATCCCCCACCCCCTTTTTGTGTGTGTGTGTGTGTGTGTGTTTAATTCTAGCTTATTTTTCAAGGAAGGGCAATATGCTTTGCGAAAGTGGGATTTCTGATTCTGAAAATAAAAAATGCAGGAGAAAAGTTCAATCTTTTGTCAGTGTTTAAGGCTATAATGTTTCAATTTCTGAATTCACTTTCAAGGGATGTGTGATTTATAGTGCTCATTTGGGAAAAAAATAAAACTTCTTATAATTAATAAATGTACGAAATACAGTAAATAAGAGCAGTAGTGAAGATACAAGTTTCTCAACCAATGTGACATATAGCAATGATGTGTGGTGAAATCTCCAAACTTTTTGTTTTGTTTCTACATCAAACCTGTAAAAATGTTTCATCAGGTAAAGAGCATACAAAAGTTTTGACTGTAATTCAAGTAATTTTGCATAGTCAAGCAAAAACTATTTTAGGACTAAAATAAAAACAATTTTTCATGATAATTAAAATTTTCAAATTGTATGTGTTTCAATATTCAGTAGTTATTCATTTATATAAAAAAAAAATAATAAAGGAGATTATTTAACTATTTTCAAATCAATATATGAATAAAATTAAAGTAATAAATCAAAACCAATAAATGCATACAATATAAACAGGACTTCATTGGCTCTTTCTAAATTTCAATTATGCAAATTTTTATAGTTATCTTTTAACTGGCCATTGAAAAACATGTAAATATTGCTTTACTATACTAGTGTACATTATAAGGGATACAAAAAGCTATGTGAACATAAAATATTTCTTTGATTGTAGGAAATTAATTGCTAAAGACATATAAAAAGTTGTAACATGTTGTGATATTTGCTTAAAAATTTAATAATACTTTCATCATTTTTACTGATTTATGAGTTTAAAAATTCTTACTTTCTAAAAAGATATATATTTGCTTGTTTTTATTTTAATTTGAATTGTTTGCATAAGAAGCAATTGTTGACAATCCTTTTGGTATGAATTTTCGAGTATAGATAAGTGACTTGTACTCTATTATTTTGTGCTTTAAATAAAGCTTGAAATTCGGTATTATAACATAGTTAAATTATGTAATAGACCTTTGAATTTATAAATGTAACTTATTTGAAAAATTATAATTGCCAGAATTTAAATTAAAAATTCATCGTTATGGTTTTGGGGAATACTTTATTCATTCTCAATTAGTAGTTTAATTTATTCACTGAAATACCATAAACTTTATTTTATATATATATATATAACCAAATGGAACAAAAAATCAAAACAAGATAAGTACATAATGGCAACGGGGGGTTGTGACCCCTATTCCCTGGTTACAGAATGCTTTTAATTCACGGAAACACTCCCGGCAGCCAGTACTTTCTTTATTAATTGTACTTCCAGTACAATTAATATTATTGATACCAGCAACTTTGTAATGGTTGTTGCAATGGCTTGGTCGATGAACATGTAGTGTTGATTGATCGTTAGAAAGTAACCTAGAATTATGAATTCCATTTTGAACTATTTTAAACCTAGTAATAAAATGGTGTGGATAAACAAAAAATTGTAATTAAGAATTTATGTGTAAATAAGAATAATGACGTTGTTGACATTGATAAATATCAACATAGATATCGTAATATGTATGGTTTTAAATTTCAAAGGTGTAAGTCTTTAAGATGTAAATTATGTCCATGTGCGAATCCTAATCAAATAGCAGAAGATAACATCAATCATAAGATATTTTGTAAAACATATAACTGCATTTATTGCTTTGAATGTCAAATATGCAATCATAAATATATTGAACAAAAAATCATTTAAATATATGACTCAACCTGCAACAAAGTCAAGTAAAAAAATTTAAAAATAAACTTTCATGTGATTCTAATTTAGAATTAAGCCACTATGTAGCATAGGCGCCAACTACGGGGGGGGGGGGGGGGGGGGGGGGGGCAGAGGGGCACGAGCCCTCGCTGAACTTTTCCAGAGGGGGCAAAGCCCCTCTGGGAAATTTCAATATTTATTTACATATTTAATTTAAAAATATTTGAATATAGACAATAGTATTTGGCTACTTTTGTATTATTGCTGGGTTCATTGTTTTAATTTATTGTGTCAAAATCAACTGATAGGTAGTTAAGAGTTGATATTAAGCGTTAACTTGTATTAACTTTCAAGTTTTTTTTTTAATTAACAGCTTTGCTACTGCTTAATTCTTATATTAAAATCCATTGTAATTATTATATATTATAATATTGATGCATAGTAAATATATGTATTTTCCTAATCAACTCCTAGCTTACAAATATAAATAGGCCTAAAAAGATTAAAAAATTTATTTTACAATAAATAAAACTACTGATATCTTTCTTTCGACCCAGCTCATCGACCTACCCGAAGGTGTAAGATGGCTGTTTAGACTGCCGAGACAGCCATCTAATTTAGACCTCCATCTAATTTAGACTGGAACCCAGTGGGGGCGATATCCACAGGGACCGACCCTCCTTCCTTTGCTACCAACCGCTCGGAAGGACTTTCAAACCCACAAATTTAACGTGCTCGTACATGGGGACAGTTTAGGCAAAGCCGGAAATCGAACTCTGGTTCTCAGAGTACAATCCCCGTGACTTAGCCTCTCGGTTATCTGACTCCAAAACTGCTGCTTGTAAGACAATAAATTACAAAATTTCCTTTAGGAAAGCATATGTATGTCAGTTAGGTGACTACAGTTGCTGCGATGGCATTATAATCCCCCTTTTTCAGGCCAAAATAACAGTATGCACTCTTAACAACCACTACTGCCGTTCGTTGGGCAGTTCGTTCTTGGCGGTTGTTAAGGGCATATATTGTTCTTTTGGCCTAAAGTAGGGGCTTAAAATGACCTCGAACCAATTGTAGGCACCTAACTGATATATGCTTGCTTTCTTCAAGGCGGCCTTGTAAGTTGTTATATATTTATCGACTTTGTTAAACTTGTATATAACTGTATCGGATTGTGCCCCCCCCCCCCCCCCCCTGAGATTTTGAAAACTCGGCGCCTATGCTATGTAGAACATAGTATTGAAAATATCCAAGTTACAATACTAGATATTGTAATTAATTATCAAGAATGACTTTGGTGGGAAAATGTTCATATTGAACAACATAATACAGTGCTCCCATATGGACTAAATACTATTAAATATAGTGCAACATATAATGAGGAATATTAAGGAAAGGTCAATACTAAAGTAGTAGCAAAATGTGAATACAACCAAATAAAGAAAAGAGGACAAAGAAGAGCAGAAAACAGAGAATAAAATATGGAGATACTGTAGTTAATTGTAGTAACTTAGAAAATTCATTTGCAGATATTGAAAAATGTAAAGATATACAAAATACATGGATAAAAAAACTTTGTATATGGCATAAGGAAAAAATTCATTAAATGTATATGGAGCACATGGAGGGAGAGGAATCATATGTAATGGATACTGTATGTAAAAATAGAATCCGTAGTACTAATGTTGCTATTTTCTATGATTGCTTGAAAATAAGAGCTACTTATTTTAACATAAAGTTATATAATGATATAATTAAACCTATTACAAAGGAATATTTTTTATTGACTTATCGTAATAAAAGATTTGATAAAGTATCATTTGGTGAAATTTTAGGAATGTGTGGATATTTATTGCCTATTAAAGATAAGGATTATAATATTAAAGATAAGCCTATTAAAGATTTATTGCCTATTAAGGTATATATAACATATAAATTCATTACCCCAAATAGCAGAAAAATGTATCCACTATATTAGTAAAAACTTGGATGAATATATTGATCAGAAATGTAAATACAGTGAAAATAGTTTTTATGACCCCAACTTGGGACATGTTATGAGTGGTGATCTAAATATATTGGAATCACAAGAATTGAAGGAATATTTTGAATTGGGTACCAAGTTCAGAATGCAAAAATTTAAGGAAATTTACAGGTCTTTCAATAGAGAACTGGATTCTTTTATTTATAAGATTGCCATAAAATGCAGAAAGCCTATTGAAGCATTTAATGAATGGCGAAATTCTATAATAAAAGGTTTCTACCAATATTACAATAAAAACCATGGAGTAAGGACTAAACATGAAGTCAAAAAACAATTAATCGACGAACTTAGAAACAAATATGTGATTACATATATGGATAAGATACAGTCTAATTATGCTTTTACATGCAAGTCACTATATGTTAATATTTTAAATAATAGTTATAAAAATGACAAAATATATCAGGAATTGAAACAACCTAAAATAATGATTGAAAATAAAATTAAAGCACTATACAAAAATAAAAAATAGGTATTAAATTAACAAAAATCGCATTTCCATATTTGGTAATGATACCAAAGTTGCAAAAAAATCCTATCAAATTTAGATCCGTTACTGTGAGATGCAAAACTTATCTGACTATAGCTAATAAAAAACTTTTGAAGATACTGAAACCTACTGTAATAAAAATGAAATCACAGGGATCTTATATCGTTTCTAATAGTTATGATGTAATTGATATGTTAAAATACATTTCTGATAGTTAAAAATTATGACTTGTCTTTGGTACAGTTGGTACTATTCGAAACTGTTCTTTTTAATGGAATAACTTACTACAAATAAATATTCGGCATCCCCATAGGGGATGAATGCTCATGTATATTAGCTGATATATATTTAAATAAATATGAAATAGGTACACATTTGCTTAATGACTTATTGACATATGTGCTGGATTTGTGGTTGCAACGGGTAATATAGATTCCAGCTTTTATTCGAAATGGTTAAAGTTAATTGAATCACCCCAAGAAATAGATGGTGGAACTATCTGGATATTTGTATAAATTACAATGAAAGAAATAGGATTGTTTTTAAGGTTTATGACAAACGTAAAGATTTCAAAATAGAAATCAATTACGTCATAAAATGGAATACTAATCTACATAAAAGCATATTTCGTAACATCATCATAAACCATTTAACAAGAAATAAACTCCTTAATTTTGATCATATGAATAGAATTGAAATGGACAAAATATTTATTAAAGAGGCTAAAAAACAGGGATATCCTGTTCCTTTTTTGGCACATTATATATCAGGTATAAAAACTGGAAGGACATTTTTTATGCAGAATTGGTATTAAATCATATCAAGAAGTGCAGCACTATATAATTGTTCTGAATGATTGGGAATTTGTGTGGCAAACAACTGGAGTGTAGATGTACTCAGTGGGATGACTTACAAATGAACAGAATTGGTGTTTCATTAGATCAAGAAATAAGGCACTATATAAAGGTTCTGAAGAATTGGGATTTGGCAATAAAAACAACTGGAATGCGGTAAATTTACACAGTGGGACGACTTACGGAAATGGATTGTATGGCAGTGTTATGTTTTAAAGTTGTTGTGTATTGACTTTGTTGTGGTCGAGGGTTTGTAATTGAAGGACTTCAAGTATAGTGTATGGAGGATTATGGTGATGTTTCTAGTTCGTTTTTTCCATTTGTTGAATGTTGGTTATACTATTTACATATTAGTGGCAGTTTATGTACTACACCAAGAAAGTACTGGCAGCCGGGAGTGTTTCCGTGGATTAAAAAGCATGCTGTAACTGGGGAATAGGGGTCACAACCCCCTTGCCATTATGTACTTATCTTGTTTTGATTCTTTGTTCTATTTGGTTATATATATGGTAATTGTATAGAAAGTGCAGCATAGCACCTCTCTTTATTATATTGCAAGCATTTTAATTCTGTATTTTATTTACTTATCCATTTTAAGACATTATATATATATGTATACATATATATACTAGCGAAAAATAAAATCCCAACACCAAGAAGGAGTTGTGTTAGATAAATGAAATTTTGAAATTTGGGAGGCACGTTTTTGCACATGAAAGATGAAGCCTCTTCAAATTTTGCACTAGAATTAGCGCCACTATGGCAAATAAATCACGGTTGCTTTAAACACGCAATGTAAACTTTATGAGTGTTATTTATCTTTCGGATTGGACGTTGTGAGCTAGGTTTGAGTCAAGAATGCCTTTAAGGAAACAAAGAACGCAGTATCAGCAGCTTAGTGAGTTTGAATTAGGCCCTATAATAGGGCTACGAGAAGGTGAATTTTCTTTCCGCGATATTGCAGAAAGACTTGGCAGGGATGTATCCACTGTGCATAATTGTTGGCAGCAGTGGTCACGGGAAGGCACTGTCTCAAGAAGATCGGGGTCTGGCCACACACGGACCACTACTGAGAGAGAAGACTGACATATTCGCCGCATGGCTCTGGCAGATCGTACTGCATCTGCAGCAGCAATTAGAGCTTCTGTTGGCCCCAGAGTGACACAGCAAACTGTATGAAATCGATTACTTGAGGGACAGCCCTGAGCCAGATGGCCTGTAGGGTTCATACCACTGACTCCAAATCACTGGCATCTGCAACATCAGTGGTATCAAGCTAGTGGAGATCTGTTGTATTCCCAGATGAGAGCCGTTTCTGTCTTGGTGCCAGTGGTGGTCGTATGTTGGTAAGGAGGCCAGATGAGCGCTTGGAACCAAGTTGTTTGCGGCGTAGACACACTGGACCTGCACCAGGAGTTATGGTCTGGGGAGCCATTTCCTATGACAGCAGGAGCACATCGTCGTTATCCCAAGCACCTTGACAGCAAATTTGTATATCAAACTAGTGATTGAACCGGTTGTGCTGCCATTCATGAGCAGTATTCAAGAGGGTATTTTCTAACAGGATAACACTCATCCTCATACCGCTGCTGTCACCCAACGTGCTCTACAGAGTGTCGACATGTTGCCTTGGCCTGCGAGACACCAGATCTTTCTCCCATCGAGAATGTATGGGACATCGAGCACGTATTGGAAGACAAATCCAGTGTCATCCATAACCAGCATTAACTGTTGCTGATTTGACTGACCAAGTGCAACAGGCCACAAACTCCATCCCACAAAATGACATATAGCACCTGTACGATACAATGCATGCACGTTTGCTTGCTTGCATTCAAAATCGTGGTGACTACAGCAGTTATTAATGTTTCACATTTGAAATGGCTCTTCTCGCGCATACTTTAATCTGTGACCTTGAAACTTTAATCAAATAAATATGTTACCTACACAATTGCTTTGCCTAAATTTTATTCCTCTAAACTAATTTCTTCTTGGTGTTGGGATTTTATTTTCTGCCAGTGTATATATATATGCAGGGTGTCCCAAAAACATTGACCTCGGCTTTTATTCCTTAAATATTGATCTTAGACATATATAATAAATTACAAAGTTGCATAAAAAAGGTACAAAATTTTCAAGGGAATTAAATTTTAAGAAATGCAAAATTTAAATTTTTATATGGCCCCGTACAAAAACATTTCCAATGAGTAAAATGTGCCCCATATTAAGGTGATGTACAAAATTTCAGTATTTTATTATAAGAAGTCCCAGAAATATAAAAAGACAAAAATGCAGACTTAAACCATTTTTCGATGATCAACTTGGGTTCTCAGAGGGGAAAAATCATGTCGGCAGATCGCATTTCAGGGGTCATACACAAATTATGAAAGAAAACAATGATTACATAAATAAATAATAATTTTGCTATTTATTGGTACAAAAGTATAGACACTGTGTAGAAGTAATAACTTTACACAAAGATTACAAAGCTTGTTCAAAATGTTTTCCATCCATGCCAATACAGAGCTGCATTCACCTGATAGCACTTTTGTACACTCGATCAAATTCTTGTTCTGTGATGTCACAACAACCATCTTGAATGCATTGTTGCAACTCTACTTTATTTAAGGGAGGTGACAGATAAACTGTTGTGCGTAAGCGATCCCACAAATAAAAATCCATAGGCATTAAATCAGGCGATCTAGGGGGAAATTTGACTGGCCCATGCAAGCCAATCCACTTGTCTAGAAACTCATTATTTAACCAGTATTTCACAACTGTAGTATGGTGAGCTGGAGATCTGTCCTGTTGAAACCATACAGTATGTGGAAGTACTAAAAGAGGCAGTTCATCCATAAAATTAGGAATAACGGCATTCAGAATCTCATTAGCATATCTGTCACCCATCAACATACAGTATGGGTCCAAGCAAACTGTTTTTGAAAATACTACAACATACATTCACAGAAAATTGCTTCTGATGAATATCACATACCACGAATGGATTTGTGTCAGACTAGAAGTGCTCATTTTGAGGATTTATGCATCCATCTTGTTTAAAACAGCATTCGTTAGTGAAATTACATTTTTCAGGAAAGAGGGATTTGCATCTTCCAGATTTAGAGTTGAATTACAAAAATCTAGACGACGTTGATAATCTGTTGGCGTTTGTCCTTGCACACCATGAATATTAAACGGATTCCATTTATTCAGTTTCGGTATTTTCCACACTGTTGCACGTGGTACATTCATTTCTGAAGCAGCGGTACAAACACTACTATATGGATGACTGCAAAAGCAAGCCAAAATATCAATTTCTACATAAGTTAGTGAAGTCTGGGCCTACATAGTCTACCTACACAATGTAAGCTTCCTCTTTCACGCACTCATTACACCAATTGGGAAATAAATCTCCAAGAAGGATGTCAAGAATTGGGAAAAGTACATTGATATTCCCATAGAGTTTCATTAGCATTGTGATTGCATAAACTGTACAACATAAGTATTTCAAAAAGTTCTTCATTGCTGTATTGCAACATACTGTGGGTACAGACAAACTACACTCTTAATATATAGCAGAAATGTGAAATACTTTTAAGGGTCACTCAGACTGCCGGACTGGTCGTGTTACACTTGCATAAGTGAGGCGATTGGTCAATGACAGAGCAGAAACAACTTTCTTATGTTATGATGCGTCTGTTGTGGTTGTGTGACGCACTGATCAGAGGCAGATATTTACATATGCATACATTTCTAAGCTGTTTCTAAGCATTTTGATTGCGCCATTTCCACAAGTTTTATTCTGTAATTAATCATGTAAAATTTTAAGGTATTTTTCAGGCAGCATATTTTTGAAAAATTGTAAATAAATCTAAAGATAAGAGGCAAATATTATTTGCCTATGATGCATTTCTGCTTTCTGTCATTTGCACTCTTGTTGTAAACATTTACATTTTAATTTGTAATTAATCCCTCACTAACTTTGTTTAAACATATCTCTGGGACTTTTTATAATAAAATGCTGAAATTTTGTGCATCACCTTACTGGTATATGGGGCACATTTTACTCATTGGAAATGTTTTTGTATGGGGGCCGTATAAAAATTAAAATTTTGTATTTCTTCAAATTTAATCTTCTGAAAATTTTTATCGATGTCATAAATTTCTGTACCTTTTTTATGCAACTTTGTAATTTATTATATATGTCCAAGATCTATATTTAAGGATCTTGGACATATATAATAAATTAAGGATCCTGTATATATACAGGGTGCCCCAAAAAGATTGAAACACACTTTAATTTTTTACCTGTTGGAGATAAGTGGGCAATGTAAATTGCAAAAATGTTAAAGTAAGGTAGGAAACAAGACTAGATTAATGAAATAGACCTCTTACTAATTTTAAAAAAGTTACACTTTTTTAATTTTTATACGACCCCTCTTTAAAAAATTTTGGTCAATCGGAAAATTTTTATTTTTATTTTTAATTCAACAAGATCATTAAAAAAAAACTGCATATCTGTATCTTTAAATTTGAGCGAGCTATATTTAATTGAAAATTGAACATTGTTAATAGGGACCATATATCAAATTAGAAATGTAAATTTGTGGCATATCACAAAAAAGATAAAACTGGATGGTAATACATATAGGCTTCCGGAAATCACCCATCCTCGCCGGGTTAAAATTCGGCGAGGCTGACCAATTTTCGGAAGTTGACGTCCTTGAGATTAGAGATTCCGTTAAAAAATAAAAAAAAATATATATATATATAACAAATTGTTGTCATTGTAAAATTGTGGCGAAAGCCGCCCTTTCCAATAAATTTCATGCCATGAATGAAAATTGAAATGTTGTCACCTGCAAATCCCCCTAGTGTGCATTATCAATGCCTTTCTAGGCGAGCCGTCAGATCTGAATTGTAACCACAGGCGCTAGTTATTTTTTCTCCCCTCATCCTCCACCCAGTGAATCCGATGATCGCACGAAAATGCGATAGCGCACTCACGATTGAAGTGACATGTTCTCTTCTTCTTTTCAAGTTCTACATGTGAGGAATTTTCGGATTTTCACAAGACCGACAATACCAAAGCTTAAGTCCAGACCAAGCCCGAAGAAATTTATAAATGTAGAATGAACTCGGCCTGAAGATAACTGCGTCTCAGCAGGCCCGAAATGATTTGTATTCAAATATGTTAAAAATAAATTTGTCAAAATTTTGTATGGAGAATTTAGTTTGTTTTCTTAAACATTTATCTTTACATAGCTGAAATAAAAGCAATAAGTTCATGCATTCAATTTAAATCCATTTTAAAATTTTCAAAAGAAATATGTTCGGCCCAGTCGTAACGGACGTTTAAAAAAAAAAGACTCAACCCTGCCCGAAACAATAGTAAACTAAAGTCCAGCCCGGGCCTAAGCCCAAATCCCCATTTAACTCTTTAAAACCCAAACTATAAAATTTTCATTTGCTGTAATAGATGGGAGTAAGTAACAAGTTTGAATGTTTGGAATGGATTCTTCTAGTTTCAGCCAGAAGTGTTTTATTTTCTTCCCCACTTTGGTTTCAACTTTAAAACTAAAACGTTTAAAATTCATTCATGGCATTTGTTCCAGTTGTTTGACAACTGAAGTTAAAGTATGAAATATCTATTCAGTCCAAGAAGATTTTAATCTTGATTGACTACACTCCCCTAGAAATTAAGAGTACCGATGAGGTTTAAACTGTTTAGAGACAAGGGGATTTATATGATTATTTATTTACCACGCCTTCAAGTTACCAAACATTGAAAAAAGGAGCGATTCCTTACGTATCGTACCCCTTTGCCCCCACCCATAGATCGGAATTCCGCCTGTCCGATCCATTATCGGAGACTCTGTGTCGGCGACTTTCATCGCGGCTGTGGGGGTGGTGTATGAATATGCAGTTATCGCACTTTATTGTGAGGCAGTTGGTTTTAATTTATTATTGTAGTGCGGTGTATTTAAGCACATATTAATGAATATAAAGTGAAAATAAATTCTTAGGAGGACGGGTAAAAAATTTCAATAGCCGTCCTCGCGGACGGACTAGATTTTGCTGATTTCCTGAAGCTTGTAGGATACCCAACCGTGTAGTGAGTACCACTGCTTTATATGATCTCTGTCTGTGTAATACTTTTAGATGCATTTGTGATAAAAAATTTTGGCACATATTAACGTATTTTTGATCTAAACAATTTCCATCGTCAATTTGTTTATGTTCCCTATTTTCACTGATGAAATAGCCTTTCACATGATACGGAAAAGTGGCATAGGTCACATTTTTTCCTTTATCATAATTTAGTTGATTTTAAAGCAGATGATATGCAGTTTTTTGAATGATCTTGTTGCATTAAAAATAAAAATTTTCTGATTGACCAAATTTGCCTAAGGGGGTTGTATAAAAATTTTAAAAAGTGTAACTTTTTGAAAATTAATGAGAGAACTATTTCATTAACGTAGTCTTATTTCCTACCTTACTTGCAATATTTTTGCTATTTACATTATCCACTTATCTCCAACAGGTAAAGAATTAAAGTGTGTTTCAATCTTTTTGAGACACCCTGTATAGTTAATTAATTTGCTATTACTTAAATTTGAAACTCTTCTTTTCAGCCTGGACGCAGATTTTTGTGGATACCAGTTGTATTACGGCTGTTTATGATTCCATATTTCATGTTATGTAACTATAGACCTAATACAAGGCAAATCCCAGTGTTCATTAATAATGATTGGGCATATTTTGGAATGGCTGTTGCTCTGGGTTTGACAAGTGGTTACTACAGCAGCCTTGCTATGATGTATGCTCCTAAGTAAGTTACTTCTATTAATCAAATATATAATTTAAATTTTTCCTATCAAAAAATTTGTATGTTTTTTGCATTAAATTATATTTGAAATCATACTCTTTTGAAGTCTCATTTGCAATTGTTGAATTAAGTGTTATTATTGTAAGTCAGTGTTTCCCAAATCGTGTGCCACAGAGCACTGGTATGCCGTGAAGTATAGTTGAGTGCGCCGCAAAAGAATTAAAATTATATTAAAAATGAGTCAAATATGAAATAAAACTCTTAATATAAAACATTAATATTAAAATAATATAAAATCTTGCATATTTGTTGTGTAGTGCTTGGTTCAGTACGAATGTTAGTTTCCTTTAAAAAAATTATATACCGTATATATATATATATATATATATATATATATATGGAATCAAATGATTAAGAAATGAAAAAAGAACAAAAGGAGAATGGGGATGTAAGCATCCCCATTCTCCTTTTGTTATTTTTCATTTCTTAATCATTTGATTCCATATTAGTGCTTATATTGTATGTGCTGCAATGCGCCTATGATAATATGGGCATTTTTAAGTTGTAAAATTTCTTGTAATAGTTATATTTGACTAAACATTTGTATGGTATATATATATGTATATATATACATATGTATTTATATATATGTATATATATATAATGTTGAATTATATATAATTATTATTGATACATATCCTTATGCTTGTTAATTCCTCCAATATATTATATAATTAATTTACGCTTATACTGTATTTTGGGTACAAGAGTGTTTTTAATGATCACAATTGGTATGTCTGTCTGTGTCACTGGCAATTGTTCTCAAACGTTTTAATATTTATTAATTTTGATTAAAAAATTCATGTGATATTTCCTGTTATATTTATTTTATTTATGTAAAGTTGTTTAAGTAAATTAAAAAATCTTAACTCATTAAAAATAAAATTCATGGAAAAAGCAAATACGAATGCAAAATTGTAAATTGAATTATTAACAGCCGTTGGTATGAAAAGTGGCATCTGCACTTTGAGGGTCGAGTCCTCATTGGCTGATATGGCATTCTGTTGTCCACTCGTCATTGACTCATTTACCTTAGTTTTATAATTGATTTCAATCAGATTGGAAGTGTTTTTTTGTTTGTTTTTGTGCAAATAATGCTTATTTAGTGTGAATGTTTTATAGCAGTATTTCATTTTTCTGTAATTATTTTTTATGTAAAATATATTTCCCATAAAAATGGATAGGTTTATTAAGAGGAAAAATAACAGTGATGATTGTGAACCTGAACATGAACGCTTGTCAAAAGTAACTAAGCCTTGTACTAGAAATATGGTAAAAACAAGGCCTAATCATCAGTACTGCAATACTTATTTGAAGTTTGGTTTTACTTGGCCTGGAAATGATGATCATCCATTCCCTCTTTGCCTTGTCTGTGGCAAGAACGAAGTCATGTTACCTAGCAAGTTAGAAAGATGTTTTACAACTAAACACCAATATCTTCAAGGAAAAGATTTAAATTATTTCAAAAGACTGTCAGAACAACAATCAAAACAGGGTAAATATTTTTTTTTAAAAGTGTACAATTTTAGAAAAGGCTCAAATAATAAATAAAGGCTCAATAATTAGAAAAGGCTCAAATCGCTATTGAGATAGCTGAAATGGTTGTATTAAAAATGAAGTCTCATACTTTACCAGAGTCTATTATCTTGCCCGCATATAAAAAGATGGTTAAAACAATGTTTGGAGATAAGGCAGAGCAAGAAATTAACAAAATTCCTCTCTCAAATAATACAATTCATAGGCGAATTATGGATTTGTCTGCTGATATGGAAGAAAATGTGTGGAATAAACTTCAGAACTCGTCATTTGATTCATCAGCTTGCAAAGCAAATTCTATTACCAATAAGGCCCAATTACTTACATTTATTCGATTTATTGATGGAGATCAAATCATAAATCAATTTTTTAGCTGCAAAGAAATGTCAAGCACTACAAGGTCAAGATATATTTGATATTTCATCTGGTTATCTTAAAAAATGGAATTTTTCATGGAAATCATGCGTTGGAATATGCACTGATGGTGCTCCATCCATAGGCTCGATGAAATGTTTTGCATCATTAGTAAAACAAGAAAATCCAAATGTTATCCGAACTCATTGCTTTCTACATAGAGAGGTACTAGTTTTGAAACATTACCAGTTGAATTAAAAGACGTATTAAATCAAGTTGCTGAAATGGTGAGTTATATAAAAAGCAGATCGTTGAAGAAATTTGAACAAATTTGTGTAGATATGGATTCCCAGCATAAATGCTTAATTTTATACACGGAAGTCAGGTGGTTATCAGGAGGAAAGGTTTTAAGTCGCATACATGAACTCCAGAAAGAATTGCTTGCTTTTTTTGAAGGAGAAAAACATCAACGTTTCTGTAACTATTTAAGATAGAAATTTTGGATTTCTAGACTGGAGTATTTAACAGAGATATTTACACATCTTAATAGTCTTAATACAAGCTTGCAAGGTAAAAATGAAAATATTCTTACTTTGACAGATAAACGGATTGCATTTCAGAAAAAAATAGTAATTTGGAAAACTAGAGCTAAAAATGGTAACTTTGAAATGTTCTCATTACTTGGTAAAACCAACATGGAAGAAATGACTCATATTGTAGTTGAGCATTTGACAATTCTAGAAGAAAAATGAAACTATTATTTTCCATTGCTGAGTGCAGAAGATTGACTAAGTCCGAAATCCATTCCTAAAAATTTGACCTGATATTGGTTTGAACTTAAAAGAAGAAGAATTTGCTTCTATTTCTAGTGATCGGGGACCTAAAATCAAGCATGCAGAATTACCTATTGATGCATTTTGGATTTCTATTGGAGAATAATACCCTAGGTAGCTAAAAAAGCATTATCCATTTTGATGCAGTTTTCCATGTCATATTTATGTGAATTGGGATTTTCTTCACTCACTAACATTAAATGCAAAAAAGAGCGAGACTTCATTGCATTGAAGATGAAATGCTGGTCTGTTTATCTAAAATACATCCAAACATAGAAAATGTGGCAAAAAAACATCAAGCCCCTGTTTCACATTGATAATTTTTTTTTATTTACCGAACAAAAAGTAAGTACTGTACTTAATAATTTTCGTTAGTTTCATTTTTTATGTTCATATGTATAAATACTCATTTTATATATATATATATATATATATATATATATATATATATATATATATATATATAATAGTGCGCTGCAAAATTTTCATTTGTTGTAAAATGCGTCGCAAGTTAAAAAAGTTTGGGAAATACTGTTGTAAGTACTTATTGTTTATAGTTAGTATTTTCAATATTTCTTAATTTTATTTCAGATGTGTTGATGCAGAACATGCTCCAATAGCTGGAATGATGGCTGCTTTCTTTTTAGTATTAGGAATTACTTGTGGTGTAAATTTCACATTTTTTGTATCTTGGCTTGTTGAAACCAAACTTTTCTGATTGATATATGGACATAGATTATATCAATTCATACAAATACATTTTTGGATAACAGTTTTATCAAGCTTCCAAAGCCTTTAAAGAGGTTTTCCAAGAAAAATTACAATTTGGAAAATTTACTAAAGCCTTTTCTTTGTACTAACTATATATCTCCCTAGACTTGTCTTTATTACAATTTGTACATTAAAGCAAATTGATGTTGCATTTGTTATATATACTTCATGCATAGTTTATTGCTGTTTTCTACAACATCATGGAATTTCTAATATGTGATCAACATTAGTTTTTCATCAATTTCTTATGTATCTCAATTTATACTTAACGTTGTGAATCTGATTGTTTAAATTTCATGTGAGTATATTTAAGGATAAAAAGATTTCATTTACAGATAACTTGCTGAGTTAAAATGTAGTTTTGTTTATTATTTTTAATATCTTCAGTATTTATTAGCCGTCCTTTTGAAATGTTTTGTATTCATTGTCATTAATATCTTCTGGTGTGTGATAACATTTTAAATAGCATATGTTCTGTTACTGTGATATAATTTTGGGGGGAAATTTAACTAAATCACATACATCTGTTTTTACTGAACAGAATTCAGCAGCTGCTAAAGAAAAGAAATTTTGAGACTGGACTAATTTTCTATTTTTTTACTTAATTTGTATTTTTATATACATTTTGCAATTTTATTCTTTAATACCTTTCATATTGTATATGAGTTTGCCTCCATTTAAAAACATTTTTGTAGTATTTGTTTTTAACATTTTTATTTTTCTAAATTAGTTTCAAGTTTTTAATATTAAACAAATCCTTAAAATTTCTTCAATCTGTTATTACCATCAGGCTGGATGCAATTTCTAATACAAAATTATCATACTACTAATATTCTAAAAAAATGTTCTGGGTACATTGCAAAAGGAAGCACATTTGTATATATTTTGTTTTATTCTTTGCATTTCTAATTTTTAACTGGCATGTTTTGAAGATAATTCATTACTCTTTTTATATTCATGTTTTCATCAAGTACAAGAGACACTGTGTGAGAATTCATATTTCAGTACATAAGGTTATGTTTGAATAGTGCTAGTCTGACTGTGCATAAAATATCTAATCTTTGTACTGTAATTCATGTATACAAAAATAAAAGTAAAATTTAATAACGTTTCTGTCAAAATCTCTGCAAAATGCTTAGTTTTGTACTCATGAATTTGACCACAATCTACAGGCTAGAATGGATTAAAACCATGAAAAATAATTTTTGCTTATATATATATATATATCATTTTTTGAATTGGCCTTTTTATATAGTTATTATATATATTATTGTGTATGTATATATATATATATGTACACACACGAGGGGCATTCTAAAAGTAAAGAACATTTTGATCTGACGAGCCACGCAGTTCTCCCCCCCAACCCCTACCCATTCCTTCACGCCAGTCTGATGCTAACAGCGAGCCGCAATGTTCGTTACTCTTTATAATGTGAATACTCTTTATAATGTGTGACTTTGAAATGTGTGACAAAATTAAAGATCCAACCAAGTGTGAGGTTTGTAGTGTAATACTCTTTTTGAATGTGGAAAAAGTCCACCCTATCGCCCAATTTGTGATTTGTATTATTTTATTAATACGTTTCTTACACTGCAAGTCCTGGGCCCCCAGATTCATTCTGATATGGCAGTAATAATGAATATACAGTACATATAACTGATAGTTTGTGGTAGTTGAGAGCTTGCTATGTCTTTATGCAATAATTATCTACTGCCAACATAGACAGCAAAAAAGAGGGTGCAATCACACCTCCAAATTTTTGTGCAATAATTTTTTTATTTCTAATTTGTATTACATTATTTGTTGGATAATAGACAAGCAATTTAATTTTAGTAGGTAATTTATAAATTTGGCTTAAAGATGTAAAATTGCTTTCCATGCCAACACCACAATATGGCTATTTTATATATTTTATAATTTAGTTTTAATAACAATTTAAATTGTTAAAATCATTTTAGACAAATGAAAAATGATCGCAGAATTGTTTCCTTAAGAATATTATTATTATTATTAAATGTCTATCAAAACAAATTATTTTATTAAACATTAGAACTTTTTTTATTATTTAGTATAATGAAGTTCAGTATATTAAATTACTGAACTATTTCAATCTGAAATATATGATAAGGATATCTATCAAAGAAGAAACTTAAATTTTACCTCTTTTCCATGATATTTCTCTCCCAAAATTTAAGTTCAGTAGCATTATGGCATTAGCTTATTCAAAAGTAAAATCTGCAAAAATGGAAAATTCCAATCTTAAAAATTGCTTGAATTTTTGTAGACAGAAAAATCTAAAAAATGCAGATTTACTTTTAGCTTGTAAAATTTCAAATCAAATTGGCTCTTACTACTCAAAAGTATGAGTCAAATTTTCGAGTCATTTTTTGCTACTTTTAGCATTTGTAATTTCAATTTAAAAATAGTAAAAGAAAAGATGATGTCTCACCACATAATGTACCACACATTTATATACCACATCAGGCTTCCATAAATTGGCTGGCCTCCTGTCCTAGCTGGATTAAAATTAAGTGAGGATAGCCAGTTTTCCAATGTTGTTGTCCTCTAGGATAGCTTTTAAGTTAAAAAAAAAAATAGTAGTCATCATCGTAAAATTATAATAAATCTACCTTCCCCCACCTCCACTATAAACTCTGAGGAAAATTTTAATCGTCGCCTTCTGGCTTCTTCCCTCCCAGCATAAACTTAGTATGCATTGTCAACTTCTATGACATATTAAAGGAAGTCTTCATCGTATAGTTTTCATGTACCTACTATAGTTTGAGTCTTTATTGAACATTTCATATTTATAGAAAGGAGTTAACATTAAAGAAATAAGTGTACTGACTATATTTTTGTGTGTGAAAAAATGAAGGAAGTTATATAACTTTGTTTACATATTATATAATATTTTTAATCTGGGTTTGGATTCTAAAGAACCAAAAACTGACTGAAAGAATGAAAACCTGCGTAATCAGAATGTCACAGAGGATTCAACATAGGATCATTTTTAACTTACGACAATTAAAATGAAAATATATGTTTTGAAACATGTAATGAAAAATTAAGAATTTATTTTTTACACATGTTTCGAAACATACATTTTCAGTTTTGTAGGATAAGTAGCACTTTCCGTATGAGTAAAAATAGCAATAGCTATTTTTGTGGATGAGCTAGATTTTGCTGATTTTCTGAAGACTGAACCACATGTATCTCATATACCACCCACATTTATACTGAAAACAAGAGTAAACTGAATTCTGGAATCATTACATGCAAATGGACACACTTGTGAATCTGAAAACATTAGGTTTTAAAAAAAAAATCATATTTTATTTACAATTTGTAGAATTATCTAAAATAAGATCCATTTTTGTGTATTTTTGCGATTGTATGGAAAAAATTATAAAGTACAAGACTTAAAAAGTTTGCAATTATATCCTGATGCAGCAATTCACAGTATTAAATAAAATTGGTGATTAATATTGCTCAAAACATTCTAAAAGTCAAATTAATTTAAAAGCAAGGCCTGCTCCCATATGAACAATACTAGAAGTACTTAAATCAGAGTTGTGCAGTATCGAAAATACATTTTCAAAGTATTTTGTATTTTCAAAATACTCAAAATACATTTCTTCAGATTTCAAACTATTATGTTTAAACCGCAGATGAATGATTCCCAAATGGGAAAAAGGCTAATTAGTCATTGAATTTTTTTCTAGGACTTAATCTAAACATCCTTTTTCAGCCAGGTGCTTTTCAACCATAAAGATGTTAATTAATGCGATGTTTAGTGTCTGTCATGAGTTATGAAAATTATAGTTTCTGTTATAAACTTTTCTTTTATATTGGAATTATATAATCTTTGGTAGATAGCTCCTTTCTGTCTGTGGATAAAGAAAAGAGGCAAGAAGAGAACTTGAACTTGCATTCTTTGTAGAAACAGAAGCATAGGCAATCAAAGATCTGTGTGTGCATTCATTGTATATATTTTTATATAATTTGAGGAACTGCAATGCAGTTAGTTATTGCCCAGACATGAGAAAAGATGGAAGATACTGCTGCTCATAATGTAAATGTATTTAGGGAATTAATGGAATATGAAGGGCATAGTATGCAGTATTAAATGAAAGATGTTTTAAAATGATACCTATTGATAATGGGAAAAATATGGGGGAATGCCAATTATACAAACTAAAATGTGCGATTATAAATGAGACTTTTGAAACCACAACAAATTTTAAAACTCATCTAAAGGTAAGATTTTAGTTTTATGTAATAGTACCTCGATTTCATGAGTATTTATGCTAGTCCTTTGGCATTTGTTTAATTGTGGTTGTGCTATATCATGCAATAAGTTTTATTGGTAGCAAAAAATATGCTGTATTATCATTTTTAGGTAAAGTGTTTCCTTGAAACATTTATTTCTCAGGATCTGCTACAGATAGAGCTCAGATGATGGCTGATTTGAGGTTAACATCATATTTCAAAGAGGTTGGAGGTTCACTATGGATTTCCACTTTGAGTTCTTTTTCATTTCCGGTTCAAATATTGTAATTTTACTTGAAAAGTCTATCTCAAAATTGGCTATAGATAGAACTTAGATGATAACTGATGATATGGATTCTGCATAAAATTCTAGAGGAGGTAAAGTGGTTCAAAGAATTTTTACTTCCGTTTTTTTTTTCATATCTGGTTAAAACATTTTCCTTAAAACATATATTTTTCAGAATTGTCTATCGATAAAAATAGTGATTGTTGTGTTATGGATTCAGCATCAAATTCTGGAGTGGGACCTGGGTTCACTAAAAATTGCACCTCCAGTTCTTTTTCACGTCCAGCTCAACAAAACTTTCTTGAAATTTTATTTCTTAAGATTGGTATAGATAGAGCTCATATGATGACTGATATGAATTCAGTATAAAATTCAGGAGATGGTTGGGAGTTCACTAAAGACTTCCCACTTCTTTTTTTTTCTTCTTTAGGCTCAAAAAATTTTTTTTAAACATCTATTTTTAAGATATCTATAGAGCTTAGATGATGACTGATATGGATCAGCGCCAACTTCTAGAGGGAAATATGAGATTCACTAAGGATTTCCATTTATGGTTTTAGATATTACACTTCCTTTTTTTCTGAAAATTCGTATTACTGTACGAAATATGCATATAACAGACGTGCGAACTCTCAGAGTTTTGGCTGGAGACTCTGGATTTTTCATTACTTCTGCGGCCTCCGGATTACTAACGAAATTCTCTGGCTTTTTTTTGTTTAAAATTTATCAATTAACCAGACATGGTATAATTCCTCGGAAACACCGATTTTCCGCTTTTTTTTAGCACTGATTTCTACCATTCCCGGGATTGTAGTAAATCCATAATAAATGCAGGGTAATGCTAATCAAATTAATGGAGATTTATGGTCCAGTGTAATGTAAATAAAGATCTAGATTGCTTATTTTATGAAAGTAATAAATATACTTCTTCAAAGGTTGTCTAATTCAGCATAAATCTCTAAAATGTTATTTTGTTCATTAATTTCGCATAAACACTGCAATTGCGCAATTCAGTCTGTTCTCATGAATCGCCGAGAGTACAATAGTATCTTTTTCCATCCATCTCAATCTTCTACATATTGCATTTTTGATTGACTAAACTAGCTTATTTTCATATTCTGATTAATTATTATGGTTAATTTCTTAATTATTTTCGCATAAACAGTGCGATTGCGCAATTCAGTTACTTTGTGTGAATTGCCGAGAGTACTTTAGTATCTTTTCCCATCCATCTCCATCATTTAAATGTTGCATATTAGATTGACTAAACTAGTTTATTTTCATATTATGGCTAATTATTAAGGTTAATTTTTTAATTATATTTGCATAATACAAATTTTTCTATTTTGAAAAATGGGTAGTATGAAGGGATATTTTCAAAAGTGGTATTAAAGTAATTAATTTAGGCAAATAAAAAGGAAACCATTTTGACAGGAATATAATTCAGTTCTATATATATATATATATATATATATATATATATTTATTAAAGATCAATATTTATTACTTTCTTTAGTGAAAACCTGTGTTTTACCAAACATAAATATTTGTTTTCATTATAAAATAATTTTCACCGGATAAAATATATTTATATATTTTTTGTTTTATAATTTATTGTCCTGAAATTTTATAAAATTGGTGTCCTGAATTTTCATATTCTACCAGTATTATGCCTGATATTTAATGCAGTATTTTTTTTTTGGGGGGGGGGGGGGGGTTAATAAATAATCAAGAATTAATATTATCAAGTTATTTTTTTTTTCAGATAAGTTTAAAGCATAATATACTTGTACACAGTATACAGTATTTTAATGTTTTAAGCAAATATTAAGTGTCATAAGTAAACAATATATTTGCAAAAATATAGTCTCCTGCTTTTCCTGTTTGGAAAGTTGGCATATCTGATATAAAAGTGAATTAAAATGATTAATAGTTCTGTCAAAAATAAAGTGTACAAACAACATTTACCTCAATATGATAGTTTCTTCATAAATTTCTTGTTTTTTATTATATGTTTGTGTGCTATATAAAATGGTCTCTCATGGATTTATTTATTTTCTTTACTTATTACATTCCTTATATACATAGTATAAGGTATTGTAACGGGGTTGAAAATTTGAATTCGAAGGGAGAGCATGTTTCAAGCATCTCTGAATACTAATCAAACACTTTTGAGATAATGTGTGTGTGTGTGTCAGTGAGTCTTTGGAGACAATATCTCACTAACGAATGGAGAGATTCGATTGAAATTTGGTAGAAAAATTACAATCCGTGAATACTGGAAGTCTATTGTTTTTAAACGCAATCGAATGTTCAGAATCCTACTAAATTTCCGAGTGACATTTTGAAAAATTCATCCAAAAATCAAAACCTTTAATAAAGTTGTGCAAATAGTCTCATTTCTTATGTAATGTTTCATTAGAAAACAACTGACTTAAACTTTAGAACTCTAGCATGAAACGTTTTCGAGATTTTACACATTTTTCAAACAAATTAATCAAAAAATCACATAAAATTAAAAAAAATATTAACTATTGTGAAATATGTTCACTTTTCACATGTAATATAATGCGATAAGTTTGGTGACATCATTCTCGTAAATCAAGCTCTTTCCAATCATGAGAAAAGATACTTTGGGTAATACTTTTATATTTGGACGTGAATAGTCATGTATCTGCTGTAAGAATAACTTATTTCTCTGTCCATAATGTTTGATGAGATTTTAGCGGAATGCCACCAACATGGTGACTTTTTTAAATGTTACCAAATTGACGAAAATGTCACCCAATTGACGAAAATGTCACCCAATTGATGAAAATTTGCCAAATTGAAGAAACCGATGCTAAATTAATGAAATGATAACTGATGAAAGTTCAATATCTTAGAAAGAACATAAGAGTAAACTATAAGAATAACATATTTCTCTGTCTGTCTGTAACACTTGGCGAAAAATTAAGCGGGATGTCGTCAACTTGGCGACTATTTTAAATGTTGCCAAAGGGTCAAAAGTGTCACCAAATTGATAAAAATAATGCCAAATGGGAAGTAATGTTTCGCAAATTCTGATTTCAGTCATATGATGGGCATACCTTCTAGTATATAAGAAATGCTCTTCTCTCCGTTTGTCTGTAACACTTGGTGATGCATTTTGGTGAACTTTGTGAATAATCTAGTAAAATATCACCAACTTGGTGATATTTCACTCCAGATTGACAAAAATATCATCAAAATTGCAAAAGTGGCACCTAATTGATGAATTAATTATTAAAATATTTTAATATATGGACTATACAGCTTACTGAGGATGCTATCAATAGTGATAATTGTTTATTTAAAGTTGCCTGAAATATAAGTTAATTGGGTACTTTGAAATAGTTTTACATGTTGCCATTTGGAAAATCGCCAAATATACAATTCAATGTTAAAAACACAGTACTATGGATTTTATACATTATTTTTTACTGTAAAAGGAGTAAATTTATTGCATTATATAAGGAACGTTATGTGCTGTCCACATCAGATTTTTGTTTACTTTATTAATTTAGAAATTTAAAATTTCAGAGTTTAGTCTTTTAGGTCATACTTTTGCGATACATTCTAATCCTTTTAAAATGCCAATGTTAATATTTAATAAACACAAGATTTGTTTATTTCTAATAAAATATATACATAAATACTGCTTTTCACAGAAAATCCGGTCCAATACACAGCACTGTTTAATTTTTTAAAATGTATTTTATATTTTGAATGTATTTTGAAAATATACATGTATCTTGCATTTGGATTTTTTTAATTTGAAAAGTATTTTGTATCAAAAAAGGAGGTGTATTTTGCCCAACTCTGACTTAAATGGAGTCAAAAAAATCCCCATGAACTCTTATACTCATGGCAATCCTGGTCAGGAGATCCTTACAGATGATTAAAAGAGCACTTGAAATAGAACCTTTCCTCACGTACAATCCACTGAAGGATCCTCAGAGTGTTCCAAAAGTCAAAATATATCTTCCAAAGCTAGGTCTGCTCCCATATGAATAATACTTGTATAAATACCAGAAGCACCAGAATGGCGACAAAGGTTCACACAGTCACTTGTACATGTGGCAATCCCGATCAGAAAATCCTCCTGGATGGACTCAATTTTTGAAACAGTAAATTCAGTAATTTTCACTATTTAAGCCTTAAATCATTCATCAAATTGTAATAAGACATCAAATACTATTCACAATCAATAGTTCACTGTCATAAAGATTCAAATTAGTAAAAAAGTTTTTCTTCTCTGACCCAATAACTATATAGATACACTGTTGATATTGGCACAAAACTTTGATACATGATATTCCACTTAATAATCTATTAAATTTATATTGGAACAATCATCAGATTCTCAAACAATATTAAAGCACTTTTGAAGACTTCACCTTTGCTATTACCATATAAAAACCAACTTTTAATCTCCGCAAAATATTAACTCAATGGCCATGTTAAGTGTTTGTTTGGGAGTCAGGTTAGTCTATTTGTTTGTTCGACCCAGACCATTTGACCTACCCGAAGACATAAGTTATATGTTTAGATGGCCAGGACCTAGTGGGGGTGACATCCATAGAGACTTATGGACCCACATGCCTTAGTTTTCAACATGATGTCCAATATTTAACAAGTGCTTTCAAAAAATTTATCTTGTGCTGTAAAGTCAATGAAGTGTGAAAGTGCTGTGAAGTCAGTTAATGTAAGTCTATCTGACATTACTTGGTGAAGCACAAATAAAAGAAAAAGATTAAATGAAGCCTAGTACACAGCAAAAATTACAAAGAATACAAAACCATTAAAGAACAGATTTATTTGTTTCATCATTTAGTGGCATATCTGGGGAAAAGGCATAGTCTGAATTATTGCAACTGAAAGAAAAATTTAATAAAAACAAAGAGATGCAAAAATGTTCAAATATTAACGATTTTGCCAAAGAATTGAAGTATCTAAATTCTTTTAAAATAGTCTACTATCCATATTCACAAACTAAATGCTTCTGGTCTTTCTGAGGTACCAGTATATTGTAGTTTTAAGATTACAGGTACAATTAACCAATCCCAAATATCTGAGGTGTCCACCCATTTATTCAATAGAAACACAAGGCTGTACTGGACTAAACAATATGACCACAGAACATGAGAGCACATATAGAGGACATCTTTGTGGGCTTAATACTATTGGAGGACTGTATACATGCAGTTTCTTTCTCATGAAAGTTAATGCCATACATTTCTTTAATGCATATGTCATGCCCAGAATTTGCAGAGATGCCTAATTATGAATCTGGTGTGTACTGAAATACGTGTTTACTCCTCAAAATTTTACCAGTATGTAAAAATACACAGTGTATATAAAATACACATTAAGATTTTTAGAACTAAAATATTAATTTTTCTTCTTTTTTACATATTAATTCCTGCATATATATTTAAATATTCACAACTCGGTTATTAGCCACTCCATTGTTTATAATTAAAGCTATAAAGTGATATTTCTAAACTCTATGCAAAAATTCTAAACAAGTGTTAGCACATATACATCTTGCTAATAGTCTATAAATGTATTTTACTGCACTCCCTCCGCTTTATTATGGCAAAGTTTTTGGCTCATTATGCTAATTCAAGCAAGAAACGACAAGTGCCAAAGAAACCCTTTCAAACTGAAATTTCAGTTTCACACACGAACTAATCAACACATTTTATAATCTGTTTGATTTCACATATTATTTTCATCACCAAATACAGCAGACCTAGGAAGTGCAAAATAAGAGAGGCGAAAATGCTCCCGAACACGAGGTTTTTCATATATACATCCGGCTGAACAACTGTAACGGACTTGAAGCTATTAGCAATAATTTTGTTTGCTAATGGTTGTCAACATCTTACAAAATGTTTAAATGTTTCCATTTTTTTATTTTATTATTTAGAGGATTTTTTTTTAGAATTTTAACATTTTTTCCTAGGCTGATCATAAAATTGGATTATCACTTGTTGTTTAACAGACCAAGTAGCAATAATAAAATATTTTGTCCTAGACGATAATAAAGTGGCTTTGGCTATATTTTTTTCATCCTTAGAAATAAGTATAAAATATATAATATTGATTTATTCAACAGTAACCTGTAAATTTCCACATACTTAAAAGACAAAAATGCAAGAGTCCGGTGCAAAAAATTAATAGAGCTGTTGTTTGAGAATTATTTTTGCAAATATTTAATTTTTTGGGGTTTTTGATAGTGTTCTACAAAAATTCATAGCATTAACTCACTTTTAAAAAAATCCAGAGTTCTTGGTTACTAATTTGCTTTGTAATAAAGGAGACATAGATTTTCAATATCTTGTCTATTTTTAAAAATCTGCATAAAAATGTATTGAAATTTGTTTAATTTTCGATATTCGCAAGTATTTCACATTTATAGCTTTCAATAAAAGAAGGGGGAGGGGGGAGATTTCGGCGTAAAAATTAGCGGAAGAGAAAATGTTGTTTTGGAGGGTTGTTGAGAGATTTTTTGTAAATAATAAAAAAAAGAATATTTTTCAAATTTTCATAAGTTTTTCTGTAGATGCTCAAAGCAAAGTCTACTTTAATGATAATAACAATTTCATCCCAGTAGCTCAAAGTTAGAGGGTCGACTGGCCAGTACAAAGATCCATGTTGAAATTCCTGTTGAGGCAGCAGGTTTTGACACAAATGTCATTTTTAGAGAGATTTTTCGAAAGTTTTGGAAAAGCACTTGGATCATTAGCACACTTAAAAAAAAGAAAGCGAGGTCTAGTCGAGGTTCCAGTTTATTCTGAGTTAAATTGTAAGGCCTGCCTGTGCTCGCTTTATCTGCAACAGATCCAGTTTCTTGAAAATGCCTTACTTAGCAAGTAATTTTTGGATTATTAGAGGTTTTATAGAGCATGATCATTTCTTCTGAAACTATTTAGTGACACTCACATAACAATGGTTAGAGAAATATTGCTCTAAAATTCTGTCCCTCATTTGGAAATGCCATGCTCTTCGATTGATAAAAATGGCGATATGTAATTATCGTTTGACGTATTAAAAACAGCAGATGATATTTTATATATATTTTTTAGAGTTTAACAGTGCCATTTAAGAGAAAAAAAATTGTGTTCTATTTCAATTTCTTGGTGCATTATATGATTTTAAAATATGATGTGGGCAACTTTTCGATCACACTGTATATGTTCCCTCATAATATGTTTTTCCACACATTCTGCTGTACCTTCGTTATTACTACAAAAACTAGAGTAGTTTATTAGAGTCAACGTTAAAGTATTTCAATAGTAAGATAACTATTTGTGAGAAATATAAAATTCTTTGAGCTGGAAATATCTTTAGTTCAAAGCGATAATACTCGTTTATCACATGTTCAATCATTAGTTTCTTCATCTTACTATGCATTTAGGAATGAATATGAGGCAAAACTTGCGAAATAAATATTATTGCGCTGGAGTTAAAAATATTACTAAATTAAGTGTACTTAAGTATACTGAAAGTCAAAATGCAATCTGTTCATCTTAATTCCTGTGTATATACTTGTGATGATATAGCACATTGTTACTTCTGTCAATAAAAAAAATCTGTCCAATATATATATATATATATATTAGCAATCTTACACCCATAGTGCAAAATGACTTCCGATGCCTCTGGGATGTCACTAAGGATCTGCTTTGCAGAGGCTGCAATTATAGTGAAGAAACTACTGCTCACATTCTTTACGAATGTGAGGTTTTCTCCACCCATAGGTTCGCACACATAGGTCGACGTGTGATTGAACCCTGGGAGCTGAATGACATTCCTGTCAAGTGCCTGCTTATCTTTGCTTTGACTACTGGTCTCTTTTCGTAGAGATCTTCACTTTTAGGGTAGTACAATAAGCCTCTGGTCGATGTGCTGTGCTCTCCTGGAGCCACCCGCCTTCATTTCATTCATTCATTCAAGTAAAAATCTCATATTTTGTAACATTGCCTATTTTTGTAACAATTTTTCGCTGACATTATGTCTTTACAATGTTTATTTGATTTTCTAAAATAGATGTTCGAAAAATGGAGAACATTCTCCATGGAATTCGAAAATTAATAAGTCTCTTATGTTCATTGATTGAAATAATTACGAAAAATCTTATTCGATTTAATCGATTGATTAGACTCCATGTAGAAAAATAATAAAAAACTTTAATGGCTCAACAGCATATCATGATGATGTCTATTTATTTCAGATTTAAATTGTAATAATAATTAAAGCACAATTAACTGTAAATAATAATTAAAGCACAATTAATAACAATGCGTTTTATTTTTTCTGAATTGCTCCATTTTAGATCAAAAATTTAAAGATATCAAGAATGGCATCTTATAAGTGATGCTATTTGCATTAATTAAATATCTATTTCCTTACCATTTTCATATGCTATGCTATGATATTTACATTACTCCTTTTCTTTCAATTTTCAAAAAATTTGAGGGATAAAATAAGGGCTGTCCTTTGGTCCGTTCATTCCAGAAGGAAATAAGTCTGATGTTTACCGATTAAAATAATCATACCAAATTTTATTTAATATTATCAATTTGTTCTAAAGATATTGTACTCACAGAAATATAGGCACATGGGTAAAATGGTCAGTTCGTATTCAGGTCAGGGATGTTCGAAATTCCATTAAGATACAATAGCTTGATTTTGGACTCATCACAATTATAGATCAGCAGAATATTCAAACAATTTGTAATAATTTATTGCAATTCTTCAAAATGATTTTAAGAAATTCATTCTTCAGATAACATTTTTACATTTAATATTTATTTGTAATTAAACCCCTGATTACACACATATCAAACTCCTGATTAAATATGAAACACAGTTTGTGACTTTGTGCACAATCAATCAATCAATAAATAAATAAAACACAACATAAAAGGTACTGCAAGTTGTAGAAAGAATACAATCATTTCGAATACGTGATATCCTATAATAATTAAAGAATTTTTCTGAAAATTCTTGCAGTTAGGAATACTTCAAGTAAAAATGACCAGTAATCAGCTGATCACTAATTAATAAGTGCACCCAATACATATAATCTTTTTTTTATTTTATATACATAAGATAATAGACTCACATATGCTACTTCAGCTTTCAAATTGCTGAACTGAAATATAGTGTCTAGAAGAAGAGACTACTAGGCATCGCCCAGATGGCTGGTAAAAAGCACAGGACCTTCTGCATCATGGGATCTATGAGAATCTTCCCTTCTGCGTTTCCTGTAGAGGAAACATTTGGCGCTTTTCATGCTCATGTGTCACTAGCCTAATCATTTGCATATTTCCTCAAACGATACATACATGACAAGTTTTGTATCTAGCTCAATTTCGTATGGACACATATTTTTTGCAATAGAGTATAAAATATATTTTTATTTGCAAATAAAAAACCCTCTTTGTTAAACAATGTAAAATAAAAATATAAGGGCATTAACTTGTTTAAAAAGCAAAATCAACCATCTTTGGAATAACAGCAGTAGCGGCTCGTTATTTTGGAATGTAGTAGCACTACTAATGAATTGTGAAAATAAAGTTTTCTTTGAAAAAAACAAACAAACCATAGTTTAAACAAATGTAGTTTAAACCAGCTAACCCTGTTTTAAATTAAACTAGATTTTTAAGACAATATAAACCCGTTCTAAACCATGCTTTAAACTAAAAAAATGTGGTTTAAACCAAAAAACCATAGTTAAAAAACATGGTTTAAATAAAAGTAGTTTAAACTAGCCAAGCATGTTTTAAATAAAAATTGATTTTTAACACAATAATGTAAAAAAAATCACTTATTCTGAATTTCTGGTCATTTATTCTGAAAGAAAGAAACAAGCAATAAAAGCAAATGGTTTCTGACTCAAAAATAGAAATCAACTGAAACAGAATAGCTCATGTGATAAGAATAAAGCGTTCTTCAATAAGCTTGACCTGCAATTATTTTAGTATGGTGCAGAATTGAAACAACTTGCTCACCTTGCCCCCTATGCATCACTTTGAATATGTGCACTTAACCTTTTAGTGGAGAAAAGGATCTGCAAGTGTTGCAGCCCAAAAGATGCCTTTTTCACACACATTTCATTATTATGTTTGAGACAAGGATTGTAATTTTTACAAAAGTATAACTATAAAAAAAATACCCCCTTAATTTTTTAAAAATACTTTACTTTTATATACTTTGATTGGGCTGTTAATTTCTAATCCAACTGAACTTTCAATGAATTATAGTGATATATATTATAACAGATATTTGAACCATTTAGATTTTTTTCAGTGAATGTGTGAAAAAAAGAATACAAATGTGAATATTAAACTATATTGTTAATAACATAAAAGAATCCCTCAAACTGTTAGTATGTATTCATTAATTTTTTTTCTGCCATGAATGTTTTATATACCAATAACTTTATCAGTCACTAATGAACACAAAAATACTTTTACAAAATGTTTAGAACCTATATTCGAAATAATTGTCATAGAATCAAAGTGTCACTTGGGGTCTATAATATACTTGTAAAATTCAAACTATGAACTTTATTAGCTAAAATTTAATTAAAACATTTAATTAATTAGCATTTAATTAAAACAAAGATTTAAAACCACTAAAAACAGATAAATGTTTGCGCTATGTATACATGATGAGAAGTGTGGTGTGAAGTGCAGTTACAATTTTAATACCTATGGAAAATTTGGCTACAGTTAAACAAATGCAGTTAAAATAATATAGTAGGAAGTTGCAGTTAATATCACAGTAAGAATTTACAATATATCACAGTACCTTCTTTTTTAAAATGAGAGTTTATAAATTCAAGAGTTCAAGTTTGTTCCACACATGGGGGCTACTACGAACAACAGCTGGACTGGGCTAATGACATGATGCTGCCTTGCCCTTAGCACCCAACAAGGTACTTGGATCTACTTTTGCTATGCTGTCAACTACTGTGACACTCAGTTGCTCGTCCGGCCGTCCAAGCGGTTACCTTACATCTTTCTGGTAGGTCGGACGGTCTGGGTCTCAACTCAGTTGCTCGTGGTGGGTGGGTGACCACCTGGGAACACTGCGTGCTGTTGGCACATTTCGGACGTGGTAGCCCGGTGGTTTGCGTGTTGGATTTGCACGCTGCCACAACTGCCACCGTGTTCATGCGGAGTACGATCACGTTAAACATGTGGGTTCGTAAGTCCTTCCGAGAGGTTGGTGGTAGGGGAAGGAGGGTACGGTCCCTGTGGATGCCTCCCCCACTGGGTTCCAGTCTAAATTGGGTGGCACTTCCCGGCCGTCCAAACAGTTACCTTACACCTTTCTGGTAGGTCGGACGGTCTGGGTCTCAACAACAACAACTCAGTTGCTTGTCGGCCACACATTTAACTGCCATAAGCCCTGGGGTTGGCTGTGTGGTCTGGACCTTCAATTCAGCTGCTCGTGCATTCATGAACTGTCTGTAGGAACAACATCAAAAGATACATCTGGCACAAACACGCTAATGGATGAGCTATGCACAGGAATAACACTTAACCTTTCAGGACTATACAGATACTGTAGTAAGTTATAGCTACCATGACTCACTTTGGGGGGTTTAAACAACAATGCTTTAGGGGTTTGAGTCCTGTCTAGAATCTGGTCATAAAGTGGTCAACATGAGCCAGATATCTCTTACCCTCTACACGTGTTTTGTGACACGTGTTTTGTGGTCCGAGTGTGGTCCCGCTGCTCCATTGATGACTTACCCATGCAAATACACAAACACTCTTTGATTTGGAGAGAAGTATCTATTTGTTATATGACTTCTATCAATATTTCTTCTGAGAACTCTGGTTTTGCTCTAAACATGCAATTGCACTAGGATGAACAAAAGCAAGAGGTGGTACAAATCAGTTTTGACAAAAACAACTCGGCTGTTGATAACTTTATTAGAATGAGGTGTAAAATGATAGCTCATTCGAAAATGATACATCTTCCAATTCAATGTGCTGTGCTCTGTGGCATCACTGATCATTGTAGTTAATGCTGCAGTCCTTTTGATCAAACCATTCAACTGTGTGGATTGTACATAGGAATAAGGATATGTTTTATTGCATTAATCCTCAGAAAATATTTAAATTCTTAAGAAGTTAGCTGTGGATCACTGCTGGAAACCAATTCCAATAATAATCTGCATCTTGAAAATATCTGCTACAGAGCTCAATAGTATGTAAAGAAGTAATAGAAGGCATTTGCACAACATCTAACCATTTGTAATGACTGTCAACAGCTAACAAATAATTCTTCTGATTTTTTTGTACAAAATCAATATGCAGTCTATCCATAATAACTTTGACCAAACCTAAGGTTGATGGGTGGTGTTCGAGCACTCTTCTGACAGACTGAACATTGGCAGACAATATTTTTTATTTCTTTATTTAATTGTAGTCACCATATGCAACTTTGTACCACTGCCTTCATCTTGATAATTCTAGAATGTGCATCAAGCAACTGATCCAATAAAGCTCTCCCTACTTCTTTGGTATCCTGATGAACAATACTGATTTTTGGTAGCCAGCCATTTTGCACATACGTGAGAACTAATCCTATGTAGCATCATTCTGTGTTGTCTTTGCTATCTTGGTACTTATTATTGACAATTTCTCACAATATGAGACTTTGAAAACATCAGACAGTGTCTCTACTTCAAATTTCACTGCAGCATGAGATAGTATTACTGTGCTCTGTTCCCCTTTTATACTCAATGCTATAATTAAAAGAAGACAATAACACAGCCCATCTCTGAAGTCTTACTACTGCAATAGCATAGCAGGAACAGTTTTGTAGGATATTGATTAATGGACAGTGATGTTATCAATATGAACCTCCTCCCAAAAAGATATTGCTGAAATTTCTTTATTCCAAATATTATTGCTGCTGCTGCTTTCTCAGTGATTAATTTTGTTCTGCCTTTGGCTAAAAATATGCTAAAATGGGGGAAAATGTTGTAGAAAAATGCTAAAAAAGTGTAACTGCTTTTGTTGTTCGAAAAATCAACACGAACAGAATTTTTTCAGAAATTGTTTCCCGCCATGCACTTAGCTTGTACAGCATGCTTATGGTCAATGTTTCCTTCGTGTTTTATTAGTGTCCACCTTATATACAACATACTATAAAAAGCAAAACGCCTTTTGTAAGTATGTATTTGGAACATCATTGTTTTTTTCTTCCTAAAATGCATGTATAAAAGCTTTTTAAAACATCCAATAAATAATTTCCATGCTTTTTTTTTCTTCTTTATCTTTTGCATACACACTTCTGATATTTTAATATTTCTTATAGAAAATTAATTTATTTTTAGTTGTGCTTCCATTTCCAGCAAGTAGGTAATGGGTTAAAAATTCAATAAACAGGAAATCCATGGTGAAAACATTCTCTTGTGTTTGCATTTCCTCACTGATAGAACATCAGTATCATAGAAGATGGGGGTGGGCAAAGCAGGGCTACCCATAAGTTAGAACGGACACCACCAGAGTGTGGGGGCCCAGATTGCCAATTTTTTCATTTTGAGGCTGGAGAAGACAAGAAAAATTCACAAAAAGAGAAAATCAAATATGTAGGGGGACATGATAAATGTTTGTAGGGGGCCGACAATTTCTTCTAAGAGCAGAGTATGAAGGATAATGACTACTTCACTTGACAAATGATTTAGATACTTCACTTGAGATTTCCTCTGTGTTTCCTTTTGTTTTGCTCATAGACCTCCATTCTATGGCCTAAATTACTTCAATGTCTTTCCTGCTGATCAAGGGGTGAGTATTTGTTTTGAATGAATGAATGAAATGAAGGTGGGTGGCTCCAAAAGAGCCCAGCACATCGACCAGAGGTCTATTGTACTACCCCAAAAAGAAAATGAAGATCCCTAAGAAAAGAGACCAGTAGCCGATGTGAAAATAAGCAGGCACTTGACAGGTATGTCGTTCAGCTCCCAGGGTTCAATCACATGACGACCAATGTGTTCGAATCTGTGAGCAGAGTAGGCCTCACATTCACATAGAATGTGAGCTGCAGTTTCTTCGCTGTAATTGCAGCCTCTGCAAAGCGAATCCTTGGAGACACCCATAATATTAAGATGTCTCTTGAGGGTGCAGTGCCCAGTAAGGAGCCCAACAGCTCTCCTGATGCCAGTTCTACTAAGCCTGAAAAGTTCCTTTTGACGTGTACTAGGGCAATTGCAGTTGAGGATTTTCGCTTGCCTTTGTCCCTTACTGTCACGCCAGTTCTTACACTGAAGCTTCCTGAAGATGTCATAGACAATTCTTCTGACAAGGTCATTGGGAATACCCAAGGCCGGCTCAGGGCCCACAAAAGGAGTACTAGAGCCTTTCCTAGCAAGTTCATCTGCCAATTCATTGCCAGGAATGCCCGAATGACCAGGCACCCAGTACAGAATGACACTATTATTACTAGCAATTTTACAGAAAGCATTATAACATTCCCAGACAAGGGAAGACGTCACAGTGAATTTCCCCAGAGCCATAAGAGCAGCCTGACTGTCAGAACAAATGAAAATCTGGCTATTCTCATACTTTCTGTCATAGCAAATTCTACAACACATAAGAATGGCAAATACTTCAGCCTGAAAGACAGTAGCAAAATTGCCAAGCGGATAAGATAGCTCAGTGCCATCATCAGGGCAACAGACACCAGCACCAGTACTTGTGCCAATCTTCGAGCCATCCGTGTACCATACAAAACATTTCAGTTTGTTGTAAGTTGGAGTCCTCTTCCAATCATCCCGCGAGGGGACAAGAATTTCATAAGGCTTGTCAAACGTAAATTTGACATGGATGCGATCAGGTGGCATACAGAAATAAGGATGACTAGCAACCTTACTGTTAAGTTCGCCCCAAGATAGATACCTTGAGTAATCTTTCCAGTATTTCAGATATTTCAGTCTGTTCATGCAGATAAGTGCCTCTGCTTCAATACGCATATAAAGCGGATGCAAACCAAGTAAAAGTTCAAGAGTTGCAGTAGGAGTGGTTTTCATGCATCCAGATATTGCAATGCACACCATCCTTTGAAGCTTAACTAAATCGAGTTTAGCAGTTTCACTTCTAATTCTGGACCACCAAACAATGGATCCATAGGAAATGATAGGACAGACTATCATCGAGTAAATCCAATGGATAGCTCTGGGATTTAAGCCCCAGGTTTTCCCAATAGCATTCCTACAAGACCAGAAGATTCTTCTGGCTTTAGTCGTGCAGTAGTCCAAGTGTTTCTTCCAATTGAGTTCCTTGTCAAAGTAAATTCCTAAGAATTTAACCTCCTTGGAGCAAATAAGCTTCTGCCCAAAGAAGCAAATATTCCCAAGATTAAGTATGCGTTTCTTTGTAAACGCAACTAAAGCAGTCTTCTGCGGATTAACCGTAAGGCCTGCATTTTTGCACCATGTCTCAACCCTCCTGAGAGCAGTAGACATCATGTCAGAGACAGTGTTGCCAAATTTACCCCTGGCAATGATGACAACATCATCAGCATATCCAACGCAAGAGACACCAGAGATATTGATGCTTTCCAAAAGAGAGTCCACAACTAAACACCAGAGAATTGGTGAGAGCACACCTCCTTGTGGACAGCCCGAAAGTGCATGCACAGTCATACTATCACCAAGTAAAGATGCACAGATATACCTGTTAGATAACAGGTTCTTGATCCAATAAGAGATCGTGGTATCAACACCTTTTCTGTCAAGAGCAACAAGAATGGTGTCAATAGGTACCTTATCAAAGGCACCTTCAATGTCGAGAAAGGTAGCAAGAGCAATTTTCTAGGCATTGAGATTTCTCTCTAAAATAAAGGAGAGACTGTAAAGAGCAGTATCCATAGATTTGCCCGGTTTATAGGCATGCTGAGAATTAGATAAGGGCTTAGAGGCCAGAATCACTTCCCTTAAATACCTATCGATAAGTTTTTCAATAGTCTTAAGCAGAAAAGACGTAAGGCTGATAGGCTTAAAAGATTTGGCCTCATAATAATTGTCCTTTCCAATTTTCGGAATGAAGATTACCTTAGTATGCCTCCACGCATTAGGTATATGTCCAAAGGCAATACAGGCTCTGTAGATACTACAGAAAATGGGAGCAAGCACCTCAATTCCCTCCTGGAGAAGAATTGGAATGATGCCATCAGTTCCCGGAGTTTTATAGGATTTATGGGAACTAATTGCCCATTTAACCCTATCGAGAGTAACAATGCTCCTAGCAATGCTCCAACTATTGTCATCAGACAAGGACGTGGAGCAAGCAATACCACTGTCACATTGAACATGAGGGTATGAAACCGGAAAGTGAACTCTGAACAACTCAGTCAGGGTCTCTTCACCAGTAACAGTAAAGTTACCATTTGGCAACTTGACAGTGTTAAGATTACAATTTCTGTCTCTAGCCATCAACTTACCGAGTTTTGCAACGGCAGGCGCATCATTAATACCTTCGCAGTACGTTCTCCAAGAATTCCTCTTGGATTCCCTGACTGCTTTATTATAAGAGGTGAGGGCAGATTTATAAGTCTGCCAATCACCATTCTTCTTAGCTCTATTAAAGAGCTTCCTGCATTTCCCACGCAACCGGCTGAGCTCATTAGACCACCAAGGAACTATCCTTGGGGAGTCAGCATTGGTGGTTCGGCAGTTACTATGAAAGGAGTGGATAATGGCTTGTTGCACAGAGTCAACAGCCAAATCCAGGTTTTCAATAGAGGGATACTCACCATTGTGATTAGCCAATTTGGCCCTAAGATCGTCTTTGTAGGAACCCCAATTAGTCTTCCTAGGGTTCCTACCTTTGTTCTCAGTAGATTTTACAGGACCTTTAACAGAAAAAGAAATTAATTGATGGTCAGACAAGGATATATCATCTGAAACCTTCCAATTAATGACATACTCAAAAGCAGAACTATTGCTTAGGCTGATGTCAAGAACCTCGCGACGTTTTACAGTCACAAAGGTAGGAGTATTACCCTTATTGAGTATATAAAGCTTATGAAGAAGGATCTGTTCTAAAAGATCATCACCCCTACGGTTGCAGTTACTACTGCCCCAAACAGTGTTATGGGCATTCGCATCGCAACCAAGAATCATTTTTTTACCATTACAATATTCAGTGAGATTGATAATGACATTAGAAAGAGTTTCCTTATCTTCATAAGGAAGATAGGCAGAAACAAAGATGTATTCCATCATATGTTCATCAGTTTTGAGTTTCACACTGATGGCAACATTGTCACCATCGAGGAATTTAACTAGATGAACAGCATTGAGCTTGTTGCTAACAGCAATACAGGCTCTGGGTCTGGTACAGGATGTGTCATAAAAGACATTCAATCCTTTGATCCCTAGACCCAAAATCTTTCCATTACAGGTCCAGGGTTCTTGGATGAGAGCAATATCAGCTCTACCATTGAACAGCCTTTTGCTAAGAATAGCAGAGGCAGAACGACTATGATGCAGATTAATTTGCACAACATTAAGACAACCCATAAACAAAAACAAGAAAAGGGCAGAGAAATCCTAGGAGAGAGAAGCTCACCTAGTATCAAGACAATGATCAGCATCAAGCGTGATATCATTGTCAAAATCCTTCATGCGTTTTTCCAACTCGTCATCCGAAATCAGAGGGTTAGCATGAAGTGTAACATCAGAACCAGAAGCAATTACTAGATCATTAAGTTTAGGTATCATAGTCTCAAGACTACCAATACTTACCTGAGAGGAGGTCGCCCGGTCTACTGGCTGTTCCTCCATCTCCATCTTCCCTTTAGGCTTTTCGTTTGGATCTCGAAGAATCTTAAAGACTCCACGGTCCAAACCGGTGAATGCACCAAGGTCGGCTTTGCGAATCGCTTCCACAGCCTCCGAATCCACCTCGAAGATCCATCTTACAGAGTGGGGTTCCACAAAATTTTGCAGAACACGCCACTCCTCAGACTTCAACTCTGGGTTGAAACGGTTCAGCCGTTTCAGCAAAATACTCGGCTCCTTAGTGTACACGTCTCTGGTCTTGAAGGCCACCTTGACAGGTTTGGGAAGGCCATTAGCACTCAAGACTATAAGTGCCTCTCCCAAAACCTGACTGTCATTATGGAAGGTTCTCTTGACCCATTCCACAGTATTTGCATCATTGCAATGAAGAACCAAAGCTCCAGCGTTTGAGCTAAAGCTATGGATCTTCTAAAGTTGCTCACCAGTGGGGATCTCATCAATTTTATCGAGAGTCACCAACTGGATGATATCAACCTCTTCCTTGCTCAGCTTACTAGAAGGGAAGGACTTCTTGACAATAGCCATCTTAATAACCTGGACTGCCTGAGCATATGTTCCAGGTTGGATGTCCGTCCTTGATCTCTTCTTGACGACTAGATCCCTTGGAGAAGGTGTGGCTCCTGCCGACCTAAGTCGTTTGGTGCCTCCGACCTTCTCTGTGACAGTGCCAGCTTTTGCAAGCCTCTGGTCCAACTGCCTAGGCGTGCGCCTCCTCCTGCGCCTCTGTGCTTTGGTGAGTATACCCTGCGTCACAGCCATGGTTTCAGTGTGTTGGTCACCGAGGTTCGCGACTCCACTTCCTTCCACATCCGGACTGCAGGCTTCCTCCTTTTTGCCAAGATCCAACCCCAGAGGGGTTGTTTCAATGGCTGATTGGGAAACACCCGAAGATGAACCCAATCCTTTCAACACTCCTTCGCTTTCGCTGCTGCAGCACGGAGAACCAGGAAAACTCGAAAAAGTCACATCCGATTGCTCCATGCTGTAACCATATAAGAGAGAAAAACCACGGATTACTTCCAGTTCGATCGAAGCCCCCGCTAGGCTCCGTCTCCCCACACTTTTCTAACATGAAAAGTGTAACCGCCGGAGTCATTCGCAAAGCTAGATGATAAGGAGCTGGCCATAACGTGCACCAGGTACACAGAGCCCAGGGATCAGCAAGGATCCAAGGGGGATTTCTCGATATGAAACGCTCCCCACCATCCAACCAACACAACCAAGGGACTCGACCTCTGGAACCGTTTACTGCAAACGTTTCTTGAAAGCAATACTACAGTTGCACGCCGCTTTGCCCTTTTCACCACACAGCCACCTGGTCCCGTTCCCGAGCCCAAACGGTATACCTTACGGCAGAGGCCGAAGAGTGGTACTGAGGCCCATAAGGCAGAAGTGAAGTTTACTAGGGGCTTGGCATTGATGCAATCTGCAGCTAGAAGAAAAAGTTTGCTCGGGTACCTCGGGATAGCAACACCCGTATCCACAAAAGAAATGGATCCCTGAGGATTTTACAGAGTGAGACTGAGTGCCTCACTTCCAACCCCCAACCTGGAGGACCAGGATGTCTTGTTTTGTCTGGAACCTCACCTTTGACCTGTCCAGCATGGGAGACCCTGCCAGTAGCAAAAAGCTACCGCCGGCATAGCTCTCAGGATCATTGGAACACACAAGCCCCACCACCTCGACAAGGCATAGACATCATTCAGTGGGGAGAGTATTTGTTTTGCAATAGGCCCATATTAGATTTCACTTCATTTTTGCGGAAGAAGGAACTTTCTGTTTTAAATCCTTAACACATTTCAGCCGGTGTCAGCCTCTTTCCATTCGGGCCCTGAGGACCGACACTGAATTTTCTGTTTAGCATGTGTCGGATTCTGTGGACTGACTATATCGAATCTGATAAATAAACTTAATTTATAAAACATAAAAAGTACACTTACAAAATTTAATTTATTTTACAGCATTAAAAATATATTTATGAAATTGTAATTTATATAACATAAAAAATACACTTACACTTCTTCAGTGTATTTTATTGAAATATTCTAAACAAAGTTAAATAGAATCTCTATTGCGTTGAGTATGTTATCTTCTGTCTTACTCTGTATGGTCAAACATCCACCAAGTGTTCTCCGCAGACTAAACAGGAAGTATATCAAAATCTGCTCCATCTCGAACATATTAATATCCCAAGTAGCACCGGCACGTTCAGAGCACATACAGATTTAGTACTACGAAAACGTTTCGATCACGTACTACGGGCACGTACACAGTACGTACTGTGGATACGTACAGAGCACGTTCTAGTAGCACGTGCCGAATGACGTCTATCTGTCACAGCAAAACACCGTCGAAAAGTACGTACAGAATTGGTGCTATAACACAACTTTTTCACGTGGTATAGCACGTCGAATACTATTGTTCAGAGAACTTTTATAGTACTATAGATAAGCACGTGTTTCTAGAACCATTTGATAACGTTATATTGCACGTCGAATAAGCGTGTTAAGACACCTAGATTGGAACCCCTCTCCCCCCCCCCCCCACAAACGGGAGATTGGTAAGGCACGTGACTTGGCACACGCAAAACCAATAATGAACTGGTTTATGACGTACAATGATGAGCAAATCAAGATATATACACCTACGTATGTTTCGGAAATTAATTGGATTACCGTCTTCAATGTAAAAAGTATTTTTACACTGAAGAAAATCCAGTTAATTTTCGAAACGTACGTATGTTTATTAATCTTGATTTGCGCTGCATTTTACGTTGTAAACCAGTTCATTTTAGCAGAAATGGTGTTAGGGTTTTTTATAATTAACTTTCACTAATTTACATGTCTAATATATGTATATATGTGTGATGTGCTTCCAAGTGGAGGTTAAAACTACGATCTTCGAATTTGATTAACTTAATTAATCTCTCCCCACTTCTTTAAATCCTATGATAATGTTAAATATTTGTTTCACTTTACAAGTCAAAATTATGTAAATGTCACATTAAAATTTAAATAATGACTTATTTCAGAATGCAGAAAATCAATCAAAATTAATATTTTGAAATAATATGTATGCAAATTATTACTTATGTTCTTTTACTCAGATATAAATAAAAGCCTCAACTTATCTATTATTTTCCTGTTATTCAATTTTAAAACATTTTTCTGTAACGTTTACACATTTTATAAGATAAAAAAATGAATAAGTAGCAATATTAATCAATCAAACATTTAGTTAAATGTGTCAAAGATTTTCTTGCACAAAATTTAAATGCTGTCTTTTGATTCTCAGGGATGGACATTTTTGTCATCATTTTATTTAATTCATCCTATAAATATTAACATTTGAAGAATACCATTCATAGAAGTTATTTCCAAAGGGACAAAACTTGATTGAAGTGAAAAAATAATTTAGGTCCCAGCTTCTTCTTACAATTCTATTGTATTTGAGTTTGATAATATCTCCAGGCCCCTAAATACCTTCCACACCACCGATTGAAGTTGTCCAGTCTTGATTGAAATAAACTTAATCAGGGGAAGGCTAATGCTTAGAAAAAAAAAATTACTCAAACAGCTGTCAGGAATAATCCACAAACACACGCAAAAAAGAATTATTTTCCTATTTAACAGCATACAAGGTTGATTAAAATTATTAACCAATTTAGGAGGCCTTCAAATTAAAAACTAGCAATAATGAAGGCAAGAACTGCCTTTGCCTCTAAAACTGGATGATAGTTTTAATCAATGTTTTATGGCATTAAAGTAAAGGTTTTTTTTTTTATAGTGGTGAATATTTTAAGTTGCTCACATTGGTTTGGTAAACATTGTAGGCTTATCTTCTTCAAAGAAAGGTACGCCTTTGGCACGGGATCAGTCTTCTTCCAACAATGTCATGTTCCCTAGGGTGTCTGTCCACAAGGCATCTTAGTTCAGCATTCTCAAGCATCTTGATTTCAGTTTTTTTTTTCCAATTGACAAAATATAAATATCACATTCACTAGCAACTGATTCATTAAGCAGATTGAATAGCATCATAACTGCTCTTTAGCATGTATCTAATAATTTTTTAATTGTTGATCTCGATCCACCTGGATCACACAAATGAAGTGAGGCTGTATATTGGAATCTTTTTAACTAGCCTAACAATTAAACTCATAAATAATACTCATTTACCTCTAAAGAGGATATAAATAGTTAGGGGGTGTAAATAGTTTTTTCCAAAGTTGAGACCTCGCTAAATTTTTATCTTGTACCTGCTAATGGTAGATTCACTGCCTTTCATAAAAAATTTTAGGCAAGTTTTAAAGATACAAATATATAAAAAATATGATGCGTTGTAATATAGGATAATATTCAAGACAGCTATAGCCATCATTTCTGTGCACACCACCAAAAAATACAATGGTATGTCCATCATTTACATGAAAGCATTAAAAATGTTAAACAGTTACCAGCTGTATAACAGAAATTAAAAAAAAAAAATTATTTTAATCAAGAATGAATTTCAAAATTTGTGTAATAATGACTCTTTTTAAGTTGCTTGAACACCAAGGGCTGGAAAAAAAAATCACATTAATAAACTTTTAAATAAAAAGATGAGAAAATGTTTACATAGTTTTCATTTTTATTAAGGTACAATAAACATGTGTATATTTTGGTCTAACAGAATATGAAAAAATCGACTATTTTAAACATTTTAATATTTTTTCAGATTCTTGACAAGGAAGAGCTCCTTTGCATTCCTTTAGAAAAGTACTCATTCTATATTCTAGTTGAAAAGAGTCCTGAAAAAAAAAAAAAAAAAAAAAACTATAATAAAATTAAAGAATTCATTAACTATAACAAATTAACAATCACACTGTCAACTTTGTTTAAATTATAAAAAATACAAAAGCCATGAAAACTGTTTAGAAATGTCCTATTTCAAAAATGGTCTTTCACAAAGTTAAAAATGCAATTATTAAACTTAAAGTATAAGCAAGCCTGGACTTATGTTATTGATTCGATCATAGACATACTACTGTAATCAAAAAGTATTCAACCTTATTTCCTTTCATGTAAACTAGTGCGAACTCTGTGGCAGGGCAGTATCAGCAGATACATTTGACCTTAATGGGCATGCATGAATTCTTTCATTACTGCTTGACTTAGTTACAACCAAGAAGGCAAGCACCTGGGTTTGTTATGTTTTTCATACTTACTGTATCTCCATCTTGAACCACAATGCACTAACGTGTTGAGCAACACCATTCAGCAAGTCTTGTAAAAATCTTGATGCCGAGTCTGAAACAATCAGGAAAATTTTCTAGCACGCTTTCAGGAATAATGCTATGGAGATGACACAAAAGTCTGGTGCAATTGTTTCAAGGATGAACAAACATCTGTTCATAATGATCACAGTTCAGGCATGCCATCAACAAACAGGAATCTTGAAATTATGGAAAGTGTTTGTGCTTTGGTGATGGAAAACTGTTTTCTATTAACTTTTAGAAAAATTGAAAATGAACTTTGAAAATCTTACTGGTTAGCAAGGTTAATAGAATATTAACAGGTTGTCTTGTTCGCTATTCCCCCCATGGTAACATTTCTGGACGAGCTGTGACGTCACTGCTAGACCTTCCAATCTGTAGACCAGCGGCACTTCGTAGAAAAATGTTGGAAAACAGTATGGTTTTATTTAAAAATGCCTTGCTTTAAGCATCAATGAAATACGAGGCATGTTTTTTAAGTAAGTACCGTTTTGGAATTAAAAAAAGACGTGCAAAGATATCGCAATAATTTTATTTCTACATGAAAGCCTGTACCTTAATCTACTTTTCTACATAATTTCCGTGAATATTGAGGCACTTGTCATAACGTGGCACCAGTTTTTGAATACCCTCCTCATAAAATTCTGCCGCCTGACTTGTTAACCACTGTATCACAACTGTTTTGACTTCGTTATCGTCTTGAAGACGCTGACCACCCAGGTGTTTCTTCAAGTGCAGGAACAAATGGTAGTCGCTGGGCGCCAGATCAGGGCTGTATGGAGGATGATCTAGAGTTTCCCATTTAAAAGATTTGATGAGATCTTTGGTCCGATTAGCCACATGTGGACGGGCATTGTCATGCAGCAAAACGATACCCTTACTCAACTTGCCACGTCTTTTGTTCTGGATTGCACGACGCAGATTGTTCAATGTCTCACAATAAGACGCTGCATTGATTGTCTCATTACGAGGCAGAAACTCCACTAGCAATACTCCTTTTTTGTCCCAAAAAACTGTGCACATGATTTTCCGGGCAGAAATTGTTTGCTTAAACTTCACTCTTTTGGGTGATGATGAATGTCGCCATTCCATGGATTGTTGTTTTGATTCTGGTGTGACGTAGGCCACCCATGTTTCGTCACCAGTAACAATTTGGTCTAAAAAATCTTCACCTTCATTGTGGTACCGCTCAAGGAAAGTCAATGCACTGCCTAAACGTTGGGTTTTGTGCAAATCCGTCAACATTTTTGGAACCCAACGTGAACACAATTTCCGGTAATTCAAGTTCTCGGTCACAATGCGATACAAAACACTACGAGAATATTGAGGAAACCAGTCGCACATTGATGAAATTGTAAAGCGTCTGTTTTCTCTCACCTTTTCTTCCACTTTCTGCACTAAATCTTCATTAAAGACCGAAGGACGCCCACTCCGTTCTTCATCATGCACATTTGTGCGGCCATCTTTAAATGCTCTCACCCATTTCCTTACCATTCCATCACTCATAATGTTTTGTCCGTAAACTTCACAGATCTCACGATGAATATCGATCGGTTTTACGCCTTTAGCACTAAGAAATCGTATAACAGCCCGTACTTCACAATCGGCGGGACTCACGATTGTCGGAGGCATCTTAAACACTCAGTAAACAACGTATACAATGAAGAATCAGACTGTAATGGCGTCAGTGCGTAGACAAGAGATGTAGGTAACCAGCGCGCATGCGCGGAACGCCGACCGTAGCGCGGCGGCGGCGGAATCGCAAAACGGTACTTACATTAAAAACATGCCTCGTACATGAAATGTTTCCTAAAATAATGTGCTAACTCTGAAATATGACAAATGACCTCAAATTTGAATTCAAACCAAACTAAATTGCTGTAATTAACAGATGAAGGAGTCAAAAACAGTGGTTTGACAAATTATATACTAAGACAAGAATATGATTTTCCGGGTGATTTCGTATAACAAATACTTTCAGCTTCTTTTTTACACAAAATTTACATATTTCATGTGTAAACTGATAATCCTTATTAATATATTTACTTGCAAATATATTGTATGAATATGGATTTTAATATAGTATTTTTTAACAATCAATTTTACAACACATTAAAGATTTTAAACCACATATCCCGTTCAAATTCATTAAATAGAGACTGTGCACTTTACTGTCTGTATTATCTATTCAAGGTTTGAAATAGGATATAATTAATGAGAAATATGTTAAAATAGAGTTAAATAATATTTATTTCTATAAAACTCTCCATATTATCTTTATCAATTTGCAATTAAATTCATATTTCTTTAAAAATTTAATAATTTAAAATTTCCTGCATATAAATGCTATGGTACATATTATGTCAAGTAAAAGTAAGTGTACCATTCCGTTTCTAATAGTTTCTATACAAAAAATATTTGAACTTTATAATTTTCTGAAAAATGTCATCGATTTGATTTTAAAATATTTAAATTGTATCATTGTATGTTGAATGCATGTAATTAATATTTTCATTTTATATGCTTAAAGAAAACCCCTTTTCTATATATTTAATGATATACATCTGCTGTTTAATTTTGTTTATTTGAAGTCTTTGTGAATTCATTTACTTTCTTTTATGGTACAGATATTACTGTAGAATTCTGTCAATCGGCACTTTAAAATGCGACAGAAAATTGTGGAAAATAAAAGGTGGGGGGGGGGGGGGCGGGCGAAGGTATCATCTGGAATTTTATGCTAAAAGAAACAAAGGCTATTTTTATCATTTTATTCGAAGGCGATTTCTTTTTTCTCCGAAATTTGTCTAATACTTATGTGGAAGGTAGCTTCAAACTAAAAAGATTCCACTCAACGTTTGCTTTAAAATAAATAGGGGTAAATGTGTCATTTTAATGAGACTGTAAATATATTTTGTTTTTACAAAATTATTCATAAAATTACAGTAGTTTCTTTTAACTTATGAATATCCCTTTCTTGAACAAAAACCATTTTTATTGAATCGAAACTACTCTGTCGTACTCAGGATGAAGCCCTGCAATTTGACGGATCAAGATATAAATGCCTTAACAGAAACTTTATTAACAAATTTACTAACAAAAAAAAATTCTTAACAAACTACATTTGACGTGACTAATAATTATTATTGCAATGGTTTGATAAAATATGTGTTTTTAAATTTAAATCAATTACTGTTTTTTCTTCAGATGATTTTGAAAGTTTCCTGACTTTATCTCAAATCCGGACAATATATTTTTTCAAAAACATGTAACATTTTTTAACTACACAAAAGCTATGCATTGCCTGAAAATATTTATTCTAATTTATACTGCATTATTCATGCCTGTAAACCTCGGAATACAGTCAATATTTAAATGACGACTGATTTGCCCCATTTAGATTAGAAATATATATTTATATCCTCAAACCGATTCCCATAACGCACCTAACAACTATTGGCTCTTCTCTGACCATTCAATTATCTGTCAACACAGCAATCAGTAATCTTTGTATAAATTTCTCTTATTAAAATCTTAATAGCTTCCCCTCTCATCAAAAATTTGCTATTTCTTTTCATATCGACAGAATTTATTTTCGTAAACTTCACATTACTATGCATATACTGTTTTATTTTATTCTATATTGCTTGCATACAGTTACTATTGGATAAATATTTAAATAGTTTCTGATCAAAGTTTCTCAGTTTTTCTTGTCTGTCAGAAAACGGGTCAAGCAGTGATGTCACTCATCTTTCCTTCCGGGGACAAGATTTTCCACGAATGAGACAACCTTATATATAAGATATTCTACGGACCATGACTGGTCAGCACATTTTTTTTTTAATTTTTTATATTTGCATTATTATTCTCAAACTAAAGTAAATATATAACTGTAAAGCAAATACTACTCCATTTATAACATTACCTGTAACAAATAAGCAAGCATATCCACAAGTTTTAGGGGCAAAAACAAAGTTTTTTCGAAAGGGCAAATGAGACAGAGCCGCCACTCCAACAAAGGTAGAAAATGTCTGTCAACAAAAAAAATTTTCCTATGTAAATAAAAGCAAAAAGAAAAAGATTACTATTTAATTATATATATACATAAAATATATTTGTATTTGGCAATAAAAGTATGAAGGAAAACAAATCTGATGTGGTCAACATATGGTTTCCTTTCCATTATGCAATGACTTCACTTTTTTACAGTTGCAATAATATATACAGATTCATAGCACAAAGTTTGGGCTTTGAATTGTACATTCACATTTGGCACTTTTCTTGATGATAACATGTAAATATACAAGTTGATTATAAAAAAAAAACTTTGCAGATATATGAGCCCCTAGCGATCATACCGTTCCAGGAAATGTAAAGAAATTTTGGATGCAGGTATTTTAAGGTATGCGCTCAAGAATAATGTGAAAAAACAACAGTCCTGCTCTCACAGTTAGGGTTACAGTAACACAATTTTGAAATTTTCAAATTGCAATACCTACTTTTTTTTTATTGGAATGGGATTTTCACAGTGAAAAACCATAAATGGAGTTGAAACGGTATCTGCAACATGAAATACGTCTGAGCTAGGCAGACTAAGAAAAAAGTGAAAACAACAAATAAGATCAGACCAGTGACAGAAAAACAAAACATTTTATTGTTTATCATAAATTTTCTATGTGCTCGCCTTCACACACGATGACACTTTACATGCAACAGATGGTGGATAATACTGAAGCACATACCATGGCAAGAGAAATCTGTTGAACCTCATATGTGATGGTATCTTTCAAATCAAATAGAGTTTGCGGATTGCCTGTATACTCTTCGGATTTCATGTATCCCCACAGCCAAAAATCCACTGGAGTGAGATCGGGGGACCTGGGTGGTCACAGAAATATGAAATGGCAGGAGATAATTTTGTCACTAAATTGTTGTGTCAATAAACATTTCATAGAAGATCCCACATGTGATGGAGTGCCATTTTGCATCCACACGACGTCAGAGAAGGCATTTCACTCATTGCAATTCAGGAATGATGTAATTGGTTAACATTGCTTCATAGCGGTCGGTCACTCGTTACTGTACACGTACATAGGCCTGCGACAGTAACCTCTTAAGGTGCTTGTTATCCCGCACTACACAGTCACTTTTACGTGGAGTAACGCAAGTGAGACTACCCCATCATGGTGATTTTGGTCAGTCCAATGCATGCAGAATTCCCATTACTAGTCAAGGAGAAATGTGCCTCGTCCGTCCACAGAATGCATAAAGGCCATCTGTTATCATCGTCACACCGGATGAGGAATTCATTAGCAAAATCTAAACATAGTTGGTTATCATCAACTTGTGCAACATCTGGACATGCTGGAACCGATACAGAAACATGTGGAAAACAGAGCACAGAATCTTGCGGACAGTAGAATTCGGCAAATCCAGCATCTGTAAAACACCATATGCACCTGCAATACGACCTTCGTTTATTGTCTCATGCACTTCTGCAACAACCTTGACAGGAATGGAATGTTGTCCAGACCGAGATCGATCGCATGTGCAACCAGTTTCTTCAAATTTGCGTATCAAGTCCCGTACAGCTTGCACAGAACACAGGCATCATCATAGCCAATGGTTTGTGCGATAGACACGTGATGTCTCTGCGACATTTTGCTCATTCAGGTAATAGAGCTTTACCATTTCACCTCGCTGTTTCACTGTAAGCGTCATGTTGGTCAAGTTAAAGTGCAAGAAAGCAAGCAGTACTCAAATCACAATGCCTTTTCTTTCTCAAGGCGATGACGTCAACCATGACGGTGTCTTACACCAAACTTGGAAATCTGCATACTTTGGTCTCTTCTCTTTTCGAAGGAGATTCAGCAGGCTGGGTTCTGAGCCGAACACACAGTGTGAAATGTGACGTCAATGGAACAGAAATTCGTGTTCTGGTGAGCGCCACAGTTGTTATGACTTTTTTTTAGTCTTTGCTTAGCACTGGCATTTTTCATGCTGCAGGTACTGTTTCAATGCCATTTATGGTTTTTCACAGTGAAGATCACATTCCAATAAAAAAAAAGCAGGTGTTGTCATTTTAAAATCGTGTCACTGTAGTGTAACCCTAACTGTGAGAGCAGGACTTGTTTTTTCACATCATTCTTGAGTGCATACCTTAAAATACCTGCATCCAAAATTTCTTTCCACTTCCTTGAAAGGTATGAGCTCTAGGGGCAGCATATATATCGGCTAAGTTTTTTTATAATCACCCTGTACTTCAAAGTATCAAATTAACTCATATTTCATGCAAATCCAACTTGACAATTAGAAAAATTGACAGTGTTCGTTCAAAGTAGATAACCATCTAATCATTCATTCTGTATAAAACGTGAAATGCAAGGATAAATGAATAAAGTAATACTAATACCACAATGTTGTTAGTATTGAATTAATATTAGGTAATTGAAGTTTTATCAAATTTCACATAATATAATTATAATTTCATTTCAACACTATATCAAATATCTCAAGGAATGCCTATAAAAAATTTCTCCAGTGACCAATATGAAATATCTTTAAGCAAAATGACATATTCTGGATCAATCCGATTTAAAAAGATTCTTTGTCAGACTCTTAGCAGAAATTTTATGTTAATAAACACAAGTAAGGAAAGGTATGAGCTTTTAATGAGATAGAGACACAAAAAAATCGTAAAAATGGAAGAACATTTTCCTGATTGAATGATTAGACAGTTATGAATATAATTATACAGCAAAATGAAATAAATGCTATACAAAAAGGTCCTGCAGCTTTTCAGATACACCTTGAATATGGATGCTACAACAATTTATTGTTAGACTCAAGTAATCATGGACAGTGGAAGAAACAGGAATCGGAATATATGAAATACCTTGATCTTGTTCCATATGGTGATGGGAAAAAATGCTCAAATTTACAATCAGATGATCATTCTTGGATTTAAGAGATAATTTTTCCTACTTTTATTGTATTTTTTTAACCATGATATGTAAGAAAATTAAGAATTTTAGTACAAATTTAAGTAGTTTCAAGATCCTTAAAAATCAAAACCAGAAGCTTTTAAGGGCAGCAAGTACCCTGTTTATGATTCTTGCCAGTTTATCTTTTATAAGAAAGTCTGAAAGCAGATTTATGGTGAATGACAAATAGCTTGAAATGGAATATGAAAAGATGAAGTAGCATACCTGCCAACCTCAAAATGTTGAAATTAGTACAATTGACATCTAAAATTAGTACAAAATTAGAGTGCACAAAAACATTAGGCAATACAACTGAGGAAATTAATGAAATTAACCTTTATTGTACCTTGATATAGACATTCAATTAATTTTCAACACTGTAACATAAAAATGACATCTATTGGCCAAGAATTTGATTGCTAGAGTTTTTAAACATGTCATAGGTAACAGACTTTGCATTTTTTAAGAATTTGTCATCATATTTTTGCTCGTAACATTTTCCTCTTTGCATGGTCTTAATTAACAAATTTTCTAAATTTGCATCAGACATCGAAGGACGAAATTGTGTCTCATTTTTCTTTATTTGACTAAACATGCGTTCGCATTCAGCATTTCCATGTGCAGTTAAAATTGATAACATAACTGTGCCAAGCCTATCGTATTTTAAAGCACCATTTGCCAATTTTATGTAAGACCATTTAGTATTCCTCTTTAATATGTTCTGGTATATCACCTACCTGAAACGCAGAAAACTGAGCATGCAGCTTGTCTATCGCTTCTTCTTCACTCACTATCTTTGATATGCAACATAATAGGGAATCTGTGAATTGGATACAACTGACCATCATTGCTATTACTTCCGTCAGTTGCAATAGAGAATGGAGTCAACTTTAGCAAGTCCACCAATAATTCCTTTCCACTCGAAGCCATTTTATTCAGAACAGCACTAATCTTTGTCTTTCCACACTCATAATTTTTAGCAATCTCACAGCGAGTGAACATTTTTTTGAAAAATGGTCCATCATGATCAGCAACAGAAATAGGAAGGTTATGTTCAGTAATGAATGCAGTAAAAAGGCATTTTGCTTTAATAACATCGTTATCTCCAGTTGTTTGATGAAAAAAAGATCCAACATTTGAATTCTTTTCAAAATTAAATGCAAAATCACAATGTTTTTGAAACGCACGTGTACTTTTACATCGTTTAAGCTGCCATGTGAAATGCTTATATCACTCGCACACAATGAACAAAAGGCAAAATGCACACCTTTGCGAGACTGCATAATACAGGAAAACTCCCGAATGTAGGATTGTTTAAACACTTGGGAATATTGTTCAGGCTTTACTTTGGACATTTTGCCACAAGACACGATCACTATAAGTGAATTACAGAGGGTTGGATCCACATACGTAATTTTGGATGCAAATGGCGCCACGGCGACTGTGTTGTTTACTCCGTGAGGCGTTGCCACACAACTTGTTTAAAACCATCCAAATTATCTTGGAAGCCACGGCAGCTGTGTTGGTTATTCCGTGAGGCGTTGCCACGCAACTTGTTCAAAACTATCCCAAATTATCTTGGAAAAACTCTACAGAAAAGTACCCGAATTTGCGCACATCGGTTCAATTTGGCAACATTGATATAGAATTTATGGATTTTATGTTGTTGCCAAACATAGTGATCTTTATTTAGCAAACTGGAAAAAAAAAGCCCAATTTTCCCTAAAACCGGCAACACTAACGCAATTAATGTTTTTCCGATTTTCAAGTTGATGTTACCAAAACTAGCGATTTTCTACTAAAACTAGTGGTTTTCCGCCAAATCTAGCACAGTCACTAGAATTCGCTAACCTACGAATAAAACTATTAAATTCATACATTTTTTGATTATTTCGTATAATCGTAAAAATGAAACAAATTTCATACATTGTGACGGACAAATCGTACAAGTTGGCAGGTATGAAGTAGTCTTTTCTTAACACGTTAAGCGCTGAGCCTATTTTGTTTTCTTTTCCATTCAAGCTGCAATATGCTGGCTAGTCTTTGAGTTCCTACTAAATACTTCATCAGTTCTAAATGCTTATATTTTATTTTAAAATATAACCAAAAAGAATACGAGTATCACAGAATTTCAAAAGAAATTAGCTGTCTTATCTTTCACATTGTTGCTATGAAGGAATTCCAAGTAGAAATATTGCAATTATACATCTCAAATATCTTGTCACAAATTACAACAAAGATCTGGAAGAGCATCGAAAGTTCTAAGATATTGTAAAAAATGCTACGAAGACAATGCACATGATTTAGAAGAGATATTGCCAGAAAATTGACGAAACAAGTGACAACATTCTGTGAAACCTGCACAGGACAACTATTTATGTGTATCCAGTGTTTCAACAATACCTATTAAAATAATTTTTCTGATAAGAAGTAATATTTAGATACATTTTTTATAATATTCAAACTATTTAATTTTTAATTAAGAATATAATTTTTTAAATTATATATAGTCAGATCAATGGTGACGAATGCGGCTTAAACGGAAGTATATTGACAATCACTGGTGACTGATGCAGAACTCAGCATGTTAAATGATTTATTTTTAATTGTGTGATTTTATAAACAGGAACATAATTTATTTTTACAAATTAAACATTTAAATAATTACATTTGTAAACACGAAGCTGTAAATTGGAAAAGGCTGTATTCAGAATTTTTCATATGAGAGATTTTGCTACTCATTAATTTCAATCATAAAGAAAAAAACAAACATCCAGAAGTGATCAACTAATAAGATTGTTTCAAAATTTCTTAATGGCAGTGTTCGCATGAATTTTTTTTTTTCTAGGGGATAAAAATACCCTTTAAGGTAATTTTAAGATAATTCAAATTCAATTAAATAGTTTCTATTTGTTGCTTCAGTTATTGTAAACTGCTAAACATGTCCATAAACACACACACACACACTGATAATTTGTAATCCCTGATACTTTAAAAGGACATTTTTTTATAAAATACTAAAAAAATTTAGCAAATGAGTATGTGTAGCAAATGAATATGTGTTTGGCAACAAGTATATAATTCACCTCTGGTGTCTTCATAATTGTCCACAAAGTTGCGTCTTAATATTCATCCCCCTCTGGTGTCTTCATAATTGTCCACAAGTTCTGAAAACACCACCTCAGTCACCGGATTTAAACCCAATAGAACACATTTGGAGAGAACTGGAGGTTAGAGTGCTAAGAAATGACATTAAAATGAAAAGCGAACTAAAAACAGTAATGATCGAAGAATGGAGGTACATTGATGCAGAAATTACAAAAAACTAGTAAACTCTATTCACAGATGTTAAAAAGCTGTTGTGGATATAGAAGTTATCCTACTAAGTACTAATTTACCACAATATTATAATATTTACTGTATGTAGAGATTTTTTTTAAACTGTAGGTACGAAGAGTTTTGTGACGTAACTTTTTGATTATTAATTTTTTTTTAAAAAAGTTTTACTATGTATTTAAAATATTTTATAGATAGTAAAACTATGTATAAAATATATATAGTTTTGTTAAGAACATGTTATAAATATCATTAAAAAATTCCCATGCTGAAATATTAATTTTTATTAATGGATAGAGCAGTACTTCTTTGAAATTCGTAAGTTTACGAACAATTTTGGGAGCCACCTGTTTCTTCCTCTTAGATGCACATAAATAACTGTGAAATATGGAATGAAAAGTAGAAGATATCGCATTTGGTTTTGCCTAAGTTTTATGGCCGATTTTTCTTAGTTTGACAGAAATTTGTTTTAAACTCCGGTTATAATTAGTAATACAACTAATCAGTAATTTGAAATAAAATCACTTACCTTCAACAGATAACTTCAGTTGCCGTAGAACCAACTCAAAGTTTATTATATCTATGCAGAAAATGCACGTAAGTCATTTGTGCTTTTAAGATGTGAAAACAAGAAAAACCTTAACTAGATAACTAACCTAACTTTATATTAACTAGATTTGAAATGAAATCACTTACCTTCAACAGATAACTTCAGTGGCCGTGGAACCACGTTCATGCGCGCGCGCGCGGGGATCCAACTCAACGACAAATTCATTCAAATTTTCGTAAACACGGAATAAGTGTTGCCAGATACCAACTAGAAATTCTGAAAAGGATTCTCCAAAGATGCATATATTTTATTTTATTTTTTAACCAACGTTACATTCATGCAGAAGCATATTTATATTAAGAACTACAACTAATTAGTAATATTTAACTGTAAAAGAAAATCTTATGGATGAAAATAAAATTTTGAAAAATAATTTGGGGACTGTTTCCGAAATATCTCAGAATTCAATTTTTCTAGCTACAAATTTTCCAGTTCAAACATAATTGTATTTACCCAAGTTACAACAATAAATATATTCAATAAACACGAGGAACCATGTTTATTGAATGTAACTTTTTTTAAATCATGTGTTATACCACAGTCGGTCTACACCGTGTGTAGACCGGCTGTGGTTATACTTTTGAACTGATAATTTAGAACATTAGTGGCGTCTGCAATGGAGGGGGGGGGGGGGGTATTTGGGGATTGTGTCTCCACAAGAATCCATCGAACCCACTGAATTTCATAGAAACGATATATGGGAAAAATGGTAAACAAAATATTTGGAAACTGCCACTCCCCCCGTACACACATACAGAGAGAGAGAAGTAATTTCTGTCGAAGCTAATGTAGAAATTCAGGAATATTTTAATCTAATCACATATTCCGTATTACGACAATTTTATAGTTTAATTTTTTTGTAGGTTATTTCAATATAATTTTTTTTTGTGTGAAGTGTGAACTCGCCCGTCTACTGCACACGCAGAGACAGGGAAAAGAGGGTGATAACTACTCTAAAAGTGACACAAACATGTTCAATACGTCTTATATTGTAACTTTTTGCTAAAAACCTAAAAATTAGAAATTTTTTAGAAAACTATTTTTTCTAATTTGGTGTTACGATTCATAATAAGAGAACCCGTCCGCTTATGAAGGTCGAATTACTACAAAAGACGACTTTTTCAATTGCTTTTCACAGCTTATTGTTCATGTGCTTGGAACACTAATTATATTTGCCGACTGTCATTCTATGGCAAATTAACCATTTCAAAGAAACAACTAACATCACATATGAGTAGTTACATTCTTTAGTATATGAAAGGACCGAAATCAGAACTTTGTGTGGTCACCTTTGTTTCCTGTAATGAACAGAATACGATGTGACATACTTTTGTCAATGAGAAAATTCCAGTAGTCACTTAAAATGTCTTTGCACAAGGGCCACACGTACTTTACTGCGTCAATCAAAGATTCGAAATTTGATGGGATTTTTTTTGCTGAATTTTCGATAGGGTTTTAGTCGTGCCAGTCAAGCACGTTTATGTATTTCCTCTGCAGGTAATCCTGTACTACACTTGATCTGTGGCATGAAGTACCATCATGCATGTGCATCTGTGCACTTGCATATGAGTTACTAACTTTTTTCGTAACATATTCATATAAATAGAACCATTCATGGTAGGGCCTCTCGGCTAAAAGAACAATGAAGCAGTACCTAAAGCTGACATAACACCCCACATCACCTGACTTGGCAATGTTTCACTACGATAACAATGTATTTTTCATTAAACTTTTTGCATTTGGTCATACAACATGATTGTGAGTGATGCAAATTGACACAAAGTTGATTTATAGGAAAACAGAGCTTGACACCAATCTTGAACAGTCCACATTTTGCAAAGTAAAGCCTCTTTTTATCATTATAGCGTTTAGTTTACATTCATGAGACGTCGGGAAACAGCGCTAATACTATTATATCCTTTTGAATGTAGAAAAGACTTTATTTTCGTGTACGAACTCTTGAGAGAAAGCATAACAATTTGCCGTATAATGTTGTTACCAGATGGGCTTGTTTATTAGAGCACCCACTTCATCTTGCATCCACTTCATCACCTGTATCTTGATGTTTCGTGATAATGTTATAGATATCAGTCGTTCTAACATTCACATTTCTGCTTAAGCCATGTTCAGAGTAACCTTCATGATATAAAGTCACTATTTGTGACCTCTGAATAACACTTAATTTGTCCATTTTTCTCTATAAAGAAAAAATGTACACAACCTTTCAGCACAGTAGTGTCGTCAGAAAAAATTTGAAGGAGGGGTAGAGTAACTCAATGGTATTTGATTTTCCATTTCTATATATATAATTTCTTAGAAATTCAAAGTGCTCGATGAGAGTGAGTTATGAGCTCCAAATCCCCTTTTGACGACGCTTCTATCTCAGACTGAAAACCAGAAGAAAACTGACCCTTGAACTTTTACCCCCTTCAACATATGTCTCTGTAAGATGATGCAACACCGCAGGAAGCAATACGGTCAGTGAATACGATTAGGTGGTTTACAATTTTCGCAAATGACTGTATTTCAGATCATTTCCAAGGGATATTGAGGATCAAAATACGGTTCTCTGTGATGAAATCAAAATTTCGGTTAAAATGTATATAATTTTTACCTTACCATAAAAGGAAAAGCGCTCTTTCAAAAAATTTCACATTTCAAGATATAACACATTCAAAGTGATCACTTTTCGGAAAAACTAAGGTTTCAAATGCGAGATAAATCGTAAACGAGGCTTTTAAGAAGTATGCTCAACGAAAATAATCTTGTAAAGAAATACATTCTTCCTGAATATTGAAACTTCATGAATTACATCCTACGGCTATAGAAAAGAGAAAATTAAAATCAAAAAATGATTTCGGTTTCGTTTCACACCAAAATCGAAAATTTTCCTTCCCAATTTGATAGGGCAGAAAATTTATAGGTTTCATACTACAAGAATACATACATATATCTAGTGGTATAACTAGAGATTTTGTCAAATATCCCTGTTTTGTATTCTAAACCTTTTCTATACAATGTCCGCCGTAGAATAACATAATAATAATTTAAATTAAAAATAACATTCACTTTTTATTAATATATTTTGTTCCATTTTCGGAGTTTTTCGATTAAAATCACAATTTTAGTCCTTTTCATAGGCAAACTAATACCTTTCCAGTCCAATTTTGATATCGAGGTTATTCTATAGATTCTATACTGAAATACAGCATCAGATAAATAGGTTTGAACAGTTAATTCTTGGAAAAATATATGGATCGAAAACGCGATTGGACGAGATTGTATAATTTTCACGCCCTATACAAAATAAAAAAAAAATTGAAAAATATTAAATACCCTATTTTGTTCTACGTATATTGTCTTGAAAAGAAAATACATTCCCTCGGAACATTTTTCATAAAAATACTCCGGTACTTAGACAAAAACTCTGGATGTTTAAAGGCTGAAATCCCGTTTTCAGCTCTTTTTCACGGGCAAACTAATACCTGCCTGGTACTATTTCGATATCAGGGATGCACTATGTATTCCACACTAAAATAATACATCAAAAAATTATGTTTGAACATTTAATTTCTGGAAAAAACTACAGGTTAAAAATGCGATTTTACGCGATTGTGATCATAATCTTCACACACTAAACCAAGAGAGAAAAAAAAAGGAAAAATTAATCAGCCTATTTTTTTCTACGTATAATATCTTGCAAAGAAAATACATTCTCTCGGAACATTTTTTAAAAAACTACTCATGCACTTTGACAAAAACTTTCGATGTTTATCGACTGAAATCCCGTTTTCAGCTCTATATCACGGGCAAACTAATACCTGCCTGGTACCATTTCGATATCAGGGATGCACTATGTATTCCACACTAAAATAATACATCAAAAAATTATGTTTGAACATTTAATTTCTGGGAAAAACTATACGTTAAAAATGCGATTTTACGCGATTGTGATCATAATCTTCACACCCTAAAGTAACCAAGAAAAAAAAAAGAAAAATTAAGCACCCTATTTTGTTCTACGTATAATATCTTGAAAAGAAAATACATTCTCTCGGAACATTTTTTAAAAAACTACTCATGCAGTTTGACAAAAACTTTCGATGTTTATCGACTGAAATCCCGTTTTCAGCTCTATATCACGGGCAAACTAATACCTGCCTGGTACCATTTCGATATCAGGGATGCACTATGTATTCCACACTAAAATAATACATCAAAAAATTATGTTTGAACATTTAATTTCTGGGAAAAACTATACGTTAAAAATGCGATTTTACGCGATTGTGATCACAATCTTCACACCCTAAAGTAACCAAGAAAAAAAAAAAAGAAAAATTAAGCACCCTATTTTGTTCTACGGATAATATCTTGAAAAGAAAATACATTCTCTCGGAACATTTTTTAAAAAACTACTCATGCACTTTGACAAAAACTTTCGATGTTTATCGACTGAAATCCCGTTTTCAGCTCTATATCACGGGCAAACTAATACCTGCCTGGTACCATTTCGATATCAGGGATGCACTATGTATTCCACACTAAAATAATACATCAAAAAATTATGTTTGAACATTTAATTTCTGGGAAAAACTATACGTTAAAAATGCGATTTTACGCGATTGTGATCACAATCTTCACACCCTAAAGTAACCAAGAAAAAAAAAAAAGAAAAATTAAGCACCCTATTTTGTTCTACGGATAATATCTTGAAAAGAAAATACATTCTCTCGGAACATTTTTTAAAAAACTACTCATGCACTTTGACAAAAACTTTCGATGTTTATCGACTGAAATCCCGTTTTCAGCTCTATATCACGGGCAAACTAATACCTGCCTGGTACCATTTCGATATCAGGGATGCACTATGTATTCCACACTAAAATAATACATCAAAAAATTATGTTTGAACATTTAATTTCTGGGAAAAACTATACGTTAAAAATGCGATTTTACGCGATTGTGATCATAATCTTCACACCCTAAAGTAACCAAGAAAAAAAAAAAAGAAAAATTAAGCACCCTATTTTGTTCTACGTATAATATCTTGAAAAGAAAATACATTCTCTCGGAACATTTTTTAAAAAACTACTCATGCACTTTGACAAAAACTTTCGATGTTTATCGACTGAAATCCCGTTTTCAGCTCTATATCACGGGCAAACTAATACCTGCCTGGTACCATTTCGATATCAGGGATGCACTATGTATTCCACACTAAAATAATACATCAAAAAATTATGTTTGAACATTTAATTTCTGGGAAAAACTATACGTTAAAAATGCGATTTTACGCGATTGTGATCATAATCTTCACACCCTAAAGTAACCAAGAAAAAAAAAAGAAAAATTAAGCACCCTATTTTGTTCTACGTATAATATCTTGAAAAGAAAATACATTCTCTCGGAACATTTTTTAAAAAACTACTCATGCAGTTTGACAAAAACTTTCGATGTTTATCGACTGAAATCCCGTTTTCAGCTCTATATCACGGGCAAACTAATACCTGCCTGGTACCATTTCGATATCAGGGATGCACTATGTATTCCACACTAAAATAATACATCAAAAAATTATGTTTGAACATTTAATTTCTGGGAAAAACTATACGTTAAAAATGCGATTTTACGCGATTGTGATCACAATCTTCACACCCTAAAGTAACCAAGAAAAAAAAAAAAGAAAAATTAAGCACCCTATTTTGTTCTACGGATAATATCTTGAAAAGAAAATACATTCTCTCGGAACATTTTTTAAAAAACTACTCATGCAGTTTGACAAAAACTTTCGATGTTTATCGACTGAAATCCCGTTTTCAGCTCTATATCACGGGCAAACTAATACCTGCCTGGTACCATTTCGATATCAGGGATGCACTATGTATTCCACACTAAAATAATACATCAAAAAATTATGTTTGAACATTTAATTTCTGGGAAAAACTATACGTTAAAAATGCGATTTTACGCGATTGTGATCACAATCTTCACACCCTAAAGTAACCAAGAAAAAAAAAAAAGAAAAATTAAGCACCCTATTTTGTTCTACGGATAATATCTTGAAAAGAAAATACATTCTCTCGGAACATTTTTTAAAAAACTACTCATGCACTTTGACAAAAACTTTCGATGTTTATCGACTGAAATCCCGTTTTCAGCTCTATATCACGGGCAAACTAATACCTGCCTGGTACCATTTCGATATCAGGGATGCACTATGTATTCCACACTAAAATAATACATCAAAAAATTATGTTTGAACATTTAATTTCTGGGAAAAACTATACGTTAAAAATGCGATTTTACGCGATTGTGATCATAATCTTCACACCCTAAAGTAACCAAGAAAAAAAAAAGAAAAATTAAGCACCCTATTTTGTTCTACGTATAATATCTTGAAAAGAAAATACATTCTCTCGGAACATTTTTTAAAAAACTACTCATGCACTTTGACAAAAACTTTCGATGTTTATCGACTGAAATCCCGTTTTCAGCGCTTTTTCACGGGCAAACTGATACATGCCCGGTACCATTTCGATATCAGGAATGCACTACGTATTCTACACTAAAAGAATGCACCAGAAAAATAATGGTGAACATTTATTTCCTGGAAAGAACTATGGGTCGAAAACGCGATTGGGCGCGATTGTGATCATAATCTTCACACCCTAAACTTAAAAAAGAAAGAAAGAAAAAAAAAACCCTTTATGTTTATCGATTGACATCACGTTTTCAGTTTTTTTAGGGGTAAATTAATACCTTTCCCATCCCATTTCGATATCAGGGATGCACTGTATGTTCTACATTAAAAGAATACATAAGAAAAATAGGTTTGAACATTTAATTTCTGGAATAAACTATGGATCAAAATCGTGATTGGACGTGCTTTTAATCACACCACAAACTAAAAAATTTAACTAAATTGTAGCCCAATTCGTACCATAATCCATTCTTAAATAGCTCAGGTTTTTTCCCCATTTAAATTAAGAAAAAAAAAAATGAAAAATTGGAATTGTTGGGCCAAATCATTACTATAGCTTGTTACCCTTCAATTTAGAGGACTTGAAAAAATCTTTTGATTGATACCATACTTGAAAATGTCCGAGTCCACCTGGGGTAATGACTTCACTCATACAAAAATTGTATCGCAGTTTCTTTTCCCAACAATGATGGTATTTATTATTGAACCATAAATAAATATTTTTATGTATGAATATGTCAAATTTTGTCCCATGTTATAAAAATATAAAATTTCGAATCAAGTTCTAAGTTTTCGCAGGAATTTAAAAAATTTCCTTCTAGTTCTAGGTTTTTTTATAACAGACCCGAATATAAAGTTTCGCGAAAAATCCATTAATATTTGTTGCAGTTAGTATACAAAAAATCGACCACAGTACAGACAGAGGGATATCACTCCAAAGATAATCAAAACATGTTCAGGAGGTCCTAAAACATATATTAGCATTAAACTCTTGAATACGTATATTTTTGTGGAAACAATACCATCTCTATATTATATTATATAGTATGAGAAAATAAAGATGAAAATACATTAATACAGGAACACATAGAAACAATAGATTTTAATATTTAAATTTTTACTGATTTAAGGCTGAAAATCGCAAACAGACTCAAAGGAAATCTTAACCTTTGAGAAAGAAGGAAAAAGAGAGAGAAAATTGAAAAGTACATTGGTCTAAAATACTTTACGTGCTATTCGTGCTACTATTGCTCGGCGAATTGTACGCTCTTTCGATACAGATATTGAACGTTCTATGTTGTACTATTATAGCATGCCGAATATCACGTTCTTCTGACACGGTCTTCGGAACGTTTTTATTGAACTATTGTAGAACGTCAAACAGTACACTTTACACGCACAAAAATTGAACGTTCTATGTTGAACTATTATAGAACTTCCAATATCACGTTCTTTTGGCACAGATAAAGAACGTCTTATATTGTACCATTGTAGAACGTCGAACATCACGTGCAAATAACACCAAACACCGTTATAACACTTATAACACTATCTTTGAACGCACTCTGAACGTACTCTGAACGTGCCGGTGCTACTTGGGATAGTGTTACATATTTTTCAAATATGGAATTTTGTAATAGGCCTAATATTCAAAAGTAACTACATTGATAAATTGTTTCTTAATTTCATGGGGTTGCATTTCTTAATAATGAATTTACAGATAACTGCGGCATGTGTATAAAGGATGACATAAGGGGGTGACCAATAGCCTCTAGCATGCACTCTTTCCTTCAGTGTTTGGTTTCAGTGTGATCTGCTAGAGGATATTTATATTCTTGGGGATGGGGAGGGGGGGGGCTCACAACTGACTGATTTGAGCTTGAATGGGAGAAGTCTAATCACCTTTCCTTTTATATAAAGTACTTTAGAGTGTATGGAGAATGAAGGGTGATTGAGCCAACAGGTGTAAAGGGAGTTGGGGGAATAACTATCAACCCCTCAGCAAAATCTGCTGATATTTAAAAAATGTTATCTTACGGCACCCACTAATTTTTCACTCGCAATTCATCACAGTTTGAGAACAAAGCAACCCTAGCCTAATTCCTGAGGCTACTTGACTTTTAGTATCATTAACCACATGGAAAAGAACTGCTCCAAGCCTGAAAGGAGATGCATCACAGGCTAAATAAAAGGGTAACTTTTTGTTGTATGGCAGCTTCAGACATCATAATATTCTTTATTTGTAGAAAACTTCCTCAAACTCAAGTGACCATTTCCATGGTGTATCTTTATGCAACAAATTGCAAAGTGGAGTCATTGCAGATTTGGAATAACCTTAGCATAGTAATTATAGCCAAAATAGCCCTTCATTTCATTAATAATATGTTTGTTAAATAATTTTTTATTTTTGTATATAACACAAAATAATTATAAAAATTTTAAATTAATGAAAATAAATTGCAAAAGTGAGAAAAAAAATGATCATTTGCCATATCCCTAATGATGCGGAAAAATTTGCCATGTGTGAGTGCCAATTTCACATGCAAACAGATTTCTAGATGTTATGTAAGATTGGAAAAACTTCAATCTCAAAATTTGTGACATTCATGACAGATTTCATAACGTTTCCAGAATTTTGTGACCCTGCTTAAGGAAGAGAGATTTTGGAATTCTCAAGGAAAATATTTTCGCCCACAGAAGAAAATTCTTCTGGCAAAACATGAGAAAAGTGGAAATACTTGGGAAAATAAAAGTGGAAATTCACAGAAGAATCTCATGCCTGTTCTTGAGTTGATAACTTTATTTATACTACTGGCTGCTGGAACTTCAATATTACTAGAACCATGCTGAGTTAATTCTATTCCTATTGCTAGCTTCTTCTAACTTTACATTCTTTTTAGCCAGCAACCGTTTTTGTATTGATTCACAATGCAATTGAAATACAAAACGATTCCAAAGAGCTTTCTGCAATTCACACGTTGATATGAGACACTTCAGCTCTACCAAATATTCGACAATGCTTTCCTGTTCATCTTAATTTTTTCTATGGAAACTAAAACACTCAATAATAGTTATTGGTGTAGGACGAAAGTGTTGCAAAACCTTTTTGATAAGAATATTGAGTACACAATCCTTAGGAAGTTGTGTCATCAACAAATTGTGCAATAGCTTGTACGCTTTCAGTCCAAGTATGGAAATTAAAACAGGTACCCGTTTTGTCATTTCCAAGTAATTAGCAAAGAAATATTGCTCCAGACATTCTACATATGGTGAAAACTCCTCATTACTGTCATCAAATACTGGTAATTGCCTGACTTAGCCTAATTTTGACATAGAGATACATTACTGGTTATATACAAACTTTACAGTTTTCCACTATAACTGCTTGATGAATAGTCTCGTCGTCATTTATAATATACTCATTAAAAATGAACTATGAACTTTATTCGCTAAAGCACACACATTTAAGGAGTGTTTCACTCAAGGACTCCCCTATACCATCAAAGCAGTTTTTTAAAAATGAGTATTAATAAAAAAATACTGAATATGAAAGCCTAAAATTTGCTTTGCTTATAAACTACGCATTTTTGAAGCTTACAAATAGAACACTCTTAACCAGAAAATCTATAGAAAATAATCCATGAAACTTACTTTTTATCAGCAAAAGTTAGAATTTTGGGCATTATATTGTGGTGCCGTGCCATCTACATGTAAAAAGTTTAAATTTTGAAAATCGCCAAAATTGGAGACAAATTCCAGTAACCCATGCTAGCATGTCATCAGATTTGTGGCGGTGAGTTCCTTTCATCTGAAGGTAATGGGTGGGAACCATTAACCAAGAGTAGAGATCAGTGATGTGGAGCATTTCGCCTTGTACTATTTCTTCTGCATTCAGCTTCAGGGGGTTCTGTACTTCTGTTCCTTTGCTGGTGACATTGTAATCTCTTAAGAAATTATGGATCCTGGTAGTTTGTTGGATTTGGGTTAAAAAATCCATCTGGTGTATTTTAAAAATATGTTTATTTAATGTATAAATTACATATGTATATGATAATATAAAGAGACATTTCTGCCTATAGCAAACTTTTGATACTTTCAAAGAACCTCCAAATATAAAGTTATGTAATGCTTACACATAATATAGCTTACACAATGAAGTAATGTAGTAATACATATATCGCCTGAAGTAATTAATATATGTTAAATAAAATAAATTTGTATATACATTTATATACAAATTACATAAAACATCATAATACACTCTTTTGCAATGAAAAGGAAGCACGATGAAGAAAGTGACTGTTTCCAAAATTCCTTCCCGTTTTCTTGAACGGTATGATTGTTAGGAGCTCATATATCGGCAAAGTTTTTTTACAATCACCCTGTATTATAATAAAAATATATGAAATTCCAATAATATATATATATATATATACCTTTTTGTTAAAAACAAAATGAAGCACCATGAAGAAAGTGACTGTTTATATTGAAATTAAATATGTGTACAGCACATACACAGGTAAAGAAATGATGACAAAATGAAGGTCGTAGGACCCATCAATAGTTAGCAATTGCACATTGAATTTTCAAATCAGTAATTGGTGAAACTCCCCTTGGTGGCAATGCATGCTTGTAAATGTCTAGGTCCCCACTGAATGATGTCTATGCCTTGTCGCGGTGGTGGGGCTTGTGTGTTCCAATGATCCTGAGAGCTATGCCGGCGGTAGCTTTTTGCTACTGGTAGGGTCTCCCATGCCGGACAGGTCAAAGGTGAGGCTCCCGACTAAATAAGACATCCTGGTCCTCCAGGTTGGGGGTTGGAAGTGAGACACCAGTCCCACTCTGTAAAATCCTCAGGGATCCATTTCTTTTGTGGACACGGGTGTTGCTATCCCGAGGTACCCGAGCAAACTTTTTCTTCTAGCTGCAGATTGCATCAATGCCAAGCCCCTAGTAAACTTCACTTCTACCTTATGGGCCTTAGTACCACTCTTCGGCCTCTGCTGTAAGGTATACCGTTTGGGCTCGGGAACGGGACCAGGTTGTTGTGTGGCGAAAAGGGCGAAGCGGCGTGCATCTGTAGTATTGCTTTCAAGAAACGTTTGCAGTAAACGGTTCCAGAGGTCGAGTCCCTTGGTTGCGTTGGTTGGATGGTGGGGAGCGTTTCATATCGAGAAATCCCCCTTGGATCCTTGCTGATCCCTGGGCCCAGTGTACCTGGTGCACGTTATGACCCGCTCCTTATCATCTAGCTTTGCGAATGACTCCGGCGGTTACACTTTTCACGTTAGAAAAGTGTGGGGAGACGAGGCCTAGCGGGGGCCTCGATCGAACTGGAAGTAATCCGTGGTTCCTTTTCCTATCTTATGGTTACAGCATGGAGAAATCAGATTGGGCTCTTTCGAGTTTTCCTGATTCTCCGTGTTGCGACGATGTAGATGAGGAAGTGTTGAAAGGATTGGGCACATCTTCGGATGTTTCCCAATCAACCATTGAAACAACCCCTCTGGGGTCGGATCATGGAAAAAAGGAGGAAGCCTGCAGTCCGGCTGTGGAAGGAAGTGGAGTCGCGAACTTTGGTGACCGACACACTGAAACCACGGCTGTGACGCAGGGTATACTCACCAAAGCACAGAGGCGCAGGAGGAGGCGCACGCCTAGGCAGTTGGACCAGAGGCTTGCAAAAGCTGGCACTGTCACAGAGAAGGTCGGAGGCACCAAACGACTTAGGTCGGCAGGAGCCACACCTTCTCCAAGGGATCTAGTCGTCAAGAAGAGATCAAGGACGGACATCCAACCTGGAACATATGCTCAGGCAGTCCAGGTTATTAAGATGGCTATTGTCAAGAAGTCCTTCCCTTCTAGTAAGCTGAGCAAGGAAGAGGTTGATATCATCCAGTTGGTGACTCTCGGTAAAATAGATGAGATCCCAACTGGTGAGCAACTTCCGAAGATTCATCTCTTCAGCTCAAACGCTGGAGCTGTGATTCTTCATTGCAATGATGCAAATACTGTGGAATGGGTCAAGAGAACCTTCCATAACAACAGTCAGGTTCTGGGAGAGGCACTTATGGTCTTGAGTGCTAATGACCTTCCCAAACCTGTCAAGGTGGCATTTAAAACCAGGGATGTGTACACAAAGGAGCCGAGCGTCTTGCTGAAACGGCTGAACCGTTTCAACCCGGAGTTGAAGTCTGAGGAGTGGCGTGTTCTGCAAAACTTTGTGGAACCCCACTCTGTAAGATGGATCTTCGAGGTGGATTCGGAGGCTGCGGATGCGATTCGCAAAGCTGACCTTGGTGCATTCACCGGTTTGGACCGTGGAGTCTTTAAGATTCTTCGTGATCCAAACGAAAAGCCTAAGGGGAAGATGGAGATGGAGGAACAGCCAGCAGAACGGGCGACCTCCTCTCAGGTAAGTATTGGTAGTCTTGAGACTATGATACCTAGACTTAACGAACTAGAAATTGCTTCTGGTTCAGATGTTACACTTCATGCTAACCCTCCGATCTCGGATGATGAGTTGGAAAAACGCATGAAGGATTTTGACAATGATATCATGCTGGATGCTGATCATTGTCATGATACTAGGTGAATTTCTTTCTCCTAGTCTTTCGGTGCCCTTTTCTTCTTTTTGTTTATGGGCTGTCTTAAGGTTGTGCAAATTAATCTGCATCACAGTCGATCTGCCTCTGCTATTCTTAGCAAAAGGCTTTTCAATGGTAGAGCTGATATTGCTCTTATCCAAGAACCCTGGACCTGTAATGGAAAGATTTTGGGTCTAGGGATCAAAGGATTTAGTGTCTTTTATGACACATCCTGTACCAGACCCAGAGCCTGTATTGCTGTTAGCAACAAGCTCAATGCTGTTCATCTGATTAAATTCCTTGATGGTGACAATGTTGCTATCAATGTGAAACTTAAAACGGACGAACATATGATGGATTACATCTTTGCTTCTGCCTATCTTCCTTATGAAGACAAGGAAACTCTCTCTAAGGTCATTATTAATCTTACTGAGTAATGCAATGGTAAAAAAATGATCATTGGTTGCGATGCAAATGCCCATAATACTATTTGGGGTAGTAGTAATTGTAACCGCAGGGGTGATGATCTTTTGGATCAGATCCTTCTTCATAAGCTCTATTTACTTAATAAGGGTAATACCCCTACCTTTGTGACCTTAAAACGTCGCGAGGTTTTGGATATTACCCTGTCGAAAGCCCAGACCATCCGTCTCGTCCGAGGACTTAGAGAAGCAATTTGGATGGCCGGGAAAGGATATTACCCTGTTGTTGTTGTTGAGACCCAGACCGTCCGACCTACCAGAAAGGTGTAAGGTAACTGTTTGGACGGCCGGGAAGTGCCAACCAATTTAGACCGGAACCCAGTGGGGGAGGCATCCACAGGGACCGTACCCTCCTTCCCCTACCACCAACCTCTCGGAAGGACTTACGGACCCACATGTTTAACGTGATCGTACTCCGCATGAACACGGGGATATTACCCTGTGTAATAGTTCTGCTTTTGAGTCCGTAATTGATTGGAGGGTTTCAGATGATATATCTTTGTCTGACCATCAATTAATTTCTTTTTTTGTTAAAGGTCCTGTAACTGTTTTAGAGGACAAAGGTAGGAACCCTAGGAAGACGAATTGGGGTTCCTACAAAGAAGACCTTAGGGCCAATTTGGTGAAACACATTGGTGAGTATTCCTCTACTGAAAGCGTGGATCTGGCTGTTGACTTTGTGCAACAGGCCATCATCGGCGCCTTTTATAAAAACTGCAGAACCACCATAGCTGACTCCCCAAGGACTGTTCCTTGGTGGACTAGTGAGCTCAGCCGGTTGCGTGGGAAATGCAGAAAGCTCTTTAATAGAGCCAAGAAGAATGGTGATTGGCAGACTTATAAATCTGCCCTCACCACTTATAATAAAGCAGTTAGGGATGCCAAGAAAAATTCTTGGAGAACATACTGCGAAGGTATTAAAGATACTCCTGCCGTTGCAAAACTTGTTAAGTTGATGGCTAGAGACAGAAATTGTAAACTTAACACTGTTAAGAAGCCCAATGGTGACTTTACTGTCACTGGTGAGGAGACTCTTAGTGAGCTCTTCAGAGTTCACTTTCCGGTTTCTCATCCTGTTGTTCAGAATGACAGTGGAATTGCTTGCCCCACCTTGTCTGACGACAATAGCTGGGGTATTGCTAGGAGCATTGTTACTCTTGATAGGGTTAAATGGGCAATTAATTCCCATAAACCCTATAAAACTCCGGGAACTGATGGCATCATTCCTATTCTTCTCCAGGAGGGAATAGAGATGCTTGCTCCTATTCTCTGCAACATCTACAGTGCTTGTATTGCCCTTGGTTATATACCAAATGCGTGGAGGCATACTAGGGTAATCTTCATTCCAAAAATTGGAAAGGACAATTACTATGAGGCCAAATCTTTTAGGCCTATCAGCCTTACGTCTTTTCTGCTTAAGACTATTGAAAAACTTATCGATAGGTATTTAAGGGAAGTGATTCTGGCCTCTAGGCCCTTGTCTAGTTCTCAACATGCCTATCAACCGGGCAAATCTACGGACACTGCTCTTTACAGTCTCTCCTTTATTTTAGAGAGAAATCTAAATGCCAAGGAAATTGCTCTTGCTACCTTTCTTGACATTGAAGGTGCCTTCGATAAAGTACCCATTGACACCATTCTTGTTGCTCTCAACAGAAGAGGTGTTGATACCACGATATCTTATTGGATTAAGAACCTGCTATCTAACAGGTATATCTGTGCATCTTTACTTGGAGAAAGTATGACTGTGCATGCACTTTCGGGCTGTCCACAAGGGGGTGTGCTCTCACCAATTCTTTGGTGTCTTGTTGTGGATTCTCTTCTGGATAGCATTGATGTCTCTGGTGTTTCTTGCATTGGATATGCTGATGATGTTGTCATCGTTGCCAGGGGCAAATTTGGCAACACTGTCTCTGACATGATGTCTACTGCTCTTAGGAGGGTTGAAGCATGGTGTAAAAATGCAGGTCTTACGGTTAATCCGCAGAAGACTGCTTTAGTTGCGTTTACAAGGAAACGCATACTTAATCTTGGGAATATTTGCTTATTTGGGCAGAAGCTTATTTGCTCCAAGGAGGTTAAATTCTTGGTAATTTACTTTGACAAGGAACTTAATTGGAAGAGACACTTGGACTACTGCACAACTAAAGCCAGAAGAATCTTCTGGTCTTGTAGGAATGCTATTGGGAAAACCTGGGGCCTTAATCCCAGAGCTATTCATTGGATTTACTCGATGATAGTCTGTCCTATCATTTCTTATGGATCCATTGTTTGGTGGTCCAGAATTAGAAATGAAACTGCTAAACTTGATTTAGTTAAGCTTCAAAGGATGGTGTGCATTGCAATCTCCGGATGCATGAAAACCACTCCTACTGCATCTCTTGAACTTTTACTTGGTTTGCATCCGCTTCATATGCGTATTGAAGCAGAGGCACTTATCTGCATGAACAGACTCAAATATCTGAAACACTGGAAAGATTACTCAAGGTATCTATCTTGGGGCGAACTTAACAGTAATGTTGCTAGGCATCCTTATTTCTGTATGCCACCTGATGGCATACACGTCAAATTTACGTTTGATAAGCCTTATGAAATTCTTGTCCCCTCGCGGGATGATTGGAAGAGGACTCCAACCTACAATAAACATAATTGTTTTGTATGGTATACTGATGGCTCGAAGATTGGCACTAGTACTGGTGCGGGAGTCTGCTGCCCTGATGATGGCACTAAGCTATCTTATCCGCTTGGCAATTTTGCTACTGTCTTTCAGGCTGAAGTATTTGCCATTCTTATGTGTTGTAGAATTTGCTATGACAGAAAGTACGAGAATAGCCAGATTTTCATTTGTTCTGACAGTCAGGCTGCTCTTATGGCTCTGGGGAAATTCACTGTGACGTCTTCCCTTGTTTGGGAATGCTATTAAGCTCTCTGTAAAATTGCTAGTAATAATAGTGTCATTCTGTACTGGGTGCCTGGTCATTCGGGCATTCCTGGCAATGAATTGGCAGATGAACTTGCTAGGAAAGGCTCTAATACTCCTTTTGTGGGCCCTGAGCCAGCCTTGGGTATACCCAATGATCTTATCAGAAGAATTGTCTTTGACATCTTCAGGAAGCTTCAATGCAAGAACTGGCGTGACACTAAAGGGCAAAGGCAAGCGAAAATTCTCAATTGTAATTGCCCTAGTGCACGTCAAAAGGAACTTTTCAGGCTCAGTAGAACTGGCATCAGGAGAGCTGTTGGGCTCCTTACTGGGCACTGCACTCTCAAGAGACATCTTAATATTATGGGTGTCTCCAAAGATTCGCTTTGCAGAGGCTGCAATTACAGCGAAGAAACTGCAGCTCACATTCTGTGTGAATGTGAGGCCTACTCTGCTCACAGATTCGAACACATTGGTCGTCATGTGATTGAACCCTGGGAGCTGAACGACATTCCTGTCAAGTGCCTGCTTATTTTTGCATCGGCTACTGGTCTCTTCTCTTAGGGACCTTCACTTTTTGGGGTAGTACAATAGACCTCTGGTCGATGTGCTAGGCTCTTTTGGAGCCACCCACCTTTATATCATTCATTCATTCATTCAAATGTCTAGGTAAGGAGTGATAAAGTTTCCTAATGTCATCCTGCAATACATTCTGCCAAGCATTCCTTAATTGTTGCTCCAGATCTGCTACATTTCGGGATGCCCAAAATAAAATAAATTTGCGCCCTAGCATGTCCCATACATGCTCGATTGGCGAAAGGTCTGGTGACCTTGCTGGCCAAGGAAGAGTATCAACAGCATGGAGACAGTCCACAGATATGCAAGACATATGTGGTATTATCTTGTTGGAAAATAGCCCCAGAATGACGTACCATGAAGGGTAACGCAATAGGCCACAGGATTTTATCAACATATCATTGAGCTGTTAAATTTATACGCAGGATGATTAGGGGCGACCTGCTGTCGTAAGAGATAGCACCCCCACACCCTCGCATCAGGGGTAATGGTTGTGTGCTTGTGTAAAACAAAGGCTGATTGGGACCGCTGGCCCTGGCTTCTCCACATATGTACCTGATGGTCATCAGCTGAAAGACTGAAGTGTGATTCATCGCTGAATGCTATGCAATGCCAGTCTGCTGGCAGCCATGATGCTCGAATACGACAGCACTCCAAACGACTCTGTTGATGTTGTAGGGTTATGGGCAGACGTCTTAAAGGCCGCTGTGAGAGTAACCCCACATCAGCCAAGCGCCGTGAGATGGTGGAAGGTACCATGGGTGATATGGAAGAGGCTGTAGCACGTTGGTTGGCATACAATGATGCCATCTCGCCAGTCCAGGCCTGTCGCACAATCATCCGATCTTGCCTCGCATTCGTGCACCATGGCCTTGCAGAGCCTTCATTCTGCCGATGAGTTCCTTGCAGCAACCATTGCTGTCAGCACTTTTGCACAGCTGTGTCCGTTTGTGGCATGTGGCAGCCTATTGCTCGGTATGACCAGCTAACTTTAAGCATCCCGACTATACGACCACATTTGAACTCGTCTAATTGCTTATAAGGTCTTTGGCAATGCCGTAACAGCATTATTGGTTGTGTCTCCACGGTACCTCAACGCCAATAACGAGCAAAGATAAACTATCCATATTTTTATCCTGTTTTATAGGATGCCAGTTGCGCAATAGAAATGCTAGCTATAACCGAAGTTAACACTCATTGGCCTTGCAAATTTAATCATTTGCATACTTGGTATGAAGGAATTTGTATGCGAAATTTCAGAATGATCGGATTATTTATTGGAGTGCATCGTATTTTTTGCAAAAGAGTGTATATAACATGTTTTCTATAACATACAAATTATATAAAACATAATTTAATAAGTGTATTTCACTTACTATAAATGTTTTTATAGCCTGAAATTAAAAACACTTAGTTACAGCATAAATAGTTAATGATATTGACCATTTTAGAGACAAAAAATAACCTCCCTTTTTTAGAACAAAAAGACAGCAGAGCAACCAGACCGGCAAAGGAAATAAGTCTTTTGCTGGTGTGGCTGCTTTGTTTTTATTATGACAAAAGAGGCCTTAGAAACTGGTTGATATATTCAATCAAATGTTTATGTTGTACTTATATAACAAATTATTTTTAATTTCAGATTATATAAGACAGAAGCCTCAGCAAATAATTTAAATTATGTTTCTATATTATTACTGTACTATTTCATCAGTTTTAGCAGTCAATCTTTAAATTACAGAATTATCAAATAAAATAATATTTAGCATTAAACATCTTTTGATTATTTTAATTCATTTGATAAGTCAGGCTTATAGTTAGAAAAAAAAATATTATACAGAATTTTCATTTTGCTTGAGGATATCCGATTAGAATTAGAACTATTTTTAACTGTATACAAAATATCAGCCATTTTATTTTTCAAAAATTATATACTACTAGGGTCTGGCGAAGTTATTAAATTGATGACATCGCTCACTATAACACTTTTAACACAATTTCAGCACTGAAAAAACATTTCATAAATTAAAATAACAGATAAATCTCAGGATTACGGAATAGACTTTTTGGCTGTGATTCAAGGATTACTATTTCTAGTTAGCAACATATAAATAGAGTTATTCATTTGAGAAATCAAAATATCACATAAAATCACATAAAAATATCACTTAAAATATATTTTCCTTTCACATATTTTCCCCTACAATGCATAGTATATGTAAAATGAAAATATTGGAGTGAAAAAAAAACTGACCATTGGATATTGAGGGATCTATGTGTTTTGAGTATCCCTAAATATGAATCGACCACTTTTCAATGATGTCTGTGAGTTTGTAGACATGACATCTCCCTAACAAATTGTGAGAAATGAATGAAACTTGATACGATTATCTTCATTGAAAAATGTCAGAAGCCCATCTATTTTCAGAGTGATTAGTCTTTTTAGTTACTACACTGCTCACAACTGAAATCGCAACACCATGAACAAATTGATGCATCTTTATGAAATTTACAGAATATAATTGTAACATGGAGATGTGCAAATGATCAAAAAATCATACCTGGAAAATGAAAGCATGGAACTTTATTGACATTAGATCAATATGGAATAGGCTCACCACGAGCGGCTATGCAGGATTGAATACAACGCGGTATCCTGTCAATGACATAGATTGTCAATGGTGTGCTGAGGGATGACATTCCAAATAGCATGCAATTGGGCTTGTAACTTAACATGGTTTGCTGGAATTGGGAGTTCTCTTAATTGGCGATCCATGATGTCCCAAATATGCTCAATTGGTTATAAATCTGGAGAATATACTGGCCAAGGCAGGATATCAAAACCTTGTAGACTATTCATAGTTACCCGTGCAGTATGTGGCCTGGCATTATCCTGCTGAAAAAGCAGTCCAGGCCTGGTTGACAGATATGGCTGTACCACAGGTTTCACAATGTCAGAGACATATTGTTGTGCCGTGAAACTGCCAGAAACGTGGATCAAAGGTGTTCGTCTACTAAATGTTATACCACCCCAAACCATGGTACCATTTAGGGAGGCTATGTGTCTACTGATAGGGAAAGTTTCCTGGTGGCGTTGTTGAAAGTGCAGCCATAAGCGAGTGTGGCCATCTAGCATGCCAAAACAGAATTGTGATTCATTTGTGAACAGAATGTTTTGCCATTCTGTCGACCAATTGCATCTCATTTGGCACCACTGGAGGCAATGTAACTGCTGAAGACGTTGAAACCATAGGTGTCGAAAAGGTCATCTACCTCAGAGTCATGCAAATGGTTTTGAATTGTTAGAGTCGAAACCACGTTACCTATAGTGTGGGATAAATGTCGTTGTAACACAGTTGCTGTGGTAAACGGCACCCATGCAACGCTTCTCAGAAGCATACGATCTGCACATGGTGTGGTACACCTGAAAGCTCCACTACCTGATCTTCGTGTTGTTTAGTTCTCTTTCATGAGCAGTAACACACACCATTGAACTGTGCTCTTGTCACAACTCTATAGTTCAGCGATCCTTCGAAGGCTCATTTCACCCTCACGTAAAACAATGATTTGTTGCCATTCCGTTGATGACAACTGAACGCATGCAGTACGTCGACTTACTCTTGGTATACTGTGATGATTTTTACAACCTGAAACCAATGATGCTACAATTTAGCTGCAATATCACTCCTCTTTGAGCTGACGATTTTATGCTGCTCGGCAAGGTGTTAAGTCACTATGAGTAATGAAACTGTGATCATTTGCATATCTCGCCTTGCTGTTTCCATTGCCTGATTTACATAAAGCTATACCTACAACTATATGGTGTTGCGATTTCAGTTGTGAGCCATGTAATTTATATACCTTGTTTATCATTTGTGTAATAATTTATACGTAGTAAATAATCTCATTATGATAACAATATAAAAGACTTATGCAGATTAGATATAGTATATGGAGGGTCTAGGATCTATATGTACTTTAAATTAAATTGAATTTTATTTTCATATATCTGATTTGTAATTGCTTTCTTAGTTTAAATTAGTCTGTTTCAGTGCATTGCCAATGGCAAGGATTTAGGACAATTATATATGGTAATATGGTAAACTTTGTTACCAACTCTCCTCCCACGCAAATTTTGGTTTTCTGGTAACGCTACTGAAAGACCCTGGTTTCCTGACCCTGTGAAGAAAAAAAAAAATTCATATCCATTTGGTTCTGTTCCATGGTTGATACATAATATACATAGCATAAGTATGCAGGATTCAGCTTTCTAGGTCATCAAGTGGGCTTCTGGTAATATGGAAACTGTTTATAAAAAACACCAATTTTCCATACACCAGTGTTAGGGCTTCTTCCCCCACCCCACCCTTGCTGGTCCTATTTGCATGCCTAATCTCATATGATACCATTGTTCATAGAATTATAATTATCATTGTCTTATATAGAAAAAAAATGCTTTTAAAAATTTTCAAAATTTAATCAAATTCTAATCATGTAAATTAATAAAAATTATATTTAAATTTAGTTATTTCTACACTGTTGCTTATCCGTTTATCAAAAATTAGGGTAAATTTTGTATTCAATATTTTGATGAAAAAACACATGACTCTTGAAATACAACACAGTTGGGCATTTCTCTGAAAGTCTCCAAAATGTCTTCAGAAGTTATGGAAACATACTTACCAGTCGGTCAAAGTCTAAGTTGTTGTTGTTGAAACCCAGACCGTCCGACCTACCAGAAAGGTGTAAGGTAACTGTTTGGACGGTCGGGAAGTGCCACCCAATTTAGACCGGAACCCAGTGGGGGAGGCATCCACAGGGACCGTACTCTCCTTCCCCTACCACCAACCTCTCGGAAGGACTTTCGGACCCACATGTTTAACGTGATCGTACTCCGCATGAACACGGCGGCAGTTTTGGCAGTGGCTGGAATCGAACCCGGGCCTACCGAGTGCAACTCCAGCGCGCTAACCAATGGGCTACCGCGCCCCCGGTCAAAGTCTAAGTATAAGGTATTGTTTTCCAGGATATTTTACATGAGATTTTGGTGAAAAAACATGTTATACGAACTCCTGATCACATTTCAACTGCAGTTCCATGGAAAGCAATCGAGGGCCCTGGGGCTACGGCTTCTCCGCATAAGCAGGTCTGACATCAGCCCCTTTCTCGTCAGTCCTGTTTGTATATCTGACCTTTTGTTTACCCATTTATTAAAATTTGGAAATGAGATATTTTTCTTTTATCTTTCTTTTCTTTTGATGAAAAGGCATGAACAGTTGGTAATAGAACCTGTTTTGTGATCGAAAATTGTTAATTTTGAGGGAGACCATTTTCATCATGAAAGCACTCCAATTCTAAAAGTCTTTACATTTTTAGTTTTTATTTTCAGCTAGACAAGAATTTTGATTCTTAACATCCAATTTAAGCATGTGTGTGTGTGTGTGTGGGGGGGGGTGTCACATTGTGTGTGTGTGTGTATATATATATATATACGGCACAGAGAAAAATTAAGTGAAATTGCCCCCACTTCCTAAAACATCAGAAATTTTTTAAAAAAATTATCCCCGAACAGTTTGAAGAAGTTCTACTTGCTTTTCTTAACAGGAACTTCTGAGGAAGCGCCTCTTGTAGGAAAGTATATATATATGCATATATAAAGGTTTGAAGGTTGCATTGGTTGAATTTTGCATTGACATTCCTTTTTACGCATTTTTTTTTTTTTTTTTGCATATTTGCAAAGTATTCTTAAATTTTTAAAGTTTGCTACGGTATTTTTTAAATTATATACACGCACACACACATATATATGCATACATACATACATACATACAGGGTGTCCCAAAAAAGATTGAAACACACTTTAATTCTTTACCTGTTGGAGATAAGTGGGCAATGTAAATTGCAAAAATGTTGAAAGTAAGGTAGATAATAAGACTATGTTAATGAAATAGTCCTTCCATTAATGTTTAAAAATTTATACTTTTTAAATTCTTATACGACCCCCCTTATACAAATTTAGTCAATCAGAAAATTTTTATTTTTAATGCAACAAGATCATTAAAAAAAAATCCTGCATATCTCTATCTTTAAAATCAACTGAGTTATGATAAAAAAAACAATCTGACTTATGCCACTTTTCCGTAGCATGTGAAAGGCTGTTTCATCAGTGAAAATAGGGGTCATAAACAAATTGACGATAGAAACTGTTTAGATCAAAAATACATTAATTTGTGTAAAATGTTATTATCACAAATGCATTTAAATAAAGTATTACACAGACAGAGATCATAATTGGGTGGCACTTCCCGACCGTCCAAACAGTTACCTTACACCTTTCTGGTAGGTCGGACGGTCTGGGTTTCAACATCAACATCAACAGACAGAGATCATATAAAGCAGTGGTACTCACTATGCGGTTGGGTATCTATGTATTATCATCCGTTTTATCTTTTTTGTGATATGTCACAAATTTACATTTCTAATTTGATATATGGTCTCCATTCACAATATTCAATTTCCAATTAAATATAACTCGCTCAATTTTAAAGATATAGATATGTGGTTTTTTCTTAATGAACTTGTTGCATTAAAAATAAACAATTTCTGATTGACCAAATTTGTCTAAGGGGGTCATATAAAAATTTAAAAAGTGTAACTTTTTAAATATTAATGGGAGGACTATTTTATTAACTTAGTCTTATTTCCTACCTTACTTTCAATATTTTTGCAATTTACATTGCCCACTTATCTCCAACAGGTAAAGAAAGAGTGTTTCAGTCTTTTTGGAACACCTTGTATATATATATATATATATATACAGGATGCCCTGTCAAGAATATTCTGTCAATTCTCACTTGGAGTACATAAAAAATGACCCAAGAACCATCCCTGTATGACCCATAGTTTTCGAGAAAAATGTGAAAGAAAAAGTATGACGTCCCATCCGGTGCACGAAAAATAAGTTTTATTGAAAACATAATCACTGCTACTTGCATATGACATGTTAGGAAGATGCTCAAAATGACCACTGTGCATATCCGGGAATGCATACACATGCTAGAGAATGTTTTACTGCACACGATCCGGCATCATGTCCCCAAAAGCGACCTGGGTATTTCATATCCAATCAATCATGTACAAGGGAGCTGAAATGCACTGGTGCTCCATCATGCTGGAACCACAGACCACATATTGCCGATAAAGGTATGTCATAGAGGAAATCAGTTAATACATCACGGAGAAATACCAAGTGTGCATGTCCTGTGAATCGTTCAGGCAGTAGATATGGTATGATAATGTGATTGCCAAGTATGCTGGCCTACACATTTACAAACCAGTGGATCTGATATCTCTGTAGGTGGACTGCATGAGGATTTTAGACTCTGACCACACATAGCTGTTGTGACTGTTGAAGACCCTGCCGAGTGTGAAACAGGCTTTATCCATCCAAAAGATATGTGCAATGAAAGCATTGTTAGCTTCATGTTGTTACAATAGCCATTCACAAAAGTCAATGTACGTCATCTGGATGCAGCAGCCCTTGTATGGTTCTGTAGTGAAATTGGTATAGCCTATCTGCTCATAATATCCTATGCACAATACTGTTACTTGCATCAAACTGCCTGGCTAGTGCACGTGTGCTCACCTCCAGATTTGTTTCAACCTGTAGCAGTACCGCACCTTCCTGTGATAGTGTCAGCCCTCCATGGGTTCTTCATCAACATTGCTGAGAGTTTCTGTCAAGTGAAAGCTTCTAGAATTTTTCAGTCTGTCATCTAATTTGTGATTAACACTGGCATCAGCATGATGGCATCGTGGATAATGACAGGCATACTCCCTTGCAGTTCCTAAGACATTACGATTATATTGAGCAAAGATAAAGTACATGTCGCAATATTCACAAACGGAATACATTATCAAAATGCAAAGAATACTAATAGCTTCCAGATGCCACCTTTTATATGAGCTAAATGACAGCTGTTCATTTGCATAATAGACATGCACCTAGTCAGTCTCACATTAATAAATTTATTTTACCCGAGGATGAATTATTATTTTTTACAATGTTTGGGAGTGGAGGGGGGGGGGGGGTATACATAATTTTTCAGAATTTCTAATTGAGGCAAAGAGGGGGTGGAGTCACATTGAATATGCATATATATTGGCCAGAGTGTATATGTCATGTGCATGTGAATAAAATTCTCAAAAACATCAAACTATGGCTATGGCTGAAATGTTCAATTTTCTTGGCCCTCAATCCAAGGGGTTGGGGAAGGATGGTATGATCTTTATAGCTGTCATCCCCATTTGATTCCTCTGATCGCCGAAGCAGTTCCTACTATAGAAATGGGTTCAGAAAATATGCTTTTTTATCTATCAAAGTTTAGGGACAAAGCTTGTCCGACAATTTAATAAAAAGATACGTTGTAAGGACTCCTGATCACTATAGAATATTCTTGCATTCCATTTAAAGGGGGTGTCACATTAATAAATTTATTTTATTTGAGGATGAATTCTTTTATTTATTTCCAATGTTCAAGAGAGGGGGGCTGTTATACATAATTTCTAATTGAGGCAAAGAGGGGGGGGGGGGGGCACATTGTATATGTATATACATGGCTCAAAATATATCTGTGTCATGTAAAATTTTCAAAAACATCAAACTGCCTGAATATTAACTTTCCTTTGTCTTCAAACCAAGAGGTTTGGGGCAGGTTGGTATGGTCTAAAGTTTGAATTCTAAACTTGTAAATTACTAAAATGTATATTTATTTCTTTCACTTTGAATTTATGCAAAACTTTGACAGAGATACGTAGAAGACACAGGCTGCTTGACTCACCCAAGAATTTCCGCAGCAAATTGAGAGGGCGGGGTGACAGAGGTATGTGGAAAACCCAGGCCATCCGACTCGTCCAGAGGACTTGAGCAACTATTTGGACGACCGGGGTGACAGAGGTATGTGTATGAGTTCTGTAAAGGTATTTATTAGTCAGTCAAAATCGAAGTATAAGGTATTGTTTTTCAAGATATTTTGGTGAAAGGTATACGAACTCCTGAACACATTTCATATGCAGGCTCATGGAAAGCGATTGCGGGCCCTGGATCTCTCCCCCCCCCCCAAGCTAGCCTGGCTTCCCTCTCCTCAGCCCTGTTTGTAAGTCTGATCTCATATGATACCATTGTTTGAAGAATTATCATTGTTTTCCATTGAAAATAATGCTTTAATCAAATCCTTTAAAATTTGAATTATTTATTTACAAATTACAGTAAATTAATATCTTCAGTTATTATGGAATAAATATCAAAATATATAGAACTGTATATTTCATGTTTTAATTATTTTAATATGCTCGCATTATGATATGCTTTATTAAGCAACACTACTAGAAATAAGGAGCTTGTAGCATCATATGCCGGACCGAATATCAAGTTATTTCTTCATAAAAGGGTCAGACACTGCTGTGGAATCAAGGTAGCTAAACTTGTTCCTGAGAATTCCAGGGAATACGTCACCTCTCAAGCAGTGTTAGAAATTAAAAATTTGAACTAGGAATCATTTGACGCCTATAGTTTTGACTCTAGGTGCCAAACAGACACGGCTACTTGCCATTTAGACATCTCTAACAATAACATCTATTTTTTAAATGTCCATTTTTATTAAAGATATAAACAAAGAATAATTCAGATTTTTGTATTAAAAATTGTTTTAAATTTTCTTAAAATGTAAAATAAGCTGATAAAGAAACCTAAAAGAAAATAAATAGAAAAAATTGCTAATTTGTTTTTACTTGGCAAAAAGGACATAAAAAAAAATCTTCTATTTAACAATTTTAAATTATGGTCATCTTATACAATTATTGCCCCAATACCCCTTCATTTCATGCTTGAAAATTAATTTTTCTGAGTTAAAATAACAATTAATATAAAAGTTTTAGTTGATAAAAACAAATTGCAAAAATGAAAAATATGATAATAAAATGGGATAAACCGAGAATTGCGTATAAACACACATTTTAATGACATTTCCATATAATCTTTCTCATATTATTTACAAATATAAGAATTAATCACATTTAAAATTAAAATATAAGGGAATCTTGGGTGAAATTTAGTCATTTTTTGTGGTCAATTTCGTCACAGTATGGAATTTTATTTTAAAATCAGTTTACTATATTCTTAATTTACTATATTCATCTTAAAAGTTTAAAAAACAAAAGGGGGGGGGGAGAGAATTTGCATATTTGTCTGGAAATTGGCAGTCGATGCAAATATCGGAGCTTCACAAAGAAATGCAGAGTTGGCAGCTAGGGTTCTGTATTTGCAAGTCAATAAAGTCAAGTTTTTGTTTTATAGTTGCTACACTTTTTATATTATACATCATACCCTTAAAACTCATCTACATCCTTTGGGTGAGCTAGACAGCCTGGATAATAATAAAAAAAAGTAGGAATCACATTAATTTCAAGGATTGATATAAAAAATGCATAGATGCCAACCTACCAGAAAGAAAGATAGGAACATATTGCATAAGGAAAAATCGTGCACTAATACTGTTTTCCTCTATACTGCTGCAAAATAGCCATCTATTTCACTAATAATATGTTTGAAAAATAGTTTTCCTATATAATATACAAAATAATTACAAACGTTTTAAACGATGCAAACAAATTGTAACAGTGGAAACATACTTTAAAAATAAAACGAAATATAGAGGATCGCGATACTGCTGCAAAATAGCCTTTCATGTCATTAAAAATATGCTTGAAAAATAGTTTTTCTGCATAATATAGTATATTCGAAATAATTACAAATGTTTTAGATGATGCAAACAAATTGCAGAAGAGGGAAAATATTTTAACAATATAATGAAGATCGAGGACAAATGCCGTTTATCGCGGTACCTGGTACTCGTGCAATATAGCTCTTCATTTCTTTAATAATACGCCTGAAAAATAATTTTTTTGTATATAACACGAAATAATCATAAAAATTTTAGTCGATGCAAATGTGTTTCTCCCATATTAATTAGAAACAGACGCAATCACATGGAAATGAATTTTTAGATTAAAAAACGGAAAAACCTTGATCTTAAAATTCCTGACTTTGTTTCTCATTTCGGTGACCTACTTCCGATTTCATGACTTGTAGATACTCTTATACATATGCAGATTTGCATGTAATAAAATATAAATGTTATGGAAAAGAAAAATCGGACTACTGTGGATCCAAATCGGATTCCCAGAACAAGACTGAAAAAAGGAACAAGTACATAAAAATTGGAATACTTGGCAGCTATAAAAACGTCATTTTCAATGTCTGATAATAAAATATTAGCTAACCAAATTTGCAAGATGCTGGAACGATTTAATCTGAAATGCAGTGTGTTCTATAATAGTAAGCAATTAGAATGTAGACTCTGCAGGATCACTCCCTTTTCTTCCAAATGGGACACGTAGATGTACGAGGGGATAAAGGGGAGGGGAGCAATAGAAACTCATTAAATACCCGGAGTCTCGGACATCGGAATGTCTGAGGATAAAGAAAAACAAATAAATTCTTCAGAAGTGCAATTTCAGATCTTGAAGGGTGGGGGTGAGAAGAAGTACAATAAAGCTCCCAATGTTGTCTTTCCCTGAATAGACAGAAGGGGATTTTACTGTCTGTGTACCACCTGCAGATTTATCACTGAGGGTGTGTATAAAATGTCGCTTTTTTTTCGACCGCTGTCCAGTTTTCTACCAGGGATCGTAATTTAGAATTTAGTCAAAGAGAAAAGAAAGACTGATATTTAACAATAGCATTGTTAGGCGTCAAATTTGATGACCACATTGAAGAATCTAGTCGTCAAATTGAAATTTCTAGTCGCAAATTACGACTAACGACCGATAATTTCGAACACTGCCCTCAAGAGAGGAAATGAAAGTAATCATTTGGCACTCAGTGAATATGACTAAAGGGATAGGTAAATAGAAATGTCAAATTATTGCTCTTCGTTAATTTTGAAAGGATTCATCACCAAATACATTGTGTCATCTAGTGATAATGAATTAAAGCTAATACTGATATTAAGGAATCCTCTTAATAATGAAGAAAAAGCATTTGAACTAAGTGTACATGATGATAAGTGTAAAGTGCCTGCATTTGTTTTAGTTTTAATAACTGGGGAAAATCCAGCTACAGTTAAACAGTTGCAGTTAAAATATCACAGTACCTTTCTTTTTTTGACCTAATATATTACAGGGTCAAAATGATACTATGTTAACATTCTTGAATAAAGCAAGCTATTTTACAAAAGAGAAAAAAATTTTATTGAATAACTAAAAGTTTTCATGAACCAGTATACACATTATCACAGTTAGAAAGTTGTCCATATCCAAATAAATTAAAATAGAGAAATGATCTGCTTGGCCAAAATGAGCTCAATACAAATGGAAATACACTGTACAGTTGATACAAGTTACACATGTTTTGAAATGGTATTTTCATGATTGTACAAGTGACAAAATGAGGTTATTAATACAACATTTAAAACATACTTTGTCAGTAACAATTAGACATCAGTTTTAATTGAAAGTAAGTCAAGTTTTTATGCAATATTTGCAAAAGTGTAAATGTAAGTAAGTGGGAGGTAAAATGGAGATATTTAGAGTTACAACTCTTTACCATGAGCATATGTTGTAAATCTTTAAAAAGGTTCTATAATACACCATTATGTGGCATATAAAATAAAATAGTCAACTCTTAGTGTAACTTAAAAATTACACTGTACATTGACAAAAACATAGGACATAACAGAATATCAAGCAACAGTACAAACATAGTTCTGAGTATAGACAGAAATATTTTGAAGCAATTACTAAATAGCTTAAAATGAGTATGTATTTATTAGGAACTAGTGCAAAATAAATTAAACAGGTAAATCCATTAAATACTAACTATATCACAAGATTCTTTACCTGTTACTGACTGCTGATGAATATTTTGTCATATGAGACTAGGAAAGTGATAATTTTATGTTTTCAAAATCAGTTTGAAATCAAAGACATAACTTAATGACTCAGTCTCAAGCTTCTACAAAAGACAAAAAGGAACTTTTAGATATTTATGATTATGTATGAAATGAATGGTGATGTGTGTATCACTAAAATGATGAATGACATAATATTTTAGATTTAACAGTTAACAAAGAAAACATTAAAACACTTACACTATTAAAGGGATAAGTTCAATCCCAAATTAGAGAAAACTGATTATATCAGATTTCTTTTTACTTAAAATGCAAAATACAAGGAAACAATACTTGTAGTGACAATATAAGGAAGCCCTAGTAGAAGTATTTTTAGTATAAACAAAATACTATTAACAGCTTATAAATATGAATATTCTCTAAGCATTCAAACAATTCTGTAACTAAGCATTGAAATGAGTTTATATGTACAATTTTGAAAAATGTTAAATCTATAAAATGTTTTAAACATAATGACTGGTCCAAATAAACAACAACAAAAAAAAATGAATCTACGGTAATTTAAAAGCAACTACATAAAAAGTATTATATATTTACAAAAATGTAGTACTTGTATAATCAAAGAAATGGATAGTTTTAGATGAGCATTTCTAAAAGATATATATATATATATATATATATATATATATATATATAAATTATGAGTATACAGATTTTTACATTTTTAAATTTTATACAGCATTCTTCTAATAATAGTATGGATATATAAAAGCAACACAACAGCCATATATATTTGGCAGTTATAAATCAAATAACTCCCAAAACTCAATACTATAAATTAGAGCAAATAATAGCAACAAATGCTGTCAAAAGGATTGGGGGGGGGGGGGGGGGGGACTTCCAAAGATTCAAATAGCTCTCGGTGCAGCAACCAGTATCATCAGTTCAGTTTTATGCCTATTGGCACACTTAGTGCCACATACTTAAGGTGGCCGCATACCGGAGATGATAAAACTATCAGGGATGAATTGTCCCGTGACAAAAAGTCAGCGAGAAAATATTTTGTTTCAGACCATTTGTAACATATCTAGTTTTACGATGATTTGCCATATTTTAGGTCAATATAGTAAGTGATGAATAAGCGGCTGTTATTGTGTTATTGTCTGTTATCTTTGGAGAAAAAGATGCCAGTTCACAAGTTTTGGATACAGAAAATTGACAAAATACACACTGAAAATCAAATGACAGAATATCACATATCAAAGAACAAAGTAAAACGACTTGAGTTTGCTGATTGTTAATAAAATTTATATATGCCAAATCTACCAATAATAATGTGGAGAAAATAAATGTTATTATTTATTTTTATTCCAAATATTGTTTTGCCATGCTAGATATGTAGAGGTGAAATATTTTGAAAATTTCTAATTTGTTTACATTTGGTCCTATTTTTAATAGTTTTCAAAATAGAAAGTTCGAGTTCAACTGGAAATAAAAAAAAGCTTTTAACTTTCACAAAAACCATTGCAGTATCCTACATCGGTCTGTTACATGGCTGTTTCTCACCAAAACCAAGCCAACTAATTCTACAGTGAAAGGGAATGAATACAAATGGTCCACTTCATATTATACAAGATGTTCTACCAAAAGTGAAAAGTGGAAGATTTTCTGAATCGTTGGTTGTAGACCCATTGTTCTAATTGCAAAAATGCTTTAAATATGGTAGAAAGTTATGAAATAGTAATTTAAATGCTGTACCATATTTTTGCAGAAAGTTAAGAAAATTAACTTTTTATACAGCCCCTCTATCAAAAAATGTCAAATTATAAAAATACCTTCATATCGTATTTAAGTCTGACTAAAAAAAAAATTGACTGTAATATGATCCAATTTTATATAGTTATCATTAATTTAAATTTTCATTAGGAAATAAAGGGGCATCCATAAATTAACTTTGGTTGCAAATAATTGCTAAAACTTTCACCACTTCAAATTTATTTCATGCAGATAATGGCTATTATGTCATTATTATGTCAATTCACAGTTTCTATTTAAGCATTCAAGTAACTGTGCTATCTATCTACAGTTTGAATCATGACATTGTTCAGTAATGCAGAACTCTGCGAGAGGATTTTGCTGGCGAATGCAACCGATCTTCTAGTGATACAGTGAGGGAATACAATCATGAATTCTGTTACATTGACATTCTAGAGTTTTTATTCTGCAGCTAGTATTTCAATTGCAATCAACAGGTTGGCTTTATTGTCGGTATGGGTCAGGAAGACAAGTACTAATGGAAATGATTAAATAGACATTTTAGATTATTTCTCGTTTTATCCATATGCGAGTGTCTGGGGCATAATTACTAAACAACAGCTTTTTTGGTCTACTTGGACTCGCCACCTTCTGTACCACATACAAGAGTTCTTACCAATTTGTTATAGGTACTCTCAATCTGGTGGAAAAAGTGCAGTGACAAACATGTATTAAAAACTAACTGAGTCTACTGAAAACAGTGGTTTTAAATGATCCTAGTTGATTTTAAAACTTAAAAGCATTCTTGTTTCTATATTGACTTTGACAGAAAAATAACTGACAGGTCAGCAAAATTACAATAATCTGTTTTATTTACCTTGTTTAAGTTTTAAAATAATTTTTATCTAGTATCATCTGCCTATCTTTAATATTTTCAGAAATAACCAATGGAAAAATTGTTTTAAAACACCACTAAATGATTTCTGTGTATAAAATCAATTTGTGAACGGCCCCTGAATTCATGAATTTTGATGATTAAGAGTATCAAATATCACAGGAAAGTGGTGTAATGCAGGAAGTTTGACAATTTATTTTGCTTTAAATTTGAACTTTTTTCAATTGAGGGGCCATATAAAAAGTTAATTTTTTTAACTTTTTACAAAAATATGGTACAGCATTTAAATTACTATGCTGTTAAAACTGGACGCACAAAAATTGTTTACCAAATAATCAAACAAATAAGTGGTGAAGTTAAAAAGCATGAACGTTGAGTCAAAGACGGGAATGGTAGACTTTTATCTGTTGAAGGCTGAGGAAAGATGACAAGAACATTTTGAAAAAACACTAAATGCTTACAATATTGGCACTAATGAGCAGCCAGTGGTCACATTTGATGTGTCACTTACCTTAAACATTTTTACTGAGGAAATCTAGTTGATCGAGATTAAAAATGCTTTGAAGGCATTAAAACCCAATAAAGCCTGTGTAAATGATATGATAGCTGCAGAAATGCTTAAAGTTAATGTTGAAGAGACTGCTAGATATTTGAAAAATTTGTTTAACCTTATCTGGAAAACTGAGAAAATATCAGAAAAATGGAAAGAAGCAACAATAATTAAAATACCTAAAAATGGAGATCTTTCTTCCTATGAGAACTGGAGAGGTATCACTTTAATGTATATTTCAGCTAAAGTTTTTGGAAGAATTATGGTCAACAGATTATGGTCAACAGTAAAGAATGAAATTGAGAAGGTTTTGAGAGAGGAGCAGATAGGATTTCGAAGTGGAGCTGGAACCACTCAACATATTTTCACTTTGAGAAACATCATCGAGCAAAGCATTGAACATGATACAGCTCTCCATTTAAATTTCATTGATTTTAGAAAAGTGTTTGATACCATTGACAGATGTTATGGAAGATACTTGATAGTTATGGAATCCCACAAAAAATTATCAACATTATTAGGGAGCTATATCGAAACAGCAGCTGCTATGTTGAAGTAAATGGAAAACTGACAGAGCCATTCCAAATTAAATCAGGTGTAAAACAGGGATATGTGATGTCAGGTTTATTATTTAATATAGTTATTGACTGGATCATGAAAAACACCAAAGACAAGAGAAGAAGTATTAGATGGAAATTTACATCAGTTTTAGAAGATTTAGATTTTGCAGATGACATTGTTGTTTTGGTCTCTAGATTTTGTGATCTATAACAGAAAACGAATGGCTTTAACAAGTTTGCTAAACTACTGATTTACGAATCAATAAGGATTAATGAAAAAACTTCTAAAAATGTAAAACTAGATGATGAACCCATTGAAGATGTAAATAGCTTTATTTACCTTGGAGTACTGGTGAACAAGGAAAACAGATGAAGAAATCAAAATGAGAATTGCCAAAGCTCAGAATTGTTCTAAATAAAGTATGGAGATCTACTAACTTTAATCTAAAAACCAAAATTAACCTTTTTAATTTTTTAGTAAAGAGCATTTTATTGTAAGGAACTGAAACATGGAAATTAACAAAGGGCCAATGCAACAAGTTGAATGCCTGGCAGACTGTCTGAGGAAAATTTTGGGAGTATTTTGGCTTTATGTTATTACTAATACCGAACTCTACAAGAGTACTGGACAGAAAGCAATAGAGATGTCTTAAGAATGCTACAATTTAGGGGGTCCCTAAATTTTGTATGCGTTAAAACAAAGTAATCAAAAATAATTATTTATTTAATTATTTGAATAATATAAACTGATAATGTTAATTTATATTTTGAAATGTGTATTTATTTTTAAGTGTAATTATTACTACATGTTATATTATTAATATGTGTATTTACTCTTTCATTTTGATTACAACCAATGGTCAATGGTTCAAAAATTCTTTCACTGTTCACTTTTAGTGAGACACCCTGTATACAAAAGATATTAAAATTTTATTGTATATCTATTTTACTTACACTTTCTATTCACTATTTGAAATCTTAAAAAAATTCTGATTTAAAAAATAGATTTTATCAACTTTTATGCCACAATATTTCATTTTGGGGAAGATTAAATCTTGTACATTCTACTTCACTACAGGTTAAGTGCTTGTCAAGCATAAATAAGGAAATTTAAATATATTAAAATCTCCTGAGTATAGACTGGCGGTGATGAATACACACACTGCAAACTATTTACCATGCATGCATAAAACAAAATGTCGCAAGTTACCATATGACAAGGAGTAATTTTAGATACCTTCATATTTTGTCGAAAATAGTCTTTGACTACTTGACACGAATGACATGGCCAGTGTGCAAATAACCAATAAAAAAAATATATACTGTGCTATTGAGTACAGTCTCTGATGAAAATGACTTGTTGAAAATCATGTCACCTCTGGTGTGTGGCCACCCTTAGCTGATGATTGGTTAATCGGTGATGCAGAGCATCAATGAGTACCAAACAGATCTATTGACACTTTAAAGTAAACTGATTTTATAAAACTGTTGCATTACACAATTGAATTTAAGCCATATTATATTCCAAACTAAAATGTAAAATTTACATATAAAAGCTAAAATAATTAATTTTATATACTATTAAGATACGTTAATCCTGACATAGACAAGAATGTAGAATTTTGTTGAGAACTATATATTTCACTTAGTCATCAGCTCATGCAATTCAGACTTAATTTTCATATTCATGACAGTCTGTTAAAATTGCATTATTTGCAAAATCCTACACAAAAAGAATGAATTCCTTAACTTAGATATGAAAACAATTAAGAGCAAATTCCAACAGAGCTAAATGAATACAAAAAGGAATAATATAACTGCAGTGCCTAAAAGTATATAGTGTGTCATTTAACCATATCATCTATGCTATAAAAATAATTCTAAAAATCATTTTTAAAGAACAACCAGTTGTTCTCAGCACCCTCTTGCGAGAGAGAATTGAGATAAAAGTATAATATATTTATTGTCTGAGAACCTCTTGCTTGATTTTATCTTTTAAAATATATTACAAAAATTCAGAATACGTTGAGATAAAAAATATATTAATTGAATCTTATCATTTTCATAAAGTCAACACTTTTATGTTTAATGACATTTTCCAGGGCTCGAAATTAACGGTGGTCCGTTGGTCCGAAACCACAAAAACACCCAACAGACCAGCAGAATATAAATTATATTGGTCAGTCGGACTAGTAACCTTTTATTTTCATTTCCCTCTCGTAAATTAAATTTTCCCTTCAGCACTTATGTAAGAAAGACGATATTCAACAGTCTGGGGAAAGTAAACAATACTGCTTCCGTGTTTGTAATTTTGTCACCCCCCTTTTTTCCCTCCCTCCCGTAAGACATCTGGCTATTCTGACTCCCTACGGACTCCTGCTGTGAAAACGGGGAGGGGAACTGGAATGTATCTTTCCTGGGCATTGCTTCTTTCCCTTCCTTCCCCCATCGCTTTCTTTCTCCTATATTTTGAGGTTGCCACGTATTTAGAATATTTGTCTTCATCTTTATGGCAACAAAAGAGAAGAAATGGAAAAACACCCGTACTTTATAGGATGTATAGACCAGAGTTCGAAAAACCTATTGCCCGACATGTCCGGGGCATATAAAAATTCCAACTGGGCATGTATTAATTTTTTTACATGCCCGACCGGGCATGTAATATAAATTTATTCAACATTAACCTGATTAGGTCAATCAGTAGCCAAAATCGAGTAACCAGTACTCTACTGCAAATATTTTATGTTCAACATTTAAAGCCGCATAAGAGAAGAGGGTGAAAAAGAAAAGTCTTAATTATTCAGCGATGGACTATGAATGGCTTTTGCAGCACGATAGTTGATAACTGTGGGGAGAAAATAAAGTTTCTCAGTTTATGGGCGACAGTGGGAACTACTATGGGCGACAGTGGGAACTACTACAGGCGACACTAAAAGAAACAAGCAGAGCCTCTGGCACAGTGCCAAAGCAGCTCCTCGTTCTCTTCTCTCTCTTTCTGTCATTCATTTGCGCTTGATTCCTTGTGTAGCTTTGATAGATTTGCGAACATGAACAGATGTTGATAAGCAGAAATGCCGATTACTGAGGAATATCTGTAGTTTCTACGGGAAACATCCTCATACTACGTACAAAATTTGCATAGTTTCCTACAAAAAATTCCCTTCTGTCTAAGCCAATGTAAATTTACGGCCACATGCATGGTAATGTCAATCATGACAATAGGGATTTACGGCCGCATGTAATGTAAATTAAGATCACGATCGCTTTTTTATTGAAGTAATAAATATGCTTCTTCCAAAAGTTGTCTAGTCTAATTCGGAATAAATCGCTAAATGGTTATTTTTAAAATTATTTGAGCATAAATAGTATTCAATTTCCATTTTTAATATATTTACTTCATTAAAAGTAACTAAATTTCTAATTTTAGTATTTAATTATAGGCTACGTATATATAATGATATTTGATATTTAATATATTTATTTTCATGTACGCCAGAGCTATCAACAATGAAAAATGTCATCAGAAAAATGTTGGGCATTTAAAATTTTATCTTGGGCATCTATTTATTTGACAACATGCCTGAAGGGCATGTAAAAATTTTTTGAATTTTCTAACCCTGGTATAGACAAACATGATCTTACAACTCCTAACCGTCAGAAGGCAAATTCAGCGTGGTGAACAGTCTTGAATGTTAAAACTTTATTTTTTGTATAGCATTTCATTATGTAGTTGTTCGGCAGTGTACATTTCACTTCACTTTATACGGTTTATAAAACAAGAATTAAATTACATTTTATGTAAAGCTTCACTTATATTTTTTAATTGAACTACGTATGGTATTTATGAATTTATAGAAATCCACATAACATTCTACATGTAATTTATTTTATTTTAATTTATTGAAGTCCCGTATACGGACCAGTAACAAAGGTTGCGGACCACTGAAGTCATGAAGTCACTGGTCCTTTGGACCAGTGACTTCATTTTTCTAATTTCTACCCCTGATCATTTTACCAATTTGAATTCAATATTTTAAATTAAATGTTTTTAAAATATCAAACTTTTTTGCCACATTTATCATAAAAAATAAATAAATAAATGATATTTTGACCTAGTTTTACTAGTCGGTTGACACACTATAATTTTAGATACTACATAAATAACAAACAACTCAAAAATGGATAACATAACACTTAATGAACACTTAATTCATTTGGAGTATTGAAAACCCTTAATTATGGCACTTTCTGTCTGATTTCAATACGGCTATGTTAAACATAAGTTTTACATTGCTTTATGAATTATATAAAAAAAGTTTAAAATAATTTTTAAATATTGAGCAATATTCAGGATCTATTTATGAACGTAATTTAAAAACAAATATGTTGATGACAATGCACCTGTTGAAGAATTTCACAGTAAAAAGTAGCTTAGTAGTTGGATAGTACAGCTTTAGGAAAATATTTTTATAAAATACTTAATGGTAAAAAAAGGGTTTCTTTTCCTTTTGAGCCAAAGAGCCAGAGTCTTACAGAAGCCTATGAAGGCTCTTGGCAGTTCTACTTTATCAACAATAGAGCATAAAAATGATCAACACAATGGTTAATCTTCTTAACATATTTCATAATATGAATGTAGCAAAATTCCAATCTTATCACTTATTTAAATTAGTTTACAAATGTTGTAAAATAATTTTACCCCAGTTTCAGTTATGTTGACTACATAATCATTAAAATTCCTCAAAATTTTAAAACTAAAGGGGAAAAAGAACAAATACAATGTTATACAGAAAATTTAGTTCGAATAGGAATTGAACCCCAAAACCATAAATACTATAAATTAATGTATGAATAACAAATTTATAGTAGGAGAAAATGGTATTTTTAAAAAGATAATATATAAATTAAGTACAATTCATTAGATACAGAATGTGAAAATTAAGTGAACATAACATAAACAAATTGAGAAGTAAATATAGGGTGTTCCGGAACTCCACGTACAAACTTGGAGGGAAGGTAGAGAACATCGATAGGAATCATAATCACATAGGAAAGCTGGGGTGGGAATTGATAGGTGACACTGTACACAAGCGCTAAGGTTGACATGTGCGGGTTCCTCATTGTAGAGGTCGACTGAGTGTGGTTAACATGAATCGTTTCACGAATGCTGAGTTGGCCGATATTCACTGCGTGTATGGCCTAGCTAACGAAAATGGATGCTTGCAAGTATCTCATCTTTCTTCAGGAGGTTCTTCCAGAATTGCTTACCAATGTTCTCACACAAATTCGACACTGAATGTGGTTTCAACAGGATGGGGCTCCATTTCATTATGCAATTTCCGTACGTGACTATTTGGACCGGACATTTGGAAGTAGATGGATTGGGTGTGGTGGTTCCATCACATGACCTCCCCAGATCACCTGATTTATCACCTTTTGATTTTTATTTCTGGGGTGCCATGAAGGCCACTGTCTACAAAATGCCAGTAGATTCTGATATGGACCTAGTGGCACGAATTGCCATCACTATTGCTACGACCCATGAAACACCCCGTACCTTTGAGAATGTTTACCAATCCATGTGACGTAGGTGTCATGCGTGCATCAATGCCAATGGGCGAAATTTCGAACACCTCCTGTGATGCTTGTAACTGTTGTACTTTTTTTTTTGTGTGTGTGCAAAGTGTTTCAGTGTAGAGAAAGCATTTAACACTGCTTTCTCTATTGTGTCCTCGATGTGTCTTTATGTCTTTTTATCACTTGTGGGCAGCATTTCCGCCCCTGCTTTCCTATGCGATTATGATTCTTATTGATGTTCTCTAACTTCCCTCCAAGTTTGTACATGGAGTTCCGGAACACCCTGTAGAATTAAAATGCTGGCAGTTGTTTTGAACCAGTCATGTTTCTCAAATGATTATTTGCTTTTATTATTTTTATTTGAGCAGTAATTTACATAGTGTATACTGAATTGAGTAATTTCTTACATTTATAAATTTGTGTCTACAATTTAATATAAAATATAAAAAAAAAGGGAATCTCAAGACAAAATTCTATTTAATATGGAAACTTTTAGAGTACTGAAACCCAAAATATGTATATATGAACATTAATATATTCAACAAATCTGCCCATGATGGAGCTATTTTAGATCCTATGTGATTTTGTCTTAGATGGTAACTGTTCTTTGAAGCCAGGCGAAAAAATTAAAAAAATTGTACTAAGGCTTAAAAAACATTTTCTATATTTAAGACAAAAGATTTTTATTTGCAATGATAAAACATATTTTAATTTTTTTGTTGTCATATCACAAACAATTATTTCACAAATTTGATTTTTTTTTTATTCGATAGTAGTTTCTCTTCAAAAAGTTTCCTAACCTATTAGAAGTAAAATTAAAAGAAGGAATTTTTGTTGACCCAGAAATTAGAAGACTTATCAATGCAATCGCTGTCAAAGACAAAGTCAGCTGATTTTAGGACGAATTGGTTGTGGAATGGTTTTTCCCTGACCCTAATCCTATACATTTCAACGGTGATTGCTGACCGAGAGTATATTTGAGAAATATAAATGGTAAAAAACTGGCTATGTATTGCTGTGCTTATGACTGCAAGGAAAAGCATGTAAAAGGAGGACTTTACTCTTTTCATAGGTAAGTTTTCTTTCATTATATATTTTACAAATATAGTTAAAAAGTAATTATACTAGACTTTAAAGTGATATATTTCTTTTGGCTATTAATTTCATTGCTTTAAATGTTCTATTGTTAGAGGTCATGCATTTTTTTTTTGTGTTTGTGATATTGCATAAGATTTATAATATTCTAACACTTTAAAAAAACATTTGGAGTACTTTACTGATAGTTATAGTTATTTTCCACATTCTTATATGTTTTCACTTTAAGATAGAACTTGGTGACTAGCAAGATTTGGTGATTAGGGAAGAAAAATAGGAGTTTAGATAATGAGCACAAAGATGTGCCATATAATAAAATTTTACATTTAAAATAAAATATAATAAAATGTTACATTCATTAGCTATGTCAGCAAGCTTTTCAGTTATGATGAGCATGATCTCATTTCAAGTTGAGTAAATTGCACTTAATAAGTATTACTGGTTAGCATGGGCACCCATAGGAGAAGACAAGGGGCACTTCAAAATCAGAAAGGTGGACATCAAGCTATTATATATCTTATTTTTGAGTCCCCCTTTCTTCCTGAAAAACGTTCTTTAGGTGCAGATGCTGGTTAGAACTAATTTCATATAAACATCTCGATTAAAAATATATCTTCCCCCTTTCACTAATTAAATATCAATGGATGTATCATCAAACTCCGAGGGTTTTCAATAAGTATTTTGGTATTCTTGTTTAGTTCTCAGGAAAGAAATATGCCTTGCATGAAGAAGTATTTGAATCAGCAACTTTTTGATCATGCATTAGTTATCTATAAAATGAACAATCTTAACTCTAAAATATCCTCACATTTTCCTCATCATAATTTAATAGGCTTCTTGATCTAAAAACAGCTCTACCAATAGAAATATTTTTGCTTACATCATGTTTTATATACCAAAATCATATTTCAGTATCTTTAAATTGAAGTCCAAATTCTTATAATTACAGAATTTTGACTAAAATAAAGCTATTGAGGCACTTAGCTTATGTGATTCAAAAGTAATAATTTCATATTGAAATAGGATTTCATCTCCATATGATACTATCTTCATCAACTAATTACAAAATGATTAAAATGAAATATAATGTGCCCATATTTATTAATTTAGGCATAATTTTTTATTCTATTTTGAAAAGTAGTATTATAAACAAAAGGATGCAAATAAAGTTAAAATTTTATTATTGTAAATATTACTTTGTTTTATATTTGATGGTATGTTGTATTAAAATAAGTAAGATGTAAAAAATGACTCAGAAATTTGGATACTCCTAACATAACTTTCAAAGATAAAGTTTATCTGAATAAAAATGGAGAATTCAATAACACTCTACATTTTACGCAAGCATATACACTATTTTTCAATATACTTTATAATTATTTTTAAATACATATTTGTACTTCTAATTTATATTATATCCAATTTTATCTGCAATTGTTTTGTAATTCAAATTGTTTTGTGAAATTGACTCCATTAACAAAATTATTCTTTAGAAATAAAATTCTTCCATAATAAAAATATTCGAATCCTATTTTATTTTTTTCTTCATACATCTTCTTTAAAATTTTATAATGCGTAACAAGTTCCCAATCAACCTAGTCTTTAAAAGAAGTTAAAATAAAAGAAGAGGGTAACACTACACAGTTTAGGTGATAAATTGCCAAATCATGCATGTCATCCTCCTTGACCTACATCAGTTGTTTTATGTTTAACCATGTTGTTAGCATGGGAAAGATAGGATCATGCTCTTTCCATATATACTACCTCTTTGGTAGAAACATATTGTCTTTTAATTATACATAAAAAAGAGCATAGAGCACCCCCCCCCCTTTAAAACTGGTTGATATATTTAATCAACTGACTTATGCTTTTATTAAACTAATAATAATGACAAAGTATTTTAATTTTCAAATAACTATAACATTTTAGTAAAAATGAAGCAAAATTGTAGCATCCATTTTAAACTTTTAAATACAAATTTATGAAACATAGCACATCTTTGTTAAATAAAATTTAAAACTAAAGCATATTTAGCTTTCTTGTAATATAAATTCATATTCAAAATAATTCATATATGTATATCGTGTATTTCAAGTATGTGTGCGATTATTTAACTCTTGAATACTATAATGGAAAACATTTAATGCAACTTTATCTATAACCATTGTTCCATTACTTGATTTCATTCTTTTATTTTCCGAAGTAAAGGTTCCCACTCCCACTGAAATGTATGCTGCAATGTGGAAGCACGTTAGAAAAATCAGTCGCTTTGTCATCTGGCACCAAATATGCCACCTCGGATGGATGCAAGACTTGTAAATTTTCATTTTTTTTGTAAAAAGCAAACGAATGACATAAGTTTCATCCATGTACTCAGTGGGTCAATGGGGTTTTAAGTTGGGACAAAAGATACAAAACAAGTTGAGTGAAAATTATATTTTTGGACACCAATCGATTTGTTACAGTAAATATAACACAGAAAAATTTAATTTTTTTGCAAAGAAAACATTTTGAAAAACATTACTATATGATTAATCAAGCTTTAAAGGTGCGATCACCTACTGTTATGTGCATATTGGAAAAATCAATATTTCTGTCTCCTGGCATTAAATGTGCCACCTTAGATGAATGCAACATTTGTAAATTTGCATTTCTTTTGTAAAAAGCTATTGAATGATGTAAGTTTCATCCATGTATTCAGTGGGTCATTGGGGTACGTTAGGACAAAATATACAAAATAAGTTGAGTGAAAATTATATTTTTATACACCAATCAATTTATTATATTAAATAGCACTTAAAACTTTAATTTTTTGGGATGAAAACTTTTCTAACAGTTGGTAACAGAAGTTTGGACTTTTCAATGTTAATTAGTTCCAATAGATTTTCAGCTATATCTCACTAAAATATGTACTTATTCATCTCACTTTTGCTTTTAAATATGTAGTAAGAAAACCCAAAAGAAGTTTTACATTTTGATAAATTTTGATATTTTTAATTTTTTTTTTTAATTTAAAATTTCGGTCGGGAAAATAAAAGTGTATATACTAATTTTTTTTACATATTTTTAAACCTTTAAATATAAAATTTTGTTGAATTAGATGTTTAACGTTTCAAAATTTTGAATTTTAAGACATCTGGCCTGCCAGATTCAAATCTATTAATGGGACTTTCCTATCATTTGGCACCAACTTCGTCCATGTACTCGATGGGGTAAGTAGATGTCAATTTTAACCTATTTAAAAAATATGCCCAGGGCAAAGGTCACCTGAGGGGACTGCTAGACAGTGGCGGTGTCTGACTTCAGGAATGGGTGAGGCAGATTCAATTCACCCTCCTTGACAACGAGCATCATCAAAACACATTGTGCTACTGACACAAGTATTGTCAAATACTACCTAAAAATAGTCAAACAAGTCCAAAAAATTCAAATAATAATAACCCATTCAACCGATAACTTTAATCACTTGCATCACTTGATGAGCTGCTAGACTCACAGATTTCAGTTAACATTGCAAAGTTCTACCACATACAATGCTCAAACTTTTTGTACTCGATAGGGGTAAGTAAAATCGCTATTGACTCTTGGCTTAACAGATATTATTCATATCAAATACTGATTTAGGCAAATTCCATACATTTGCATATCCTTCTATATTTATTCTGTAATTAGAATTCTCTATATCTTGAAATACGTCATTGGTGTAATTAAAATGAAAATATGTGTGTTCTATAAAACATACCAGAAGAACTTTCTAAACTGTATTAGCAAATCTATGAAGAAAATTTAAATATGTGAAATTGAAGATCCTAAGAATGAGTTTTATCTTAAATTTGGCCAGAAATAAAATTTTGGGGCAAATTTCAACTACTGATTTGCTGACTATGTAGAGAACAATAAATGCTGGCAGTTGATGAAATTTACCATGAGATGATCTTCTTCAAAAAGGAGTAAGAAATTCTTATGCTTTTTATTTTAATGATAAAGATAAGACTGGCTTAATGATAAAGATAAGACTGGCTTTTATATAGCTGAAAGTTCCAATATGAAGTTATAGTTTACAATGTAAGCTACATAAAATTTAACCTGGAAAATATTTATAACTAACATGAAAGATATTACCAAATTTTCGTAATATATATAACACAAATAGAAATGTGATATTGTAAAAAGATTGTTCTTTGAAATACAACATGTTAAGCGATGATACATATAGATTAAACATACAATAAAATTGAAAATTTGAAAGTATTCCCTAGGGCTTTTCTATTTTTTGTTTTAAAATAGATGAGTATTAGTAATTCAATACAAAATCAAGACAAATATTTATAGGGCTTCTTTGGTTTTGTATACACAATCAAGCAAATGTCAATGTATAGGTAATTTTTTTAAAATATCAGTTTAAATCAAATTTCAAACTAAACTAATGACTCTAAAATTATGAGTAAATCAAGAAAATTGTGTAAGTAAATCAACCAACATGGACAAGAGGAAAACATACATTGCTCACACTTGAAGTTTTAGTAAAATCAATTCCGTATAACAAGTAAAAGTTTGCACTTTAGGTGAGTTATATCTTGAAATATGAAAGTCATATGAAATAATAAATCTGTAAGCATAATTTTCATTATACATACATAAATGTAAATAAAAGTTTTAATAAAAGTTAACACAGACTCACAAGATTATCTCATGCATATCATTGATTGACTTCAAATCCTAATACCAGAAAACAACTTCTTACTGGTAGAAGAAATCACACGCAAGAAAAATATTTCAAGTCTTTTACTCTTGCAACTGTAAAATGTAAGTATATACAGCCCGTATGATTATGACGCTTTAAAATTTTATTATGTAAGAATGCTAAAATAAATTATGATGATGATGTTTCAGATGAAAACGAACCATGTGTAATATAAATATCATTAAAAAGTAAAAATTATTTAGGCTATATCGACATCAAGCAGTTTCATCCTTAAATAAAATTTATCAACAGATAATAAAAAATATATATGAATGCACAAGTCCATTTCATGTGATACCTATGGAACTGTTACAAATATACAGAAGTACATATCTGTAGATTGCTAAAGATGGAGGCTTCAGTGCAATGATGCTTTCTGTACAATTTATGTACACTAATCCAAATCAGTTTATGCGTGGCATATACAGCTCGCTGAAATGTTTAAACATCTACATTATTTCATGCTAAATCCAACTTAGGCCTATAGTACAGCTTCAAAGGTGGATCCTAAAATTAAACAAAAAATGTGTTGAAATATATGTAAACTTTATATCATATGAAAATATAATGTGCATCATAAAGATATTACATTAATTTCATAAGTGGTGAGCTGTTAAAATGTTGACAGAAATGGTTGTCTAAAAATCTTTAACAGTTGTTGATTAAAATACAGTTATTAATTAGGAAGCTAGTATATAGAATTTTCACTCTTTTACCATATAATGTAACAAAATGATAAATTATGTATTAATGTGTTAAAAAAAAGACACATTTAAAAAAAAAATATATATATATATATAAAGATATAATATATCTGGATAACATTATCTTTTAAATTATATCAAGCAAAATACAGATTAAATTAAAAAAATATTAATTGCTAGAGCTTACTTTGCACTTAAGCCAGCAAGATTAATTGATTCATTAACTGAAAAATTGTCAAATGTGTAAATTTAAAGTAGGGGGTTCTCTGATATCCAATTATCAGTTTAGCCAATATATTGGTATTTTCCTGATACCAATGGTAATCTGATATTTGAGAATCAATAAACCAATAGATTCGATACTTTTTAATTTTTCTTTTTATACTACACAATTAAAATTAAGGAAATTGATTTATTTAAACTTTTTTTTTCATTCTTCAACAGAACAAAGCACAGAAAGATGACAAAATACAGTAAAACTTTGCTAACCTAATGGATAGGCAGCGGGAAGAGGTCTAAAAAAGTTTGCAGGATTGTGTGCATCTGCAGTAAAAACAGAACTCAAAATCAGAGAACAGAAAGTCAAATGTCATTCAGCACAGCGGATGCTGCTTAGTCAATGGTCCCACTCTTCAGTTATTTATTTGATTTATCTTTAGAATGGTATGGAGATCTATCTTTACCTCTTGATACATACATGAAAGTTAAGAGCAAGTTAAAAGCTTTGTTTAAAAAAGTGACCAGATTGGTCGCTAAAGATCGGATATGAAATGGCCCGCACAGTAGGTATGGCACTGTGCAGCTATGTTTTTTAAGAGAATGGTGCTTATTTATGATACTGGTGTAAAGGCGCGGACATGACCTCCTAAATTTAGAATTTAGAAGACACACAAGCACCAGCACCACTTACAAACCTGTGATAGAAAAGCCACAAAATAATAACCCTCAGGTTCACCCTCCTGTCCGGAGAAGTAAATCTGCAAGATGACCTACCCGAAAACACAGAAGAACCAAAACATCAAATAAAACATTTAAAATCAAAACCCTTACCTTTAAGGAACTTCTTCAGCCACCAATATTAAATAAAATAAAACACAGAATAAACATCAGAATTTAAAAGTTAAAAATATCATTTATTAAAGACATTAAATTTTCAGGAGTGAGAAAACACAACAGCTGCATCCTTATCAGCCATGCCACAGGACTCAGGCACAAAATCCTTATTCAAAATGCCACAGGCTTAAGAGCCGCAATAATCAAAATATAATTAAAAGTGGCAAAACGTTAAATAATAAATATACAAATATGTGGTACAGTCAAACCAACTGGGGCGAACACTTGGAGAGTTCAGAATTTTTGAATAGTTAAACATTATAGATAATCAATTTAAGTTCTTAATTTAAACATTGAAAGCACATTAGGGCTGGTGTTTACTCGGATATGTTTTCATATCATGTATCTCTTGGTCCACATGCATCTTTCTTCGAAGGTGAGGTTGAGGCCATCAGAATAGCCTAGGAACATTTATTGTTGAGAACAGAGGTTTTTATTAATGCAGTGATTTTGTCCGACTCAAAGGCTGCAATTCAAGTGGTTACCAATTTCAATTGCGTGGATTCTTCAAGAGTTAGAGACTGCATTCTGAATCTAAACATTTTGAAAACCAAACTAAAAATCATTGTGCTTCAGTGGATCCCTTCTCATTGTGGAATTATTTGTAATGAGAGGGCTGATTTGCTGGCGAAGGACGGAACAAGAATAGTTCAATCCCCAAATAGCTCAATCCTTTATACAACTATGATAAGAATCATTAAACATACTATGAAAAATAATTTTAAATCTGTACAGTCGCGGCTAATCGAAAACAAGACTTGGAAATCTACGCTTAATAAGATCCCCAGTTTTCTGAGATGCCATGCAGTTGCAGCGTTTCGACTGGAAACTGGTCACGACTGTTTAACTAAATATCTTCATAGATTTAATCTAATTCCAAGCCTGAACTGTGTAGCGTGTGGTCCTAACGCAGCTATAGACGCTGATCATCTAATGAACTGCACAGGACTCTGGTGACATGTACAAAAGGTATTGGCGAGCAAGGAAGAGGATGCAGGCCCTTCAAGCTGTCTAACTGTTTTGGATTTGTGTTTTTGGCTACCGTCCATGTATCTCCTATGTTTGTTTTGTTTTATTGCTGTTTTTGTTGCTTGTTCACGCTTCTTGTTTCTTGTAATAGTTTTTCTCCTGTATTTTTGGTGTTGTGTATTTGTACACTAGTGAATGATTTGTATCAAGTGCTGCTGCTAGAAATAAAAACATTGAAAGCATGTAATTTAATGTGCGAGTCAGCGAAGGAGTTGCAAAGAAGTTAAGCTCACAACTCTTGAGTCTGTGATAAAATTACAGTCTGAGGTTTCCTGGGAACAAACCTCAGGGTCCGTATCGAAGTTTCAATGTAAAGGCTTACCCCGAACCACGTTGATGAAAGGGACTCATCAAACAAACCAATGGAGATCAGATCTTAGCGAATCTCACTCGCTCCATAGAACGGGTCCGGAACACCAGCAGTGCCATACGGTCACATGGTCTGGACAGGTTTGTCGCTCTTGGTCATTTCAGGCAAGAAATTGGACCCGGCATGGGCCTTAGGCCAACAGGCTTGGAATCGGACCTAGCATGGGCCTCGGATCATCAGGCAAGGAATCGTCGTCATCATTAATCAACCCAGCATGGGCCTCGGGCTATCCATTGTCAGGTGGACTACATTTTACATTTTTCCCAAGCTCATGGACTTCAAGGAACTGACCTGGCGACCAAGCTCCTGGGGTCCATCATGAGCATCGAAATTATTTGGGCCGAAATCCGAACTACCATAAAGTGGTCTAGCAGTCAAAAGGGGAAAAAGCACACAGCAAAATAGCTCTCAGTTCTTTTATGCAGCTTCCAAAATCATCTTCCCACCCAAAAACAATTCTCATGCTATCAACACCAGATGCCTCTCAGTCCAGACAAGAAAAGGGAATTTCCCTTTTCCTGTCGCACCAGCCACTGCCTCTACACCTTCTTCATTGCAGAAACATATATATTGTATATGAAATGAACTTTAGTTTCCTGTTACATCAGTCAAAAAGGTGACTCGAACTCAATGGAAGAAATAACTCTCAGAGCACTCACACATTTTAAACAATACTTTAAAAACATGATTTCAGATTGCAGTTTAAGAAGTATAAATGTTCTAAAATATCAATTACATAAAATGACAAGCAGGGGGGTTCAAAGCAGAATTAAAATAGTTAAGGAGCTGTATATAAAATTAGATGATCAGAAATACATTATATAAATTTATACATTTTACACAAAAGTAATGTGAGTTCAATCTCGACATTACACACCTTGGGGCCTCCGGGGAAAAATTTCAGAGCAAAGTGAAGAAATTTAAAAAAAAAAACAAGTAGGTGCATGTAGGCATCAGGCTCTTAAAGTTTTAGACCTTCAAGTAGACAATTTCAGCAAAAATTTAGTGATGCAGCTGACACTAAAGAGTTCTTGACATGAACACCATCCCACATGGGCACATGTCGCAGAACCCAAGCCAAAGAAACCTAAAGATGACTGCAATCCAGTCGAAAATCCTAATATCCATCACAAAGACAAAGCATGTAAAATAATAAACTGTAAATTAAATTTAAATCCCAAGGTTCACAAAAATAAATAACACAACACCTCTCAAGTCGAACAGCCAAATTAAAATTAAAAATTCTCTAAGTAAACTTTTCAAATAGAAATCAATTAAATTTTCAAATTATAAGTTAGTTCAGCTTTCATCAAAAATAAATTTCAATTTCCAAGAAATTTTCACTTTCCCTCAAGAATCTTAACTTTAAATATTAAAATGTGGTCAGAATCAAAACATTCTTTCAATTCTTGTAAATTAAGTCTTAACTTCTCATTAAATTCCAAAATATTGTAAATCTATATAATAAAAGGCAATGTCTGTGTGTCTGTCTGTCTGTCTTATACACTATACGTTTCGCGACCGCGCGTCGGAGAGCTACGAAATTTGGCAATCGGAGACCTGGGGGGGAGGGAAGGGGACACGTGAAAACCGATTTTCAAAATTCTAATTATTTTTTTATTTATTTAATGTTTTATGCGATTTCGACCTTTTTTTGCCCTTTTTTCTCCACGATCCAGACGTCGTAGAAAAAAACAAATCACACCATCGGAAAGAGCAGAGAATTTCGAGTAAAAATATATAAATTTCAAATCTCAGGGACAAATTCTAATATTTTTTTATGATTTTAAAACAAAAGTCACTTTTGACTCAAAAAAACGATTTTTGGTTTTTAAATTCTCGCATAGTAAAAAGTACTCAGAATTTCGTCTAATAATTTACATTTTTAGAAAGGTCAAATATCTGGCATTTTTACAAGTCCAATCTGGTCAAGAAATAGTGAAAATTGCCTGTAGGATCGCAATTTTAAAGACGTCATGATTTTATATTTCTTGCCCAATACTCGGCGAAGAACCGATTCTCCCCGACATTTCCCACCGCAGTAGTTTTTCCCCCGTCTCCATGGAGACCACCACGCTTCGGGTTTTAAATGTATTAAGAGCTTAGCATATGTATTGGATACATCGAGTGAAATAATTATATTTATGTGATATTTTAAATGGTTATTTTAATTTATGGATGTTTTAAATAATTTAAATGATTGTATTATGGTGGATTGAATTCTGGTGATGTATTTGAAATTATTATATTTATGGATTGGTGGAACGATATGGATGATTCATAGAATGATATGGATTTTATAAATGGATATTTGAATTTATGGATATTTTAAATGGAAGGAGGGTACGGTCTCTGTGGATGCCTCCCCCACTGGGTTCCGGTCCAAACTGGGTGAATAAAAAGAAAGTTATGGAGATTATCGCGGAGGGCGTGGTAGCCCAGTGGTTAGCGTGTGGGAATTTCACTCGGAAGGCCTGGGGTTCGATTCCTTCCATTGCCAAAACTGCTGCCGTGTTCACGCGGAGTACGATCACGTTAAACATGTGGGTACGTAAGTCCTTCCGAGAAGTTGTTGGTAGAGGAAGGAGGGTAGGTCCCTGTGGATGCCTCCCCCACTGGGTTCCGGTCTAAATTGGGTGAATAAAAGAAAGTTATGAAGATTATAGCGGAGGGCGCGGTAGCCCAGTGGTTAGCGCGCGGGAATTGCACTCGGTAGGCTCGGGTTCAATTACCGCCACTGCCAAAACTGCCGTGTTCACACGGAGTACGATCACGCTAAACATGTGGGTACGTAAGTCCTTCCGGGAGGTTGGTGGTAGAGGAAGGAGGGTACGGTCCCTGTGGATGACCCTCCCACTGGGTTCCGGTCTAAATTGGGTGAATAAAAAGAAGGTTATGGAGATTGTCGTGGAGGGCGCGGTAGCCCAGTGGTTAGCGCGCGGGAATTGCACTCGGTAGGTCCGGGTTCGATTTCCGCCACTACTAAAACTACCGCTGTGTTCAGGCGGAGTACGATCACGTTAAACATGTGGGACCGTAAGTCCTTCCGAGAGGTTGGTGGTAGGGGAAGGAGGGTACGGTCCCTGTGGATGCCTCCCCCACTGAGTTCCGGTCTAAATTGGGTGGCACTTCCTGGCCGTCCAAACAGTTACCTTACACTTTTCTGGTAGGTCGCGCCAGCGAGTGTGCCATGGTTAGAATTTGCCATGGTCAGAATTTTCAAGGATAGCGAACAGGCTGGTCGCCAAAGCTTTTATACGGTTTTTGGCCTAAGGACAATTAAAAACCGAGTAAGTGTTTGCTTTTTACACGGTTTTTGGCCTAGGCACAATTAAAAACCGAATTAATCTTTGCTTTTTATAAGGTTTCTGGCTCATTATGCTGGATTGAATTGTGGCGATGTATTGTTTACATCGGGTGGTGGTTGGGACCACAATGAAAAAACTTAAACACTGAATAAATAAAAAAATAAATAAAAAGAAAGTTATGGAGATTGTCGCGGTGCATTTATGCATCGGGTGGTGGTGGAGACAATCTTAAAAAAAAAAAACTTTTTCGCTGAGCAGCATCGTTAAAAAGCGAGTTTGCCACTGTCAGGACTTTCAAGGGTAGCGAACAGGCTGGTCGCCAAAGCTTTTATACGGTTTTTGGCCTAAGGACAATTAAAAACCGAATAAGTTTTTGCTTTTTACACGGTTTTTGGTCTAGGCACAATTAAAAACTGAATTACTGTTTGCTTTTTATAAGGTTTCTGCCTCATTATGCTGGATTGAATTGTGGCGATGTATTGTTTACATCGGGTGGTGGTTGGGACCACAATGCAAAAACTTAAACACTGAAGAAATAAAAAAATAAATAAAAATAAAGTTATGGAGATTGTCGCGGTGCATTTATGCATCGGATGGTGGTGGGGACAATCTTTAAAAAAAAAAACTTTTAAAACTGAATTAGTGTTTACTTTTTATAAGGTTTCTGGCTCATTATGATGGATTGAATTGTGGCGATGTATTGTTTACATCGGGTGGTGGTTGGGACTACAATGAAAAAACTTAATTGTGGCGTACTCTATTGTTGTATTGTACAAACTTAATTGTGGCGATGTATTATTTACATCGGGTGGTGGTTGGAACCACAATGAAAAAACTTAATCATTGATTGCTTTTTATACGGTTTTTGGCCTAAGGACAATTAAAAACCGAATAAGTTTTTGCTTTTTACACGGTTTTTGGCCTAGGCACAATTAAAAACTGAATTACTGTTTGCTTTTTATAAGGTTTCTGCCTCATTATGCTGGATTGAATTGTGGCGATGTATTGTTTACATCGGGTGGTGGTTGGGACCACAATGCAAAAACTTAAACACTGAAGAAATAAAAAAATAAATAAAAATAAAGTTAAGGAGATTGTCGCGGTGCATTTATGCATCGGGTGGTGGTGGGGACAATCTTTAAAAAAAAAAAAAATTTAAAACCGAATTAGTGTTTACTTTTTATAAGGTTTCTGGCTCATTATGATGGATTGAATTGTGGCGATGTATTGTTTACATCGGGTGGTGGTTGGGACTACAATGAAAAAACTTAATTGTGGCGACGTATTGTTGTGGCGTACTCTGTTGTTGTATTGTAAAAACTTAATTGTGGCGATGTATTATTTACATCGGGTGCTGGTTGGGACCACAATGAAAAAACTTAAACACTGAATAAATAAATAAATAAATAAAAAGAAAGTTATGGAGATTGTCGCGGTGCATTTATGCATCGGGTGGTGGTGGGGACAATCTTAAAAAAAAAAAAACTTTTTCGCTAAGCAACATCGTTAAAAAGCGAGCTTGCCACTGTCAGGATTTTCAAGGGTAGCGAACAAGCTGGTCGCCAAAGGCGGCTAGTTAATAATATTTTAAACAGAAGGATTCATAAATTTTAATTTAGCAACCAGTCCGTGACTAATATTGTTGAAAGTTACTTTATGATCTTATTTGAAGATCAGTTTAAAAATAAATAACACAACACCCCTCAAGTCGAACAGCCAAGTTAAAATTAAAAATTTCTTTAAGTAAACTTTCCAAATAAAAATCTTCAATTAAATTTTCAAATTATAAGTTAGTTCAGCTTTCATCAAAAATAAATTTTCACTTTCCCTCAAGAATCTTAACTTTAAATATTAAAATGTGGTCAGAATCAAAACATTCTTTCAATTCTTGTAAATTAAGTCTTAACTTCTCATTAAATTCCAAAATATTGTAAATTAATAATATTTTAAACAGAAGGATTCTTAAATTTTAATTTAACAACCAGTCCGTGGACTAATATTGTTGAAAGTTACTTTACAATCTTGTTTGAAGATCGGTTTCCTTCATGGTTAGTAAAAGAAAAGAGACTTACAGTTTAATAGGCCGCTCATCGCGGTGTCAACTTTAATTCCGGCATCAGCTCCATATTATTTCATCATCAGTAACAGCGTAAACCAGTGGTGACCCAAACTTATTGGGAAACTCCTCGTTCACATCAGCATAGCAGGCTAAAATTCGGGGATTCACATTCGAATAAAGATTGCCATGCCATGTTGTGGACAATCAGCTTCGACTCACCTAGTAGCATAGCTTAATTCTATAATAATCAACATCACAGAATAATTGGGAGGTGTGGATAATATTAGGATATATTTTTATGTAAAGTAAATTTACACCTCTAAGATATAGGCGTTCAATAATAAATCCAGGCATTTAGCCTAATCCTTTGTCTTCGCATATTAGCAACAGACGCTCACGCGGACCTCTTCTCTTGTCCGAGGATTATTCCAGAAAAATCCCCACACCTACTGTTACAATCGCTAATATCTGTCCAAGCAATCAAATCTGATTGGTTTCCTCACACCCGTATTCATGACGTTTTGCTTCTTTTGCATTTGCATGTCAGAACCAGACAAGGTCAGAGCCAAGAGAATCAACCTCCTAAGTAAGAAAACAAGTGCTCGCTGAACAGAAATGGAAAATCCCTTGTATCTCTATGAGAACATGAAATTATTTGCAAAATGGTTTGAAGAACCGCTCTCTTTGAGCCATTACGCAAAATGTCGATACAAGACTGGCAATTAATTAGGCATTTATTCAGGACATTGTAGTTTTGTGGCCAATGAGTTCACGCAAAGAGTACAGATTTTTTATCATTTGCTTTCAAAAATGATTACTAGCTTTGAATCGCAGCTAGTGGTATTTATTATTTCAGGATCATTCTTTTACTATGATTTCTGGAAGAGTGTAAAAATTATTACTGTGTGTATTATATTCACTTTTGAATGTTTACGAAGATGGCTAGTTATAAATGTCTGAAATAACTTTACTATATAATTTTACAACAGTTACACTTTTTTAACTAATATTGTAGCAGATCAGTATCGGATCTTCAGTAATCTGATATTTACTATCGGTTCTTTTTTGGTTTTGTGATATACCTAATTTAAAGTATAAGATTTTATGATTTTTACAGAAATATAATTAACATAGCCAAATTACAAGATAAATATTATTACATATTAATGAAAATAACTCAAGAACCAGAGCAGATAGGAAGCTTAAATTAGGCATATCATTAGACCTTCCATGGTATATTTAAATTTCTTTTGGATTTTGAACCTTACCGGTTCGCCATAGGAAAGTATGTTTCTGGGGAATAACTTAATCCCATACTTGACAAAATTGCCCCCCCCCTCCCCCCAAAAAAATAAATATTTAGCTTAAAATTCTCTTATAATATCTTAGGTTTTAAATGTGTTTTATTCTTTGTAAGTTGTTTGAGGAAGACCATTTGGTAATATTGCTGAAATCTGCATTTATATGTCATTTTTGGTTTATCCCATTTTATTGTCAAATATTTTCCAATTTTGCAATCTGTTGGCATCAACTAAAACTTTCATTTTAAAATCTTTAAAAAACAAGATTCATCTTAAAAGTCTTAAAAAAAATTGCATATTTGCATGGAGATTGACACTTGGCAGAAAATGCAAATATGATTTACAAGAAAATGTAGACTTGGCAGCTACAGTCCAGTATTTGCAGAAGTCAATCAGAAGTTTTTATCATGTTTTATAGTTGCTATTCTTTTTCTTGTCATTTTGACAAAGTTTTAAATCACATTAATTGTGGGGATCAATATAAAAAATGCAACTTTCAAGATCTGGTAACAAAAGTATTAACAGACCAAATTTGCAATTCGCAAGGCAATGGAATGATTACCTGAAACGCAGTATGTTCGATAAATGTAAGCAATTAGAATGTAAAAGACTGTCGAAAGCCCAGGCCGTCTGACTCATCTGTAGACTAAGAGCAGCAGTTTGGGCGGCCGGATATAAAGGACAGTAAAGACTCTTTGGACTCTGGTATCTCCTTCCTTTCTACTTTCCCTATATACATAGTATAATGTATAAAGTATTAAGACAGAGTCAGAAATTCAAATTGAAGTTTCTGACAGAAGTGCATGTTTCAAGCATCCCTGAACTCAAATTGATCATTTTTGAGGTGATGTGTGTATGTGTCTGTGAGTCTTTAGAGATGATATTTCACAAATGAATAGTGTATTTCGAACAAAATTGGGTACAAAAATTATAATTAGTGAATACTGGAAGCCTATTGATTTTAAACACAATCAAATGTTCAACCACTCCCTCTAAATTTTCAAATGGGATTTAAAAAAATCATTAAAGAATCTGAACCTTCAATGTTATATAAATATAATAATTTCTTATGTAATTTTTCATTGGAAAACTAACAAATTTTAGGATACTATCATGGGCCATTCTCGAGATATTACACATCTTTCAAATAAATTTATCAAAAGAAAAATTCACACAAAATTTTCAGTTTGTCTATAATGCTTGGCAATAAATTTGATGAACTTGGCAACTCATTTAGTCCCAGGTTAATGAAAATGATGCCAAATTAATGAATTAATTATTCAAATATTTTAATATATTATACATATTTGCCCATTGCAGATGATATCAATATTTATAATTGTCAATTTAGAGCTGTACTAAATATAAGTTAATTAGGTACTTCAAAATAGTTTTACATGTTGTCATTTGGAAAAGTGCCAAATGTACAATTCAATATTAAAAACTTTGTGTCATGGATTTCGTGTTTTCACTGAGAAAAAAATAAATTCATTGCATTATATAGAGAAAGTTATATGTTACTCTCATCAATTTTTTTTTCAAAGGGGAGGAGAGTAATAGGAAACTCATTAAATACCCAGGGTTCTTGCCTCCCATCTCGGGACATTGGAATGTCAGAGGGGATAAAGCAAACAATGGCATTCTTCAGTGCTGTAACTGAATGGCTGTCATGGTGGGGTGGATGCTCTTTGGATGTAGTACAATAAAGATCCAAATGCTGTCTTTTTCTGAACATACAGATTGCTCCCATGGGGGGGGGGGGGGGGGTATTACCTTCACTGTATCCCACTGTTTTTGTCATTTCAGTTTTTCGAGGAAGGACAAAGGCCAAGCTTTTTTATTCAACTGTAGTTCAGTCTTCTACATATCCTAATGTTGTCAAAAGAAAAGGGGAGACCAATTGTGAATCAGACCATTGATAGGCATCAAATTTGATGCCCAGATTGAAGAATCTAGTCGTTAAATTGAAATTTCAAGTCATAAATTACGACTAACAGGTATGCATATAGGCATGCGATATACTGCACAAAATTATGTTTATAAAATTAAGTTTGTCAAAACACTGAATTTAAACAAGTGACAAATTACACTTATCTGGTACAGACTATGAACTGAAACAAAATGGATGAAGATTTTTCTAATTAAGAAAAGTTTTCTCATGATACAAAATGCATTTTCTGAAGCTCCAAAGTTTTCACATAAGTATAAAATTCTAGGAAAATGTTTTAAATTTGGGTAAATTTTCACAAAACAAAAAATAAGAATTTAGGAATATACAAAATTAGAAAAAACTTAATATGTAGTTTATATTTTCAAAGATAATTATCTGAAAAAACGAAACAAAAAAACACAGTATGTATTCAGTATTATTCAATAGTATATAAAATACATTTGATTTTTAGTTTAGTATTTCTAAGAGAAAAAAAAATTGTTTTTTATTTAAAAGAATATATTTTAAAGAATTTTTTTTTTGTAAATGGAATTTTTATTAAGAAAAAGAAAAACTTAAGCATAGTAATACAATAATAATAGCACAAATAATACAATAATAATTATTGCATTATTTGTGCTTTTATACATTGCTCAAGTTTTTATTATCCTTTGCACAAAGAGTATTGTGCTTATTGATACGGAATTTTTATTGTCAGAAAGTAAAAAAGTTCATTTATCAAAATAAAAAGAAAGTTGCTTCACATATCTTATATTTTATCAATATAAAAATAAAGTTCATCTTCACTTTTTCCTTTTAAAAAAAGAAAATAATAATATAAAATCATCTTACAGTGGTGAAAAACAGGCATTCCAGATATGCCATTTAACCATTAAAGCAGCTTACGATATTTTGCCGAGGCCAAATATACAATTTAAAACAATATGTAATGTGACTCAAATATGTATTGCTGATTCATACTTCATTTGACACTTTATAGTACATTATATACCAACGTTAAAACAATGCAATTTCAGAGTGTAGACAAAATACTACCATCACTCTAACAGATATGCCAACTCTGGATCTTCAAAATTAGGGATATACATATGAAAATTGGGAATATGATTGTAGCAAATTTTTTCTGGCATATTTCACCTAAAGACTTCGGGAATTTTTTTCTACAAAAAAGGGACTGTCAAAATCAAGTCAAATGCCTCAAGTGAAGTTTCTTAAAAACAAATAATTATCCAAGGCCCAGCGTCAATTTTTTTTTAATAAATAGCTGTGAAAATAGAAAATTTAAAAAAATAGAGAAAAATAGGTGTATTAAATTCAAAATATATATAAAAATATACCATATAAAACAAGTATATGAATTAATCATTCGATCAAATTAAAAAACAAGATATGCTTTTTTTTTACATGTGGACATAAAAAATCCCCAGTAAATAAAGCTTACTCAAGTGAAACTAGGTGAAACATATATTTTATTAGTTATTTTATAGAAGTAATCAAAGAACTGTGTTACTGATTGCGATTTTTAATGCTTTCCTTTTCATATAAATCACAAATTCATTCTTTTAAGTTACCATATATACTCGCGTATAAGTAGCTCTACTCCCCACCCCACTACTTTCAGAGAAATTAAAAAATTCTTGCATAAGTCAATCTCAAAAAGAGAAAAAAAAAACTTTTTAATAAATTTATTCAAAAACATTTGAGAGAGAGAGAGAGAGAAAAAAAAAAAAAAAAAGCAAGGTTAATGCATATAATCAGGGTCAAATTTTTACCGAACAGTTAAAAATGGTCTTTCGCCATCATTAGCATGTCATATAAATATCAGCAATCAACAATCCCATCTATGCCCATGTCATAAGAATAACTGCAGTTGTCACTTATAAACCCCTATCATCATCATCTGTACCATCATGTTCTTTACTAATGCAACATTTTTTGAATGATTTTATGGCCATTTCCTGCAGATATCATATCTTTGTCTCAAGCATCACTGACCCACTGCACAATTAAAACAATATTGGGCTTATCATGGTTCCGACAATTTTTTCGTTAACCCTGAATTGACGTGAAGCAGCATAGTTGTTAGTATTCTCTGCAAAATAAACCACTTTTAACTTAAAATCCTGCATTATGGTTCTACACAATCCTTTTTAAAGAGTGTGTGGCTTTAAAAAAAAAAAAATGTGCAAGAAGTAACAGTGGCTGGTGCATGGGCATGGCGGTATCCACTCCAGTCACGCTGCAATATACTGGTAGTCAAGAGGGAAGTGACTGTGTTGTGAGTATGCAAACCCAAGAAAGTTTTGAAGAGAGAAATTTGGACGGTCATGATTGCATAATTACTACGCATTGTTTTAGGATGGATTGCCTTGAGGGAAAATTTTTTAGACTTCCAATTTTTTTAGGTTTTATGTATAAGTCAACCCCTCCCCCCATACATACACACACTTTGAAGCTCTTTTTCTTGTCCCACATTTTTTTTATTCATATGCGAGTAAATATGGTAACCCAGAAGTTTAAGAGCTCTTTCTAAAAAAATCAAAGTTTAGCAATTTTTCAAAAAACATTATTTAATTAATTTTTTCAAGTTCAGCATCCTTTCTTGAAAAGTGCAAATCAATATGGGAATTCCATATCACAATTTTTGAGAGAGAGAGCGTTAATATTTATGACTTCTGAGAAAAAGAATGCTAATATTCATAATTTTTGAGAAAGAACACAAAATTTTAAGATTTTTGAGAAAGTATGTTTAAATGTAATTTTTCAAAATAAAGTTAACATTTGCTATTTTAATAAAAATACTATTTTATTTATAGCTCTAAAATTTTCAAATTTATGTAAGAACTAAAATAAGACCTAAGATTTTATTTTCAATAAAAAAAGTAAAATTCCCAATAACTTATTTTAAAAACACTAAAATCAGGAAGACTAATCTTAATTGTGAACTTTAAAGCTCTTCTGTTTATAAAAGTCAAGAACTTATACCCTTAAGTCAGGGTCATTCCATGTCAAATCAACCAATAAAAAAAAAATTTGAACCTTAACGATTCGGATTTTTATGATTTTTTGTTTATTTATTGTAACTATCAAGATGACAAAAAATGCAAAATTTCAGATTTTTTGGGCTCTTAGTTTTTCAGTTATTAACTTTCAAAAAAACGAAATCTGCCAAATTTTTCATTGAAATCTTCAGCTGTAGATCAAAAACTATTTAACCTAGAGAGCTCAAATTGGTGTCATTTCCTTTTGCTTTTAATGAGCCTTAATTTGATATATAACATGACTATGCTATTTCAAATTTGAATTTTTTGAAAAGCATCAAAAAATAATTTTTTTCAAATCTCAAAAACACCCCTTTTAATTTTTTTGAAAAAAATATATGCTTTAAAGATGTTAATGGACTACTTGTATGCCAAGTTTCATAATGGGATGACAATGGGTTCCTATGAAATTTTATTTTTTTTGTATTAAACTATACGTGAAATTTGCTAAATTAAATTACAAAAAATTTAATTTCCAAAGGAACCCCTTAAAGACCGGCTATGAAATTTGGCACATAAATAGTCCCTTAATGTCTTTAAAACATATATTTTTTTGAAAGAAATCAGTTTTTTTTTCTTAGATTTTCTATAAAAATTTTTTTTTTTAGTTTGTAATTTTTTAAAAACTCCAATGTAAAAAAAGAAAAGAGTTAGAATACCATAATCATGTTGTATATCAAATTAAGGCTCATTGAAAACAAAAGAACGATACCAATTTGAGCTCTCTGGGTCAAATAGTTTTTAATTTACAACTATTTAAAGATTTCAAAACTTTGCCCGATTTGGCTTTTTTTAAAAAGTAAATAACTAAAAATCTAAAAGCCCCAAAAATCTGAAATTTTACAGTTTTTGTAAACTTTACTGGTACTATCACTGTACCAAAAATGATCAATTTCTGAGGTATCAAGGTTCAAACCATTAATTGATTTGACATATGAATGACATAGATTCAGTACAAAACTCATTAACCAGTTGTTTCAAACATTCAGCCCACATATGTTCTTTTCAATTTTAACAATTTGCTACACACTTAATATTTCACATATGTCACTCAAAATTTAATTTCGTATTTACAATCAATTACAAAACCTCACTTTTTTCAAGAACTTTTAAAATAAGTACTTTTCCAAACTGAGTGAAGACAATTTCATTTCTTCCTTGCTCAGAGTACAAACTCTCCCAGTTGCAGTAATAGGCTGTACTTTTTGCAAAATGGTATCACCTTACACATTCAATACGTCACTCGGTTGAGGATAAAAGAATAAAGGAGAAAGGCCCTTAGGATGTAGGAAACTTACTTTATAGTCACTCGTAACATTATTCTTCTTAAGAATCATGCAAGCCACCAAGATCCTTTATAGACTTTAGTGACAAATCCAGATTCAATTTTTGATAAATTAGTTGGTGTAATATAATCTAATGCTCTCACACATTCAGTAAACTGGTGTTCACTACAGTAATAATGCTTAACAAGAAGCAGATTTTCAGAAATTGGGAATTTGAATGAAGTTTTTGAGTACCCATGATTGCCTTAGAATCACTGAACCTTGGCGACAGTGTTTCTTTAACTTCTTCATACTCATGAACTGTGCAGTATACTCAAAGTCTATGTACTCAAAAACTTCATTCTTTTTAAATTTTTGAAAATCGGCTTCTTGTTAAGCATTATTACTGTAGTGAACACCAATTTACTGAATGTGTGACACCATTAGACTATATTACATCAACTAATTTAGCAAATATTGAATCTGGATTTATCACTATAGTCTATAAAGGATCTTGGTGGCTTGCATGTATTCTTGAGAAGAATAATGTTATGAGTGACTATAAAGTAAGTTTCTTACATCCTAAGGGACTTTTTCCTTCATTTCTTATCCTCAACCGAGTGACGTATTGAATGTGCCAGGTGAGACCATTTTGCAAAAAGTAGAGCCTGTTAGTGCAACTGGGAGAGTTTGTACTTTGAGCAAGGAAGAAATGAAATTGTCTTCACTCAGTTTAGAGAAGTACTTATTTTAAAAGTTCTAGAAAAAAGTGAGGTTCTGTAATTATAATTGCAAATACAAAATTAAATTTTGAGTGACATGTGAATTAAGTGTGTAGCAAATTGTTAAAATTGAAAAGAACATATGTAGGCTGAATATTTGAAACAACTTGTTAATGAGTTATGTACTAAATGTATGTCATTTTGTGTTAAATCACTTAATGGTTTGAACCTTCATACCTTAATCATTTTTGGTACAGTGATAGTACCTGTAAAGTTTATAAAAACTGTAAAATTTCAGATTTTTGGGGCTCTTAGATTTTCAGTTATTTACTTTTTCAAAAAAGCCAAATCTGGCAAAGTTTTGAAATCTTTAAACAGCTGTAAATCAAAAACTATTTGATCCAGAGAGCTCAAATTGGTGCCGTTCTTTTGTTTTCAATGAGTCTTAATTTGATATACAACATGATTATGGTATTCTAACTCTTTTTTTTTTAATTGGAGTTTTTAAAAAAATTACAAACTAAAAAAGAAATTTTTTTTAGAAAATCTTAAAAAAAAAAGACTGATTTTTTTTTTCAAAAAAATATATGTTTTAAAGACATTATGGAACTATTTGTGTGCCAAATTTCATAGTCAGTCGTTAAGGGTTTCCCATAGAAATTAAAAAAAATTTTTTTCATAGGAACCCATTGCCATCCCATTATGAAACTTGGCATACAAGTAGTCCATTAACATCTTTAAAACATATATTTTTTTCAAAAAAATTAAAAGGGGAGTTTTTGAGATTTAAAAAAGAATTTTTTTTTTTTGAAATTTTTGAAAAAAATGCAAATTTAAAATAGCATAGTCATGTTATATATCAAATTAAGACTCATTAAAAACAAAAGAAAATGACACCAATTTGGGCTCGCTAGGTTAAATAGTTTTTGATCTATAGCTGTTTAAAGATTTCAAAACTTTGACAAATTTGGCAGATTTCGCTTTTTTGAAAGTGAAAAACTACGAGCTCAAAAAATCTAATATTTTACAGTTTTTGTCAGCTTCATTGGTACTACCACTGTACCAAAAATTATCAATTTCCATAATGTCGAAGTTTCAGACCATTGGTTGATTTGACACGGAATGACCCGTCACCCTTTCTAAAAAATCACAAAGTTTAGTGATTCTCCAAAACAATTGCAAATTTTGGTACCCTTTCTCAAAGTGTGTGCATCCATATGGGAATTTCAGTACTAGTACTAATGCTGAAATAAGGGCTAGTAACCTCCATTTTAATTGCAATAGGCTAATAGGGAAACTAGCATCTTCAGTCAGCTTTGGTTGACTATAAAGATCTTGATGTGCATGTGACACATCCTTGTTTAGAAATTTCTTTGTGCATTGCATTCAACAATTGCATTTCCCTTTCTTTTTCTTTACAATTAACAGCCGCCGCAAAGCAAGTACTAGAAATTTTTTGGGAGGGGGGAAAAAAGAGGGGATATTTCATAAATAAAGAGGAAAATAGGGAAATTGCACTGACATCTTTGAAATGTGTAATTTTAAGGGAAAAATTCGTATTTTTGTACAGATAGCTAAAATTCATACTAAATACAAAACATTCAGGATAAATGGCAGATCTGCTAAAAGCCATTCAATTTAAAATACTGCAATATTTTCACAATAAGACTCATTGGACCACAGCTGTTGGGACAAAAACTATGATATATCTAATAAAATATGGATATGCATCATGACAGTAGTAAACAATAAAAATGTGAAATAAAAATTGAAAATCTGCAAAATAAATTATGAATCATATTTATGAGATATATTCAGCAGTATAACATTCATAATGACTAAAATAAAATAAAAATTCTTATTTTCCTGGGGTTCTAAAACAGAAGCAATACTACACTACTTCTTAACATCTGTAACGATCAATAAGTAAAAACACTTTGTGCAAAGGATAAGGAAAACTTGGGCAACGCATTTAAGCACAAATAAAACAAATTGCAGCATTTGGCTCATTTTTATTTTTTTGACTTTAGATTTGTTGGTTCTCTTGCACTGATAAAGGGGATCCAGCGTATCCACAAAACAACTTTTTGCTGCATTTTGTCTTATTTGTGCTTAAATATGTTGCTCAAGTTTTCCTTATCTGTAATAATATTTATAGCTTCTAAATCCTCCTCCCCTCCCCAGAGCAATGATTATTTTTTATGTCCTAAATGGAGACGTCTTATGTACTTTTACTGTTTACCTTGTCCATTTCCCCCCTTTTGGTATAATTTCATGATCTAAGCTCTAATCAATTTTCTGTCTTTTCTCTAATTTGAAATTAAAATTTTTTAATTGGACAATGTTATACCTCTTTTATTATGTTTTTAACCCTTTTTAACCCAATGCTTGAGGAATTCATCTCGAACAAAAATGATCTATTTTCTAATTTCTCAGTTATCATTTTATATAACAAACTTCTATCTTTCTTCAACCACTTCTAAGGTGCACAGAACTGAAACTCAGGTTAAGTCTTGCAACTCTTCACACTGTCTTCATGTTTTGGCACTTCTGAAAAATTGCTCTATCTATCAATTTTCTTTCCTTATTCACTAGGGGATTAAAGTCAAGCGCAACTTGATAAGATGTTTCTCTCAAATCTCATGCCTTGACAGCTAGTTCTTTGAAATGCTCTTTTCATTTTAGAGTATTGTACTATTAGTAGAAGCAATAAGAGACAAATTTGGTTAGTATACTCCACTTTTTGAACATACAATGCTGCTTTGCACAGTTTGAACTTAAGAGAACATTTTAGGAAGGGGAGGCATTCGGAATTTCCCTTAGAATTCAATCAAGATGGTGTCTATTTTTTAAAATGGCATCATGAAGCCAAACATTCCTGCAAATTGTTTAGTTATATCGTTTTGGTGGTGTTTACGTATTTTTGAACCAAGTAATATGAATAAACAAAATAAACATAAGAGAACAAGTTCATATTTTTTTACTTAATATAAATGTAGCAAAAATATGATGAATAGTAGGATGAATACTTTATAATGTTAGCCCCTTAACTGTTTTATTTCCCTCTGTTAAACAACTGGTTTGAAGTGGTAACTGAATCTTCAATATTTTTACAAATTGTGTCTGTTTTCTAGCATTGTGGTTAAATTTTGGACTTACAATATTGGACTTACAATGTCTGGGATATCAACAAAAAGATAGAACATAGCCTCCACCAGGGCCTCTGGGATCTAGGAGGTCTGATCTAGGAGCACCAATACCATCAGGACTAACTGATTGAGTAAAATGTTGTTTGTGTCAGCAAGACATAAAAAATAATTTCATGAATCTAGCCTGCAATAAGAATGTTGAATAATGAAATATGGGGTATGAAACAATAGCTGGGAATGTTGAAAAGTTCTAACATTTCAGGTAAGCTCCTATCATTCGTGAATTTCGTGTGTTACAAGGAGAAGGAATCAGCAATATATTTATTACCTGTGAAGCAAAGTGGCACAAATCATGCTCACTAAAGTATAATTCAATCCAGCTTTAACCCCCAGAGGGTCAAGAAACCAGTGGTGAATGCAGGGGATCTTTTGCGATTTCCTGCATTTACTACTGATTCTATTGGTGATGAAGGGCATTACATTATCAGATCAACAAGTCCATTACTCAATATGTTTGCAGATATATGTTGCTTGTGCAGGTGTGGGATAATGTGGAATCAATAATTGCACTAGGTGATGACATTTGAAGAATAATATCAACTTATAACTGCAGCAACACCAGAAACATTGGCAGTACTTGGTCCAAAAGACTTTGTCTCGTAAGAAGTAAAATATCACATGCAATCATTGATATTACATATCCAAGGTAAACTTATACAGAGGTAGTGGATTTCATTTTCAGGATGTCTGATCTAACTCGAATATATGAAGACAAGCTTAATCAGCTTTTATTTGTAAAAAGACATGATAATGTGAAACCCCCACACATCTCAATTGTGAGAAAGGATTGTTAAAGTATACTTTCTGCAGCTATTATCAGTCAAGGCTGGATAAGTACACCAACTTGTTAGGGACAGGACAAAATTTCTAAACAATGCAGAGGGGGATAATTGTTACTGAGATGCTGACACCTGCATGAGATTCATCAGATGTCTGTCTGAGAATGCTACGAAACAGCATCAGCATTGTACACATTGCTTCATGAGGCATATACACAGAAGACAACAAAGGTGAAGCTATGCAAATTTGGATCGACGAATGAGAAAATGCATCACCAACTTTCAAATTTTAGCTCCTGGTACTTAAACTCATAACTTTGTTGCTGTTGTTTGTTGTTCGTTTTATGAAGGAAGGAAATTATGACTAAAGTTAAAGAATCTCTTAAGCGCATGATCCAGTAGTTCTTTGTGTTTGATTACATACATTTCTCATGCTGTCTATTCATGTTAAGGATCTTGAAGAACTCAATGATACAGCTATCGAAGTTCATGAAGAATTCAACAGAGGAAACTTTGTCATTCACAAAAATACATAGCCATTCTCTGCCCTTGCAGAGGACCAGGCTTGTGAACAGTGCTATTGTAGAAGGTGATGGTGGTGCAGTGTGGCTTACCAAAGATTCAGTAGCACTTCGACGGTGGTCGGTTGCAGGGCCTAAAGTCTGCAGGTTATTGAATTAATTCATTCCTGCTGAATATAAAAATTAAGACAGACATCATAAATAGTATGCTACATACCAGAAAGTGTTTATGAATAATATTTGTGCTTTGAAAGAGAGTTTCCTCGAATTAGGAAATTCATTTCAAGAAATTACTGCAGATCTCATTGAAATTGACAGCAGATTGATAGTGATTAAGGAAGGTGTCGAAGCCTTAAATGTTCTAAAAGTTGATGGTAACATGGAACATGGTAACAAAATGTACAAGACTTTTATTATGGTGAGGCTCATTGATAAATCAAAAATTAATCAAAAAATTAACAGTAAAATCTTTATTGTGAAACCCAAGATCTGCACATGAAAACAATGTTAAGCACACTGATGGACAGCGTTTCTCCAAATTATTTATTGCTAGTCAAAACAGGGAGATGGATCTGGATATGGTCTTTTCTCACGAAAATCTGTCATGTTTGCCTTCATTGTCTGTAAATTGAAAGTTGCATACGGGGAAGAAGTGTGAGCTGACAAATATCCTAGCTGAATTGACAGAACTGGTAATTCTGGCGGAGTTGTTTATGGCACACACACTTATCAGGGTTTCCACTCTTTTTTCAAAATAAAAAATAAAGAATTCCTAAGGACTTTCTAAGTACTTAATTAATATTTTATAAAGACTAATTGAGATAGGCCGTAAACCATATTGTGGCCTTCATTGCACTACGGAAATGTACTGTGGTGTGACATATATACATATTTGCAGAGCTAGAAGTTGTCCTATATTTCCTATATATTTTTTAAAATAGGAAAAACCCTAGAAGCAGAATTTTTTCCATGTGTTGCATGTAGAATAAAGAAGTCTTGTCACAAAACATAGAAAAAATTATGCTTCGGGGTTTTTTCCTATTTTAAAAAATATGTAGGAAATATGGGACAACTTCTAGTCCTGTATTTAGGAAGAAACTAAACCCCTTTTAAAAATTCTATTATTTCCATGGTTTTCCTGTTCATTTGAGCTAGTTTTTTCAAACAGTTGCAGTAAAACATGACGGAAATTTTTCTGGTTTCAGATTTTTGGGCTACTTTCAAAAAAGTTTGATGATTTATTTGGGGGCAAATATTGATGAACTTTTAGAAGACATTTAGAAGACCGGTAAATTTTATCTTGGAATTTCGGTACATTTATGAATTTTAGGAGTTTTTGGCAACATTGCATGAAATCTCACAACACTAAACATTGGGCTAGTTTTTGTAAATTTTTGGAAAAGACCTGGTAACACTGGGATATCAGGCAGCGAAGCTCAAAAATAGATTGAAAATGGAAAAGTGATTGCATCACTGGGGGAATTCGATCATCAGAGTTCTCAATAGGAAAAAAATTAAGGGGAATTATCCTACCCTAACTTCAAAATTAAGTGAGATTTTAAAAATTAACATAAGTAAGTTTTTTTTCTGAGTGGGATTTAGCAGCAAATTGAGGGAATCAAGCTCTAGGGAGAACCCTGATCATGCTTTAATTTCGGAAAATAGGAGTGTTCATGAAAACTAAGTAGTTTTATGAGTCCTTAAAAAGGAAAGCTAAAAATAAGGAGTTCTTAAGGAGTTTTTAAAGACTGTGGAAACTCTGTTTATATATGGCATGAAACTACTTCTTTAAAACATTTTCAGTACTTATAACGTTTTTCTATCCTGTAGCTGTATGGATTTGGTTTGGGACAGGTATGCTGCAAATAGCTTGAATGGTGTTTAATAGCAACTAGGATCTGGTACACATCGACAAGTAGCTCTAGAAACAAAACTATCATGAAACTTGCCAGACTTTTTTCAAAATGAAATAAATAAGGAAGAAATTTTAATTCTGTTTGCGAATTATGCTCTGCATAATTTTGGTCAAGTTTAGGTTGTCACAAATGTTAACACGAATTTTCTCATCTAAAAGCAAAGACAGATCCCTAGCTGGTGCTTCATATGAGAAGATGTAATAAACAGATGGTCATCTGATCTTGCATATGTACAATATGGCTTGGTATAGTGTTAACAATGTTCAATCCATTGCGATCTGTGGTTTTTGCACATTTACTGGATGCGACACAGTCTTCGCTTTCAATTGCAAAAGTAAACACTCTGCCTGGAAGATGTGAAAGGCTTATTATAAGAAGTAATCAGAGCCTTCACTGACATTTCCAGTCCACTACCTACACTGTAGCCAAATGTTAGAATAACTATTAGAACACTTTGTTATTCTGTATGGCGGTGCAGCACTTGAACTGTTAATGCAGTATGTAAATACATATTCGCAACCAAAGCTAAACTATTATCAAGTCTTCCTACATCTGATACATCTAGCCCAATGCACTTTTTGAACCACATACCAAGGTGAGCATGTATGGGGTCAAGCAGACAGCATCATCACACAATATACCAGGTAAAGTTCAGACTCTGCAAAGGACCACATAACCAGCAGTTTGGCAGACTTGCAGAAAACTATTGAAATGTGGCAGGGGTATATGTCAATGTAAGCAGGGATGTATGCCAAATAAATCTGCTGGTGTCCCATGCACATTAGTGTGTTCCAACTGTAGAAGAATATGCAGAAATCTCTGAACGAAAAAATATTTATTGTTTTTTTGCAAAATGTTTTTGATATTGTGTAATAAAATGATCTCTTTTGTTTCATTTGTATATCTTATGTTTATTTTAACTTCATATTCGTGTCCTAAAGATATGTAAAAGATGACAAACACAAAATGTCTAGAGAGTTTGTGGGAATGCGTGAATTCATGATGTCATTTTGGAAAATATACACAATTTTAGATTCTAGGAGAAATTACGAATGACTCCCCCTTCCTAAAATATTCTCTTAAGTTCAAACTATAACTGTGCAAAGCAGCATTCAATTGTCAAAAAGTGCAGTATACAGTCTTTACTATATGCATACAGCCTCCTCTACTATATGTACAAAACTACTTTGCAATACTAGAATTACAACAGAATAAAAAATCTGATGTGGGCAGCGCATGACTTTCCCTGCAGACTTATATTCACATTCTCTTTATTTTAATTACATTTAATTCACTTTTAATTCAATTTTCATTCTCATTTGATAAATGGACTTATTTTCAAAGGTGGCGTAGAGAAAATACGAAAAATTAAAATATCTCAAGAACGGTTAGTCCTAGTGTAATGAGGTTGGTCTTATTATTTTCTTCGTCAAAAATTATGTATTAAACAAGTATTTAATTAATATATTTGAGCATACGTAGTGTTTTATTTTAGATTTTGGCGATTTTTGTGGGCCATTTTTTAAAAAAAGGCAGGTTTTTTTTCCGAAATATACCAAAATCTAATCACCACCAGACTGTCCGACAGGTAAATTATCCACTGAATTTTGTGAAATTCGGTCCATTAGATTTTCCGCTAGAGTGGACACAAGCTTTTGCGGGCCATTTCGCAAAAAAGGGCGGGTTATTTTATCCCGAATCGTACTCAAAATTAATCAGCACCAGACTCGTCCACAAGTGACCTACCTACCAAATTTTATGAAATTCGGTCCATTAGTTTTTTAGTTAGATTGTATACAAAATCTGCACAGACAGACACACAGACAGACAGACACACAGGCACACAGACATACACACAGACGTCAAGCTAAAAATAGTTTTTTCATATTCTAGAGGTCTCGAAACGTATAGATTCGTCGAAAACTCGAGTTGCGATTTTGATTGCGGCATGATTCCAATACTTTCCCTATACATTACCATGTAATGCAGGGAAAGTAAAAAGTCATATTGAAAAAAGAAATGCTGTAATATAAACTGTATAAAGCATAATAATAATAATTGATTGTTTTACAAAAGGTAAAACACATGTTTCCAACCAATGTAGCTTGTAACAGAAACTCCATTTATTAAGTAGGATAAGACTATAGCTGGTAATATTTATAGTCCAAATAACAAGATCAAAATATTAAGCAAGACATGGCTTTAGTGATATGTTAATGTACTTATAGTACAATGTACATAGACTTAGCATTTATCAAATAGCAAAATTGTGTTTAAAAATTAAAATTTGTCACCTTAAACCTCCACCTGGTAACACAAACAAACTTTAAAGTATGGTCCTTTCCTAAAATTTCTTCATTGCACAAAATGTCAACCTGTAAAAAAAAATAATAAATGTAAAAACTCATAATTGAAATTAGATGTTTTTTACTTAAATATTACTATAAATTAAAAAAAAAAAAAAATGCTTAAATCCAATTTTTTGTGGTACAGTATTTTAAGTAATATAAAGGTGAATTAACTGTAGAGTCTAAGTTTTAATCATTAAATCTGATAAATTGAAGTATGTTTTATACTAAAGTTGTTCCAATATCTGATTATCGGTTTCGGCAATATATTGGTATTTTCCCCATACCAATGATAAACTGATATTTGAGAAATGATAGATCTAATAACTTTTTTGTTTCAACACTTTAACATTGAGGATATGGTTTTTCTTTAACTGCCTTTCATCCTGAAACAAAACAATGTGTAAAAAGACTATAAAATACAGAAATACTTCACTAGCCTAAAAGGTAGGCACTGGAGACCAGGTTTGGGTGCTGTGGCAATTTCTACATTGTGATGTATCGGCACACAGTTTAACATTACGATGCATTGTGATGTCAATCACATGAACAACAGACATAACTAAAAACTGAATGGCAACACAAGTGAATAAAAAGTTGAATTGCAAAAAAGGACAATTGATATGAAAAATAATTTGGTTTAGTAAAATATTTGTTTATTTTTACTCACACTATACAAATAAATGATATATTGCTCTGATATGGAATATTTAGGAGATGAAAATAGATGCAACCCGATACTTTTGAACTCGCAGTAATGCACGGAACTGAATTGTGAAATTCCGAGAATTTCAAATTCAATAATATATGAATTTATAGAGTGACTGCCATATTTAAGCAGTTCCTATCTACTGATCGCCATATTTCATAAAGAAATATGGCAGTTCAAGTAAATTTGCACATTTTATGGAAATCAGTACTTAATACTTTTAAGGATAATAAGAACCCTGATACTTAACTAAAAAAAATAAACTTAATATTAACTAAAAAAAAAAAAAAAAATCAATATAAAACTTATAGAAAAAAATCTAAATACGTCAAGCTATTTTCTGAGTAGCCACAATAATCTCACGTTTCCCTCCTAACAAGACCCTCAATCCTTCATCAGTAGATATCCAAAAAAGGGTTTTACTATCTATGCATTCATAAACTATGCCCTATTCCCTACCCCACCTCTCACTTCCTTTCCTATAAACATACATTAAAGTTAAGTAATGTCACTACTGCATAGAAGAGCAATCTCCTTGCAGCATCTATGCAAACATTCTAGTCAATAATTTACACCTATTTCGCAATCAAAATAGAAGTAAAACATGAATGCAGACTATAAAAGTTGAAAGCTGCTAAATATAGTTTCTTATAAGATCAAGACGAATTTGATGTTGCAGTTTTTGTTGGTTTAAGATTAAATTGCAAAAACAGAACTTTATTTTTACATTAAAACATAGTGAATGCGATAAAAATTGGGAGATGATTCATACTTCGTTAATTATGAAATTTCAAGAAGAGATAATCCACAGATTATATGTATTATCCATATCCCAATAAAATATCAACGTGAAAATTAAAAGGTGAAGTAGCTTAAAAGATTCTATTGATTATTAATTAGTATAAGATTCTTTGGTACCACGGCATTGAAAAGCAAAGTCATGAACTGGCAAATGTTAGATACCATCAGGGTTAGAAAAATCAAAAAATTTCTACATGTCCTTCGGGCATGCTGTCCAAATAAATAGATGCCCAAGATAAAATTTTCTGATGACATTTTTCATTGTTGATAGCTCTGGTGCCCATAAAAAAAATATATATTAAATATCAATATATATATATATATAATTAAATATCAAAATTAGAAAATTAGTTACTTTTAATGAAGTAAATATATAAAAAATGGGAATCTATATATACTAATTGCCAAGTGTCCGTCTGTCTGTCTGTCACGCTTTTTTTAGGCACTTCCCGAATAGATAGAGACTTGCAATTTGGTACACGGCTCGGTCGTTCGATAAAACCCCCTGGAAAAATCGAATTTTTCGAAAACGTTCTATAGAGGGGGTGCCCCACACCAAAACGTTCGAAAAGTGAAATGACGGGAAAGCATGCTTTGCGATGAGATAGAGACTTCAAGTTCGGTGTATGGGTAAATCGTTTGAAACGAAGAAAGTGTGGAATTTCAGATTTCCAATATTTTCTACTGAAGGGGGTGCCGCACACTAAAACGTTCGAAAAGTGAAATGATAGGAAAGAATGCTTTGCGATGAGGTAGAGACTTCAAATTTGGTGTATGGGTAAATCGTTCGAAAGGAAGAAAGTGTGCAATTTCAGATTTCCAATATTTTCTACTTAAGGGGGTGCCGCACACTAAAACATTCGAAAAGTGAAATGATAGGAAATCATGCTTTGCGATGAGATAGAGACTTCAAATTTGGTGTATTGGTAAATAGTTCGAAAGGAAGAAAGCCTGCAATTTCAGATTTCCAATATTTTCTACTTAAGGGGGTGCCGCACACCAAAATATTCGATTTGCAGAATAAATGAGAAAATGATCCTTTAAAATTTGATAGAGGCTTGAAATTCGGTATATGGGCTAATCATTTGATGGAAACACCCAAGACAAATATAGTTTTTCAAAAATGTTCGTTTAAGGGGGTGCTCCAGAGTAAAACGTTCGAAAAGTGAATTGATAAAAAACCATAATTCGGAATGAGATAGAGATATCAAATTTGGTGTAAGGGTAGATAGTGTGAAAGGAAGAAAGTGTATAATTTCAGTTTACCAAAATTTTCTACTTTAGGGGGTGTCGCACACTAAAATGTTCGATTTTCGGAATAAAGGAGAAACGCCCCTTTCAAAAGGTGATAGAGGCTTAATATTTGGTATATGGGCGAATCATCTCATAGAAATCACAAAAAGAATAGAGTTTTTCAAAAATGTATAGTTAAGGGGGTGGGTACTCCACACAAAAGCATTCGAAAGATGAAATGCTAGAAATGCATACTTCACGATGAGATAGAGACTTCAAATTTGGTGTACGGGTAAATAGTTGGAAAGAAGGAAAGTGTGCAATTTCAGTTTTCAAACTTTTGCTATTGTAGGGGGGGGGGGGGGGGGGGGGGGTGTGCCGCCGCTCACTAAAATTTTCGATTTGCCGAACAAATGAAAAACGCCTTCTTTACAATGTGATAGAAGCTTGAAATTTAGTATATGGGCTAACTATTTGACAAAAACACCAAACATGAATACAGTTTGACAAAAATGTTCATTAACGGGGTGCTACACAGAAAAACGTTCGAAAAGTGAAGTGATAGAAAAAAATGCTTCTCGATAGGATAGAGACTTCAAATTTGGTGTACGGGTAGATAGTTTGAAAGGAAGAAAGCGTGAAATTTCAGATTTCCAATATTTGCTACTTTAAGGGGTGTCGCACACTAATATGTTCAATTTTCGGAATAAATGAGGCACGCTTTTAAATGTGACAGAGGCTTGATATTAGGTATATGGGCCAATCATCTGATAAAAAAACCCAAGACAAAGAGAGTTTTTCAAAAATGTTCATTTATGGGTGTGCTTCACAGAAAAAAGTTCCAAAGGAGAAATAATAATATAGGGGTGTCTCGGGATGAGATAGAATTTAATGTAGTGTACGGGTAAATAATTCGAAAGGAAGAAATGCGCAAATTTAGTTTCCCAATATTTTCTTCTTTAGGGGGTTCTGCACACCAAAATATTCGATTTGTCGAACAAATGTGAAAAGCGAATTATTAAAAAATTTACATTATTCAGGGGTTGCTTATTGCGATACCGTTGATTTTCAACGGGTATTCGGCTAGTTGAATACTATTTATGCTAAAATAATTTTTAAAATAACCATTTAGCGATTTATGCCGAATTAGACTAGACAACTTTTGAAGAAGCACATTTATTACTTCCATAAAAAAGCGATCGCGATCTTAATTTACATTACATGCACCCGTATATCCCCATTGTCATGATTGGCATTACTGTGCCTGTGGCCGTAAATTTACATTGGCCTAGACAGAAGGGAATTTTTGTAGGAAACTATGCAAATTGTGTATGTAGTATGAGGATGTTTCCAGTAGAAACTACGGAGATTCCATAGTAATCGGCATCTCTGCTCATCAACACCTGTGCACATCAGCAAATCTACCTAAGCTACATGAGAAATCAAGCGCAAATGAATGAAAGAAAGAGAGAGAGAAGAGAATGGGAAGCTGCTTTGGCACTGTGCCAGAATCTGTACTTGTTTCTTTTAGTGACGTTACTGTTGCCCATAAACTGTGAAACTTTGTTTCTCCCCACAGTTATAAACTATCACGCTGCAAAAGCCATTCATAGCCCACCGCTGAATAATTAAGACTTTTCTTTTTCATCCTCTTCTCTTATACTGCTTTAAATGTTGAACATAAAATATTTGCAGTGGAGTGCTGGTTACTCAATTTCGGCTACCAATAGACCTAATCAGGTTAATGTCGAATAAATTTTTATTACATGCCCAGTCGCGCATGTAATAAAAATTAATGCATGCCCAGTTGAAATTTTTATATGCCCTGGGCATGTCGGCCAATAGATTATTCGAACCCTGGATACCATAAAGTAAGCAAATGACATACCGTGACAACAATATGGTCAAAAGTTAAAGTATTGGATATTTCCAGTTAAGTGTTTGGATTTCGGATTGTTCATTCAGTGTCCGAATTGAATTACATTTGAGTTCCTGTAGATTGTATTGTAGCTGACAGGAATATGCTAATTTTCCATATCACTGGAAATTAGCATACTCCAGAAGCATCATAACAGATAATGGGTATAAATGCCTGGAGCCGGGAATGGCGTTTGTTCGGAAAGAAGTTTTTGGCTTTGACTGAGAGCTGATTGCTTGTAATGCACTTTGAGAAACATTTTGATTGTAAAGCTTGTTGCTCTGAGTGAGTTAGTATGAGCTTGTTGAAGACCCAGGCCGTCCGACTCATCCTAAGGACTCGAGCAACCATTTGGATGGCCAAAGTATGAGCTTGTTGTTGTTGAGACCCAGACTGTCCGACCTACCAGAAAGATGTAAGGTAACCGTTTGAACGGCCGGGAAGTGCCACCCAATTTAGACCGGAACCCAGTGGGGAAGGCATCCACAGGGACCGTACCCTCCTTCCCTTACCACCAACCTCTCGGATGGACTTACGGACTCACATGTTTAACGTGATCATACTCCACATGAACACGGCGGCAGTTGTGGGAGAGTGCAAATCCAGCGTGCAAACCACCGGGCTACCGTGTGTTGAAGATCCAGACCGTCCGACTCATCCACTGGACTTGAGTAACTATTTGGACGGCCAGGGCTACCGCGTGCTGTAGAAGTTCTTGATAACATTTAAACTTATAGCTGGTGTTAAGCTATGTTCTGCAAATAGCCTAAATGCTATGGCTAAGCTCGGTATTTAGAGCAATATTGTCATCTCATGTAACCTTTTGTGAACTGCATCAAAGTTAAAGATGTATGCTCTCATTCTCTTGACCATTATATGTTTTCATAAGTAATATACTTCATTTTTATTTTACTCACTGTTGATTGCAGTGAATCACTTTGTGTAATACCCACTGAAAATACTCGGCTTATTTTGATATTGTTAAAATTTTCATACCTAGGCGGGGAAATACTACCCAACAGCAGATGATAAAACTGGGAATTTGTGCATGTGCTAAGAAAATCTATAAACAAGAAGCATCACTCTCAAGATCAGTGTTTAGCGCTGGCTATGGACATCGGAAAATCATGATATACAAAGTGCCCCAAAAAGATTGAAACACGCTTTAATTCTTTACCCTTTTTGAGATAAGTGGGCTATGTAAATTGCAAAAATGTTGAAAGTAAGGTAGGAAATGAGACTATGTTAATGAAATAGTCCTCCAATTAATTTTAAAAAAGTTACACTTTTTTAATTTTTATACGACTCCCTTAGACAAATTTGGTCAATCAAAAATTTTTTATTTTTAATGCAAGATCATTAAAAAAAAAAACTGCATATCTGTATCTTTAAAATTGAGAGAGTTATATTTAATTGAAAATTGAACATTGTGAATGGGGACCATATATCAAATTAGAAATGTAAATTTGTGACATATCACAAAAAATATAAAACTGGATAATACATAGGAGATATTTTTTCGAATTCCGCGTAGGCTCACGGTGCAATTACGGATTCTTAAGTACTTTTCACATTGAGATATGCCATTTTTTATTTGAAACAATTAAAATAAATAAGTAAACAAATACAAGTATGTATTTGATTTTGAAATTTAACATAATTTTTCAAAACGAAGAATAGAACTCATAGATGATTTTTTCTTTCCTTTAACTCTAATTTAGCCATTTCAAATGTTTATAGTAAAATAATTTTTAAAAACTGAAGAATGAAATGCAGACGATTCATTTTTTAATTCACATGTTTATTTCCAGTATTATTTCTATTCAACACAACTAAACTTTTTTTTTAATATTATACTAAAATTCAGTGAATCGTCAGCATGTTTAGTTCTGAATTGACAAATTAAGAACACATAACTGGTTGTGCATTATGGTATTTCTAACAAATAACAAGCTTTTTGAATTAACAATGATTTATGCTCTGTGTAATAAAAATACTGCAGAAATTGTTCGGGATTTTGGACAGTGATATCCAAACTTGACTGAAATTTCAAGTACATTTGTTTATCGGATGATGAGGAGATTAAGAACTACCAGTTCATTTCATCCAAGATCTGGCCCTGGAAGAAATTGTTTGTACACAGAGGACCAAGAAACTGACATCCTCGCATATTTTTCTTCCAACCCACGAACAAGCATTCGAAAAGCAAGCGAAATTTTGGGGCTATCTAGGATGTCAATTGCTAGAACACTTGGAAAATACCATTACCATCCATTTTGTACTCATGGATTTCAAGCACTTCATCCCTCCAATTTTGACCGGCGTGTAGCATTCTGCAACTGGTTGTTAATCCAACAAAACATCAATTCAAACTTTGTTAAAAACATTCTGTAGACTGATGAATGTTTGTTTACGGAAGATGGAACAATCAATATTCACAACGATCATTATTAGGATAATAAAAAACCATTTTTTGTCCGTGAAATACATCACTAGAGAATGTTTTCTGTGTCTGTATGGTGCAGAATTTGAAATGGAAAACTGATTGGTCCTGTATTTTATGAAGGGACTCTTACAGCTGAAAAATACATGCAGCTTATTTTAAACAGTACTGTAGCGGACTTTATGGAAACAATAACATTATTGATTCTAAAAAGCATATATTATCAACAAGATGGCACACCTGCACACCAGGCTATAATTGTGATGAACTGGCTCAACGAAAACTTTGATAAACAGTGGATTAATTTGAAAAGAGCAAAAAAATGGCCCTCAGATCCCCTGATTTAACCCCTCTCTATTTTTACTTATGGGGTCGTGTTCGAACACTAGTTTGTAATACTTGCCCACTAAACACAATTGACCTTAAACAAAAGATAATCGATGCTTGCAATAATATTAGTGGTGAAGAACTCCAAAATAGTTACAGAAGCATTTTTAGAGGAGCTCAGTTATGTACTGGAGTTGCAGGAAAACATTTTGAGAATGCTTTGTGAATTGCCTTTTGTGATTTGTATTTCTAGTATTTGCAACGAAATTTGTCCTTTGTCAGTGGTTTTCTATCAATGTATGTAAAATTTATCAGTGGTTTTCTATCAATGTATGCAAAAATATAATTATGTGTTCCAAACGTCTAGTGAGTACCCCTGCTTTATATGATCTCTGTCTGATAAAAAAATTTTGACACATATTACTGTATTTTTGATCTAAACAATTTCCATCATCAATTTGTTTATGATTCGTATTTTCACTGATGAAACAGCTTCTCACATTGTACGGAAAAGTGCAATAAGTCAGATTTTTTTCCTTTATCATAATTCAGTTGATTTTAAAGATACAGATATGCAGTTTTTTTTAATGATCTTGTTGCATTAAAAACAAAAATTTTTTGATTGACCAAATTTGCTAAAAGATAAATTTTTTGTCTAAAAGAAGACAAAAGATTTGTCATATAAAAATTTAAAAAGTGTAACTTTTTGAAAATTAATAGGAGGATTATTTCATTAACGTAGTCTTATTTTCTACCTTACTTTCAACATTTTTGCAATTTACATTGACCACTTATCTCCAACAGGCAAAGAATGAAAGTGAGTTTCAATCTTTTGGGACATCCTGTATAGTCGATCCCAATATATCGCCGATTTGAAAATCATAAAACTGGTATGGCAATGCTGACTTCACACCAGTTTTTCACAATGTATTGATATATTGCCCAAGCCTACTAAAAGCCAGGGATAAGTCTGTCAGATCCTGTGTATCTCCAGGAAAAAGAAACTCTAAAGTCGAAGATCATTTGGCAGTATATTCAAATGTTTATAGTTAATGGTTCCACCTTTGAACGTTCTGTTATTTATTTATCTTTTGAATGGTATGGAGATCTTTATACATAAATGAAATCCTTATTTAAAACTGAATAACTTGGTTACAAGCAAGCCACAAGGGACGTTAACAAAACAAAACCATTCCTTATCAGATACATAGTATTAGTACTTACATAGCATGAGATTTTTGGCTGGGGAGGCTGAGCAATTGGCATTTTAAATTGGAAAAGGATTTGGTATTTACAAGTGAAATTTTAAATTGCAATTCACTCTTTCAATCAGTTTTATTTCCCTGATAAGTAAAATAAAATAATGTAACATAAAAATGCAGAGTATATGAAATTGACGAGATTTTAAAATATGTTGAGTGTATGTATGTACTTTGGCCTGTTTAAACTCTATCCACAACAATGCGGGTGAAAGATTCAGACAACGAGGAGAACCAGACGTACGAGCAGAGACGCATCTACAGCTGACTTACGAGCAGAGACGCTCCATGCCAGACCTTGAGGAGCGGTAGCAACCCATCGATGCAGTGGGTTGCCAGAAACACCAGCCTTGATGTACAGGACATCACATGGTACTTCGAGACAGAGACATTGTCCTTTACTCTTCAACACTACCAGTTAAAATGATTTGGAAACCGAGGTCATTTAGTGGCGTTAGGCCATACTTGGGACCAATTACACAATGTAATACGGTGAAGTGCAGCAAACCTCCATTTGTGTCACAGCAACGTGTTATGTTTTAGAATACAAACTTTATCAACTACAGTGTGTCCATAAAATCAATGACATATACTCAGACTTTAAACGTAGGATCGTGGACTATGAAATACTGCTAGAAAACATAAGCTGGAGTTGGTGTTAACGGAATGGACTTGGCACAAAAACACTTTTGGTGTCCTACAAAACAAATAGAAAAACCTGTTACACGATATTGCAGTCTATATTTGGGAATATTGTTATTATTATTATTACTTTGGTTTTTATTGTATGGCTAATATGTATTTTTTGATATTTGATATTTTTATGGTATAAGTTGTGTTTACAGTTACAGTTTGTTTTTTTGACCCCGTTGCTTTCCCAAAAAACGTTAGAGAAGTGGAGTAAATGTCACATAGTGTTTTCCAAAAATATGTAACATTGCAAAATATTGGAGAGGAAGGCGACCTGCAAAGGATGGTCCCTAGCCCTGTTATAAATATGTATAAGGTTCCCCTCTGGCCACCTGCAAAGGAAACGGTCAGTGGATTCGGACGGCATGCCAGCGGGTGGCGCATCCAAGATGGAGGAACGCTCCACGGGTGGTAAGGGGCGCATCTGGACCCAGATGTCACGCCGGAGCATGGGATCTTGACCAGCTACACCGATAATTCAGGGGCTTCTGACCTAGCCCCCTGTCATGGTCTAGCCACTGGTAAAACAGTAACATTACACCTTCCAATAATATTTAAGGGGCTTAATCCTTGAAGCGAATGAAAATTTAAGAGGGAGGAGAGATCGACTTAGTAGATTTTTCGAGAGAGACAATTTTTAATTGGAAAGTAGAGAGTGCCTTTTTCGAGCTGATAGAGTGAGGTTGTATAATCGTTGCTGGAGTGAGATGATGTTTCGCCGGTCTTCGTCATGTCATTGCACTCAAGCCCTTGCTGGACTCAGAACAGAAGGCAGGTCTTTGGATTCATGCATTACTTAGCTGATTTTCTCTCTCTCCTCTCTTTTAATTATCACTACCTGAAGGGATTAATGATCTTGCATTGTGGCCCCAAGTCAAATGCGTTGTTTTAAAAGCCACAAGTCAGACTCTCAAAATATGTATTTGGTGCTAAATAATACTCTGTAATTTTAAGAAGAGATAACCTTTTGAAGTGTGTGACTATTTTTAATACTTGAGTATTGTGAGTAAGAATATGGTAGAATTAGTGATTAATGATTTACGATGTATTAATGATTTACGATGTGTTAATATTTTAAGGGAGCAACTTTTAAGCTCAAATCTTTTCATATTTTAATGTTAAATTGTGTAAATAAACTTGTTACTGTTATTTTAATCTAATCGGTGTCCTCATTTCCAAACCTTTTAATTACTTCTTAATTTTTAGATTAAACCTATACGATCACGACAGCCTTTAACTTTATGTTTAATGAACATACTAAGTATTTATAGCGTTCTGACCGGACGTGTGGGGATTTCCCACGCAGCAATAAATATGAAGAAAAAATACCCTCTGAAAATCCTGCACAAACAGTCAATCATACAATTAAAGGTCTTGAACAAAGAAGCTTTATAACCGAGAAAGAAATAATGTCTATCTATAGGATAAAAAAAAAACTGCTTTCCTATAAACCAAAATTAATGAAACAACAAACGTTAATTTAAATGTTTAAACGAATTACAAAATGTAATTTTATCATTTCATTTTGTTCACACAGTAAAGATTATTAATGTGTATATATTTTCTTAAAATTTCTTTTGCCCCATTTTGTGTATTAAATAATATGTTTTCATTAACTTTTTGTCATTACTTTTACTAAAAATAGTACTTTATATTGTATTTAGTGAATATTAAGTTTGAATTTTAATCAAACTCTATAATCCAGAAAAATCGAAAATTCAGAACCGGCAAAGTTCCAATGAGTCAGTATTTTCGAGGTTGTACTACATAGAGATCTTTTACTTTTGATACATAAATGAAATCCCTCTTTGAAACCGAGTCTGCCACAAGCAAGCCATAAGAAACTTAAAAAGCATTCAAAACCATTCTTAGATTCTTAGTGAGATATAGAGTATAGCTATTATACTTGTGTTTCTAGTTGAAGAGAGAGTTGCCAGATTGGATGACATTGAGCTAATTGGGCTACTTTCGAATCCATATCACAATTTCTTGAAACATAAAATAACTTGCATCTTTTACCATTAAATCTGCTTTTCATTAACTGAATAAAAAAAAGCAAATCATCTACTATAACCTCATCTGAAAAAAAAAAAGAAAAAAAGGTCAAAAGAGATAGAAAGATTATGAATGGTGTGTTCCCCCATCTGCTCGATAAATTGCATCTTTACCAAGAACTTTGCTCAATTATTTTTTGCGTAGTGTCAATTTGGGCTAAATAGCTCTGAAAATTTAAATCCCATAAGAATTTTTTTATCCAAAACCAATATTTTCAAATATAATTATTCAGATTGAGATTCCTTTACATCCTTCATATGTATAAACTCTGTTTTCACTCAGTCAAGTCAAAACAGAGTGGGTACGAGAATTGGTGATTGATGGCTGTTATTGATGGTTAGCAATTTATTGAGATTGGATTGGAGACACAGGCTCATGACTAATGCTGCCGACAAAATTTTCAGTCCCCTACTACCTTCTATTTTACAAGTTATTAACTTTTTTCGTAAACTGTTTATGTAGTCTGAGGTCTTAAGCTTACAGGGCCCATATGCAAAGCACCTTTTACCCCTACTTGTTTTTGGCCTCTCTAGCAATGGGTTTGCTCTCTGTGTATTCTTCAGTTGATGTACATAGCCTTTCTTTTCCGTTTTCTGCCTCCACAGCAATTTTTCACTGAATCATTGAGTGCCCATGGTAGCAGATGATAATTTTCTGAAAGGTTGCTGGGAATACTTCCTGCTACAAATGCCTTCCGACCAAAGTACAGAGTAGATTATTAAATGAAGTTTACTACAATTCACCAGCATGAATATAACAAACAATGCAGAAATTTGTCTCCTTAGAAGTACGATAAAAAGTATTGATTAAGGTTTTTTTGTTTTATTCATATATTTCTATCTTCATTTCCATGATTACAATATATTATTTTGTATTTTATACAATTTTTTCCTATTACCTATAGAAATTTTTTCACTTTGTTCAGATTAACATAAATTATTTATTATTTTATGATCATTCTTTTACTATGATTTTCAAAAGAGCATATAAAATATTTATTATCATGTGTACCATACATTTTCTTGTTTTTCAATATTTACGAATGTGGCAAGTTACAAATAATGGCTGAAATGAGTTTTATACATAATTTTACAGCAATTATAAATGTGTTATATGTTATAATGGTACTCTAATCAATATCGTTTCTTCGGTAATCCAACAGTATTGGTTATTGGTATCAGTTCGATTTTGGTTTCATGATACTCTACTTTTTACAAAACTAACAATAATTGTAAACTAAAGGCCTACAATAATTTGCATTATAGAGTTTCTGATAAATAAATGATTAAAAAAAAAATGACTGGTAAAATATAACTTAAAGATGGAAATATGGGCAATTTCAATATTACTTCTCGATATTTATCCATGTTATTGAAAACTTTCTTTGCTATAAACTTCTTCAGATGAGTCACAGTAACTTGAGCGGAACAGCGAATAAATTTTCTACGCATTTGCTTCAATGCTGTGGTTTGTGCTTCTAGGAGTATATTCACTTGTTCATCAGATCTATGATAATCAGAATCCTCCACTTTTGAAGAAGAGGACTGCAAGCCAGTTTCCTTTTCGATACAATTATCTTTAAATAAAATAAAAGAACATCAGAATATCAAAAATTATATATATTCAAAATTATTTTTTATTTATTACAATATAAAAAAAAAACATTTATAACACATAAAAAACAACTATTTCCTATTTAAAAATAAATAACTAAGAGAGTGACAGACAATAAAAATCTTATTTTAAACTGATAAACTTTTTTTTATTTATTTCTTAATTTTTAAAATATGTAAATATTTACGATATTCTAAGAAAAAGGAAAATAAATGTTCCATTTACACTCATATCCAAAGGTTAAGCAACAAAGTGAAAAATGTGGATAAAAAGAAAAGTATTTATCAAAGACACTAGCATGGGGAAATACAAAGAAAATTATGAATAAATAATTAAATAAGAGATAAACAAAAATATAGGATTTTATGCAGCAAAAACAGTTCAATGATCAAACAGTCAAATGTCAAACCTTATTTACTATATAATAGAAAATTTAAAATTTGCCCATTGGTTATATTGACTATCAACAAAAACATATTATATTTTAGAATAAACTTCACTATAATAAATACAAATTTATCATTTAAAATTATGAAATTATTTAAAACCAAGAAAAATTCCTTAGATTCAAAGTGCTGCTTGAGAATAACTATAAGACTAATCTTTCTTCCCTATAATTAATTCTCATATTTGGTTAATTATGCAAAATATTTTTTAAAAGTAACCAAAATATGAAAATAAGCAAGTTTAGTCTGCCTATTGTGCAATAGTGGATGGATATGGATGAAGAAAGATGTCTGTGCGCAGCAATGCACAGGTATACAAATTGAATTGCACAATCACATGATATATATATATATATATATATATATATATATATATATATATATATATATATATATGTGAAAATTATTTTGTTTAGTAAAAAAAAATATTTATTTTTACTTGCACTACAAAAATAAGAGAGTTTTATTGCTCTAATGGGAAATAATTAGGAGATAAAAATGTATGCAAAAGGATACTGTAATGTACTGTTACCCCGATCTATTCAATGGTTTGGAAAAACTTCCATGGGATGCAGATATATCTTTCTCATCCACACATCCCAGTGTTGGCCAATTTTATGTAGAATAGAAAAGTCTGAATTTCCATAGCTGTGGAAATTGTGCTGCTTAAGTTTATTGTATATGACACCGGGAAAAGGAATCTCTGGACAGTGTTTCATTTTTCATACTGATGGAGCCGCCTCTGAAGAGCGGTGAATTCTGACCTGCCAATTGAGGGAGGAGAAAAACCCTTTTGAAAGAGAGGGAGTTTGATTTTAGAATCCGAAGGCACTAGTTGAACATCCTTCTGCAGTTCATGAACCAAATTTTGGCAAAGAGCCGATACTTAAAAATGTATATGCATTTTAATCTTCAAATTTGTAAATAATGTAAACTTTTCTTTTACACATTAAAGTTTTACTTTAAAATTTTATCTGCTGTTTCTTAAGTGTCCCCTTGGCCCTACAATGTTACTACATTACAGTACTTTGTGACTTTTGTAACCTTGAAAGAAGGTAAATGAAGGCAACTGAAAACCAGGAAATTAGATGACTTACCGGGAGAACAGAAGATGGGAAGGAAAACCAGAAGAGTTGGCAGCTATGTGGCTAATAATGTCAGAGCAAGATCTAACATAAAGCAGACACAGTGACCACACTACAGGATCAATATTTTATTTAAAGTTTTCTTTTCATTTTATTCTTGAAATTGGAAGCTAACTTTATTTTTGATGTATGTGAAGCTTAAAACTTAAAAAAGGGAACAGCATTCAATTTACTTTTTATTTTCAATTAAGCAAAAGGTTTGTAACAACTATTTTTAACCTCAACATTGACCAATCTGATATCAATTAGTAAAGGTTATGCATAGTATGGAAATGCAAATCCCTTGTCTAATATCCATTTAAAACAATTAGCAACATATTATTCATTAATATAAATAAGACAGTATTTTCATTTAAAAATTATAATTTAGTATTTCTGAGGAAGTTTAATATTTTTATTATTTTAATTATAACTTTACTTACAAAATAACTTATTGCATAAAAATAAACAGAGAAAATTGGAAAAAAAATAAAAAAATAACATGTATTCTGACATTTATAAATTTTTTCCCAATTAAATAGCTCATATTTTATTAATTCAGAAACCTCATTAATTCACAATTTCACTTATACTCACTGGGTACAGTTTTGGGATAAGGCATTCCTCTTCTCTTATAGAAGTCTCTCTCACGTCTCACTTCATCTGAATAAAAAGTTGAATAAATTTTAATTTGCATATGTTTTATGAATAAATAAATAACACAGAGCTACATAAATCAATATATATATATATATATATATATATATATACACTTATTCCCCGATTTACACGGCACTTGTTTTACACGATTACGCATTTACACGGTTTATAAATTAACAGATTTCAAAAAATTGATAAAAATTTACATTCTGCTCCATATACGCCTATACAAAGATTTGATGACATTTTTGAATTTTATTGCTTTGGTAACACTGATGAAAACAACAGGGGATTCCCAGTGTTGTAAAATACACATTTAGGGGAATCCCTGTAATGGGGAATCCCGTATAGGGAAATCCCCGTAATAGGGGAATCCCCGTATGTATTTCACAACAGTAAAGCTATCTGGTTCATGCAAGTAAATAGTGCAGAAACATTTTAGCAGCAAAGCTTATATTATTGTGCGTTTATCTTTTGAACTGGTAAGTTTTCAACATTTATAGTTTTTCTTGCATCTTTATAGTTTGTATATATAACTAAAATTCAAATATTAGACCATCTATGTAATAGAGAAAGAGTAACAGATGTTGCTAAATTTTACTCCATGAATGAAGCCACAATAAGGACAATAAGAAACAAGAAAGATCAATCATGCATAAGCATTGATTATGAAACACTTTCCAACTGAAATGTAATTTCATTTAAAAATTTCTAAAATGTGATTCATTCAGTGGTAATATCTTTTACATTATCACAGTACTACAGTAATTTATTATACTTAAATATTTAAAACTGTATCGAAATATAAATCATCTGATTCTTTATGCAAAATCAATGAATATTTCATTCATATAACTTGTATTCCAGACTCCAGAGCTAAATAATTTTGTGTGAAAAAAATTCAGCAATTCTTATGTAATTCATCTTACAATCGCTTGAGATATTTGCATTCTGCATATGTTAAAATTAGGCTTCCTTGAAGAAATAATAAAAGTTTAGGGATCATTTAAAATCACAACTATTGTAATTGCATAGGCACGGAATTTAGATACACAGATAATACACAGATAATATATATGTGTATGTGTATGTACTCAAAGTATTGGAATCGTGCCGAAGATCGGAACTCGAATTTTCAAAGGATCTACACGTTTTGGGACTTCTAGAACACGAAAAAACTACTTTTAGGAAGACGTCTGTGTGTGTAAGGGTGTATCTGTGTATGTTTCTGTGTGTCTGTGTGGATATTACATCCACTCTAATTGAAAAACTAATGGACCGAATTTCATACAATTTGGTATGTTTTTTGTGGGAAATCCTGATGTTCATTAGATTATAGTACGATTCGTAATAAAAGAATCTGCCTTCTTTGCGAAATGGCCGCAGAAATTGCCTTTATCCACTCTAGCTAAAAACTAATGAACCAAATTTAACAAAATTTGGAGTATAATATTTCAATAACCTACAAGTGATTTATATACCAAATTTAACAAAATTTTGTATATAAATCATTTGTAGGTTATTCTACTACGATTCGGGAAAAAGGAACGGGCTATTTTTGCGAAATGGCCAGCAAAAATCGTTATATATAAAAATAAAAGACTACGTGTGCTCAATTATATTAATTAAATTCCTATTTTATATGTGATTTTTGACAACAAAAAGAATAAGACTAACCCCATTACTCTAGGACTAGCCGTTCTTGAGATATTCTAGTTTTTTCGCGTTTTCGCTACGCCACCTTTGACAATAAGTCCAGCTATCAAATGAGAACCAAATTTAAGTTTAACGTGTAAATTCAATGTCATTTAAAATACTTATGTTGTGCAGATAAACTCAAATTATCATTGAATAATTAAAGAGAACGAATATGAGTCTGCAGAGAAAGACATGTGCTGTCCACATCAGAATTTTTAACAATATTACACCAATGATTTATAGAAGTGAACGGGGATTATTTTCAGGCCATTTCGAAAAAAATGTATGATCTATATTTAAAGATCCATCAAATTTTTGTCGAATAAAATGTTCAACAAATTTAAGCTGTGTACCAAATTTTAACTCTCTAGGACCTAGGAAAGTGCATTTAAAATGCCATCAATTAAATTTATCAAGAAGAGTTATATAAAATTTAAAAAAAATGAAAAATTGTTATCTACCAAATTTATTTTTAAATATGAAGCCACTCCCATATGCAAAACGTTTAAACAAATGGAGAGATATTTATTATATAATATCTCTCTCTTTTCTTTCTGGAAGATATCCCAAAGTCAGAATTTAATTGAATTTGTTATTTTCCCTATATTAAATAATTTTTTTAATTAAAAAACTACTTAACATATTTTACTGAATTTTTTTTATATATTCTATGGGATAATGTGAATATTTCCTAAAAATTTCGAAGCAATTCGTGAATTTTAAATTTACTTAAAAAATGCTTGAAAAATTAGGTCCCATAGGGTTCAATGTATTTCATTTTTTCAACCCGGGTTCAATAAAAAACTAATTGGGTGATATTATTTATTTATATTCCCATAGGTCCTACAGACCGTCTGAACAACATACTAAAATTTCATTTTGATAAACTCATTTTTACGGCAGTTATCGTGCTAACGGACAGACAGACAGACAGACAGACAGACAGACAGACAGACAGAATGAACAAAGTCATAAACACTTTTCAACTTTGTTGTAAAGTGTTAAAAATGAAGACACCATTAGAAAAAGTGTAGCAGCTGGAACCTGCAGCAGTATGAGTACGACTTCATATGTTAGAGATGTTACAATGGAAAATATGGAAAAAGTCTTAGTGATATGGATAGAAGACCAAACTCAAAAGTGAATCCCGATCGATACCAATGCTGTTACAAATAAAGCTTTGAAGATTTATCAATCACTTAAGAATCAGTCGCCGTCGACTTCGTCCGATGAAAAGAAGGATTCTTTTTCTGTAAGCCATGGGTGGCTCGAGAGATTCAAACAAAGACATTCTTTACATAATCTGAGAATGAAAGGTGAAAGTGCATCTGCTGATTCGGATGCGGCACAACAATATCCGGTAAAACTTGCTGAAATCATTGCCGCTAACTCCTACACTTCTGATCAGGTTTTCAATGCTAACGAGTCCGGATTATTCTGGAAAAAAATGCCGGAAAGAACCTTTATAGCCAAAGCTCACAAATCAGCTAGTGGTCATAAAGTAGCAAAAAGTCGCATAACAGTTCTTTTCTGTTGCAATGCTTCTGGCGATTATATGATGAAACCATTGGTGATTAAGAAATCAAAATCACCACGATCATTCAAAGGAATAAATATCAAAAACCTTGTCTATTGGATGGCTAATAGAAAAGCATGGGTCACTACCATAGCTTTCAATGAATGGTTTCATAACTTCTTTGTTCCAGATGTCAAAAATTATTTAACTAAAAAGGGATTGCCTTTTAAGGCTCTTCTATTAATTGATAATGCACCATATGTTTGTTGTTTTATAAAGTAAGTATAATTTTAAGTTTTCTAAGATGTCTTACTTTTGTTTTACTTAAATAAATGACTGAATCATGCACATTTTGAGTTTATTTTCGTTTTACATGATTTTACTTAGCAAAATCCAAGATTTCAATTTACACGGTTTTGTGCAGAACCTATCTTCCGTGTAAATCGGGGGACAGGTGTATATATATAAAGTAGTTTTCAATCAAAAATAAAGATTTTGTATTGACACATCAAGATATTGATGAATGAGTGTTAAAATTTACCAGAATTTTTAGTTACACTTTACACACTTTACATATTTAAAAATTATTAAAAATTTAAATTTGTTTGAAATTAAAAAATTACAATGGCTTTGTAACAATAAATTTCAGACAGCTGAATAATTTGAAAATCGCTAGGAAACAATTTTCTGGTTTAAGGCCTGCTATAATAAAAAATCTATTGGTGATATAATGCAATACCCAAGCTGTGGATAGTCACGTATTTCGGTGCAAGGATATCTCAGTTCTAAGTAATGGTGTTCTGATACCTATTATCAGCTTTGCTGATATATCGGTACTTTTCTGATACCAATGAAAAACTAATATTTGAGAACCAATAGATATATTTTTTCTTCTTCTGTGTTTTTATTCTTCAGCATTGAGAAAATTATTTTTCTTCAAATGCCTTTCGTACTGAAACAGAAAGATGTGCAGAAAAATGATAAAATACTTCATTCGATACACTGAAAGATAGGAATTACTCTGTCAGATCCTGTGCATCTGCATGAAAGGGAAACTTTAAAGTTGAAGGTCGTTCAATGCTGCAGTCTAATGTTTATAATCAATGGCCCCACCCTTTTGTTATTTATCTTTAGAATGGTATGGAGATCTTTAACTTTTGATACATAAATGAAATCACTTTTTAAAACTGGGCAAGTCCTCCACAAGCAAGCCACAACAGGGACTACACAACAGAATCATTCCTAGTCAGATATCTAGTATAGATATTGTACTTTGTGTTTCCAGTTGAAAACAGAGTTGTCAGATTAGACGACATTCCTCTAATCAAACTACTTTTGAACAATTATTATGATTTTTTGACACTCAAAATAGCCAACATTATAAAAAATAAAATAACGATGAGGTGCACATTTCAGGGTCCTGTAGAATCTGTACCAAATTTCATGGCAGTACAACGCCTAAATTTCCCTATTTTTTATGTATGCCTTGAAATGTTTACTCACTTCTAAAAGGGGCAATTTGATACACGGATGATTCAAGTGGGGTACTAGAAAATTCCAAAACTCCGAAACGAATCTATAGAAGGGTGGGGAATGGGTAATTTTATTCTCCATATCGGGTTCATATTTGATTAAACTTCACTATTGCAATGGACATGATTAACCATGTACAAAAATTAAAATATAGTTCCATATTCAGCCTCATTTATTTTTTTTTTACTTATTTTACTTGCATCTTTTCTCATAAAATTTACTTTGCATTAGCCGAATCAAATGTAGAAAAGAAAACGAAAAATATCTTCTATAACCTATCCTGAAAATAAAAGTAGATAGAGAGATGGAAAGATCATGAATGATGCGTTCTCCCATCTGCCCAATAAGTTGCAAGTTCCTTTTTCTTTACAAAAATGTTGTTCAATTATTATTTGTGGTCTTAATTTGGGCTAAAATGTATTGAAAATTTGAACTTCGGGAATTTTTGCTCTAAAACCAGTATTTCCAAATATAATTATTCGGACTGAAATTCCCTGATGTTCATCATTTGCGAATGCCAATTCAAGGTGTTCACCAAGTGTGGATGTTGAGTCATAGTCAAAACAAAACAGAGTGGAAGTGAGTTGGTGATTATGATGTCTATGGTTAATGATTTCATTTATCGTTTGGGGTAATTAATATTGGGATCAAGGAGGTTAAGTGTGGGATTAATATATTTTTTACCTCAATGTAAAACTTATTTCCTAGTTATTATTTTTATTTTCTCACATAAAAGAATATAGTACAGAGAAGGTATTGTTTTCATGAAACTTTTCGGTTTCAAAATATTGATGCCAATATAGGTTTTAGGGCCTTCCTGAACAATTTTAGCCCGACGTCCATCTGTCTGTTTGTGGTATATTTCTAGTGCATATGATAGCTGCTACAAATATTAATGAGTTTTTATGAAACTTTATGTTCAGCTATGTTAATGAAAAATCTAGGGGGGGGGGGGGGGGGGGGAGTAATTTTGAAAATAACTTTTATGTTGTTGCAAAAATGTCAAGTAGCAGCACTATCTATGACCCAGTTGAGCCTATCACTAGGATCAAGCACAGTATTAGTTTTAATATGTGGTGATATGTGCAACTCTACTATGTTATTCAAACTTGATTTTTTTAGGGCAAACTTGATTAATTTAGGGCAATTTGACATTTTCATTGAAACCTGTATTCGTTGCTCTTCACTGAAAACTTTGATTTGCATAAAATGTATACTCTGGCCTATTTTATGCATATACTATTTTTTTTATGCTTTGGGTCATTCCATATGGGGACACCCGATGAGTGTTGCTCTATAGTCACAGATTTTTTTAAATTTTTACCATGGATGCACATGGTAATAAAACCCCCAAATCTGAATTTGTAATGTATATATCCCAATAATGATGCAGATACAGGCATTTGAAAAACGGTCATTTTTGCCAAATGGCGGCCATCTTGGATTTTGCACTAATGCTTAAAAACATAATAGCGTAAGAACTAATGGCTCAAATGAAATAATTCTGGTACCAATTTAAGACTATTTATATCAGGAATATAAGTGCTATATCAAAACAATTATAAAGATATATTTTAATATTGTTATTACATGAAAATTGCTAAAATCACCTTCAGATTGATGGGCAACTTAAATGGGATATAAAAAAAATGGCCCCTAATATTTTTTTCTGAAACTTGGTACAAATACTAACTAATATGTGGGCTTTATGTAAAAAAAAAATTAGAATGGTAATATTTCTTATTACAGAGAAAAATAGCCTTAAAACATATATACATTTAGTTAACATTTGACATGCAATGCTTTAATCATTTAAAAAAATATATTTTTTAAAAACAAATAATGAGCAAAAATAAAACATAGGCATTTTTTACACACTAACTAGTATGTGTGCTTTAAGTAAAAAAAAAACTAGGATGGTAATATTTAATTTAATGACTAAAAAAATACTGGTATAGGAAATCAGTGTAAAATTTCTGGAGTGCTGAAAAATTCTAATAAATATCTTCCTAAAACCATATAGTTATCTCTCTTGTACTTTATTTTCTTATTTCAAATTATAAGAAGGTATTTCCTATATTCAGTAGAACTGAAGGTACACATTTTTTCCTAGTGGCCACTGGTTTCTAAACCAATTTCACCTTAGAGGCAGTACAATAATCTTTGGCATATTGGTTATAAATGACAACTATCACTTAATGCTGATGCTTTACAGCATACATATAGTTAATTCCACAAAAAATAATTTGTAATTAGATAATATAAAACACTCATTTTCATGAAAAGCATTAAAATTAAAAAAAAAAGAATTAAACAGAACTACAGCATATTGATCACCAAAACATATCTTTAACCTTCTGCTAACTCCAAGGGAAGCACTATGCAATATTCCCTATCCAGTTGAAACAAATACTTAAACATAAACAAACAAGGTATTGGAGAAAAAAATGATCCTATAGCACCAATATTGTTTCTGGAACATTTAAAGCACCTGTTCTGGTCTTTGTGTACATAAGACATCAGCTGCCTATATCCTCAGAATTTTCAACTCTAATACTCACACAGTTCTGTTATATAAGTAATAGCAATTAACATATACCAGTTGTCAGAGTTCCTGAAATGATTACTTGTACTGCATCATCTGTTTTCTCTTAGGTTGAATTCAAAGTACGATACAATATTGCATTTCTGGGTGACGTATTCCTTTCAGAGCTCATTTTTGCTAAGTATTTAGAGCTGAATATGTTCAACAAATAAATCAGTGAATTGTGCGTCTATGATTATTTCTTTTATTTATGTTCCATGATTAGTTCTTGTCTTATGCTATAAAAATTGAATATTTTGTATGCAAGAAAATCAATGTGTAATTAAGCATTCCTGTTTATTCCTGTACTTATGTTCTGAGTGGTACTATATGCAAGGTTCATAAGGATGAATATCTGAAATGCTACAGTTTAAGACAGAAAACGTGTGATCTGTGTAATAAACCACCAAAATCAGAGCTAAGTTCCTAAAACCAATTTCTCTCAGACTGTCAATGATAAATCAAGAATTACTCATTCCAGGGAAAAAACTCCGCATGTCTTGTTTTATTCTTCTTTGCATTCATCAATTAGTGAGTCAGAGGTTTCTAATGCTGACGTGGAAATGACCAATGATGCAGATTATAGTGAAGTCACAATAGTAATGGAACAATTGAATAAAAGCTGGTAACTTTTGGATTTATCATCAATGAAAATCAATAGATTTAACTCGAGATAAGAGCATACATAGTTATATGCAAGTTAAGAAATTAAGTAGCCACGTTGCTACTAAAACTGCTACAGCATTAGGTATTGAAAGTATTAATAAGCCACAAAATTCAAGACATTAATTGCCCAAATTGCACATTTATGATGGAAAATTATTGAATACGTTTTCTTTAGATGCATCATTTAAAGAAAACGCGCAAATTTTAAAATAAGTCCAAGATTCATGGATAGTCTAACAAACAAAGACATGATATATTACTATAGAGAATTTAGTAAAAAAACCCAAGAAAATTAAAAGAAACAGAAGAGATGTTATCAACGCTAAATAAAATGTTGTGTAAAATGTATATATGTTAAATTAAATTCGATACTATAAAAAAGTTACTAGTTTTTAGTATAATAGTCATATGTATCCAGGAAGAAAAGATTGCATATATATACCAAGTGGAAATGGGAAAGTATTAAAACAAAAGAGATTACTTTTGCATAATTTAAAAGAATTATATGCTGCATTTAAAGAAAATCAAAATGAAATAAAAATACTATGTAAATTTTGCACACTACCTTCAACAGAATATGTTACTGTTGGAAACAAAGTTATTTATTCTGTATGTGTGTGTATATATCATCAAAATATTACACTCATGCTTCATGCCATCCATATCAGTGAATATATTACATCATTGTTTATTGCACTGAATCAGAAAAGTATGGTGAGCTAGTACGATAACTGTCCATCTCCAGAAATTTTTAAAGTACCAATGCATCCCAATATGAATTAGAAATTAGTATGTGTTTTGTTTGTATATGTTATGTTTTGCATTCTCATGGCCCAAGTGCATTATATATATGGCCAAGACCTCTAGATATGTGCCAAAGATTATGATATTTGCTATTGGATGAAATTGGTTTAGGAGCCAGTGGTCACTAAGAAAAATTGGGTATCTTCAGCTCTACTGAATATATAAAATACCTTTTTATAATTTAAAATAATAAAATAAAATATGAAATGGATAACTGTATGGTTTTTAGGAAGATTTTTATTAGAATGTTTCAGCACCTCAGAAATTATACATTGGTTTCTTATACATATAACAGTATTTCTTTAGTCATTAAATTAAATATTACCATCCTAATTTTTTTTGTACTTAAAGCACACATACTAGCTAGTGTATAAAAAAAAATTCTATATTTTGTTTTTGCTCATTATTTATTTTTAAAAAATATACTTTTTTAAATGATTAAAACATTGCATGTCAAATGTTAACTAAATGTATATATGCTTTATAGCTATTATTCTCTGTAATAAGAAATATTACCGTTCTAATTTTTTTTGTACTTAAAGCCCACATATTAGTTAGTATTTGTACCAAGTTTCAGAAAAAAATATAAGGGGCCATTTTTTTTATAGCCCACTAAAGTTGACTATCCATCCGAAGGTGATTTTTGCAATTTTCATGTAATAACGATATTAAAATATATATATATTTATTTTTTGATATAGTACTTATATTCCTGATATCAATAGCTTCAAATTGGTACCAGGATTATTTAATTTGAGCCATTAGTTCTCAAGCTATTACATTTATAAACATTGGTGCAAAATCCAAGATGGCCGCCATTCGGCAAAAATGACCATTTTTCAAATGCCTGTATCTTGGCAATTATTGTGATATATACATTACAAATTCAGATTTGGGGGTTTTATTAACATGTGTATCCATGGTAAAAATTTTAAAAAAATCCGTGACTATGGAGCAACAAGTTTTCCTTAAAATGGGTGTTTTCACGTGGAATGACCCCTTTATGTGTATATGAAATTATTTACAAAATTTTAATATCACGTTGAAATTATATTGTTTCAATAATGAAACATATGCATTTTATGCACATATTCGTATGATATTTCAACTTTTAGTACATATTTTCTGTCAAGCAAAAATGACACGAGTACATAAAATTTCATTTTATAATAATTTGTATTTATATGGTGGATATTATGTGCATATTCGTGTAATGGGTACTGCACAAGATAAGGAACATTGTATATAATAATGAACTGGTTTACAATGCAAGAAGCAGTGCAAATCAAGATAAATAAGCATACATACATTTAGAAAATCAACCGGGTTTCCTTCTTCAGTGCAAAAATCTGTACCTGAAGGCCCAAATAAGCACAATGCTGTGTTTTACAAACTGATGCATATTTTACATTGTAAACCAGTTCATAAACACCCCTGACAAAATATTACGAAATCAGCATTTACTGCAAGCCAATACTGTAAGAGCATGTGTCTGCAGTGCACCTCACGTATGCGAACAGAACAGAGGTGGAAGTCATAGAGGATCATTCCTAAATATGGAAATGGGCAGCAAAAAAGACATCACCGACTGGCAAAAGGGGGCCATAATGTTTGGCCGGGAACATGGCTACGAAGTTGCAGAGATTGCAGTGTTCTTAGGTGTAACAGCATTTACAGTAAGTACAGTGCATAAGCAAGGGTGTTTGTCCGGAACAAATAGTTTCCAGTGATGCAATGTCGGCTACAAGATGATACTAAACCCGAAAGATCGTCGGTATGTGAGGTGCATGGCTACCGCTAATCGCTTCCAAACTAGGGTCCAATTGGTGGCACAGGTTAATGCTGCACTGAGTCCGTCTATTTCCGAGCGCACCATGTGCCGGGGGCTGCATCGCATGGAATTATTCAGCCGTAGACCCCGGCGAATTCCTTGGATCACAGCAGCCCCAAAACAGAAAATACTCCAATGGGCTTAAGAACTTCGACACTGGACTGTGGATGACTGGTGACATGCAGTATGGTCAGACGAATCACGCTTCTGCTTTTATACCAATGATACATACATTTCCACTGGTACATTTCCAAGTTACCAGGAGGTCCGGAGAGGCGTATCATCCGGATTGTCTCCAGAGATCAGTGCAACTCGGGGGTTTGAGTGTGATGGTTTGGGGGTGTATTTCGGTAACTGGCATTGGACCACTGGTGAAAGTCAATAATCGGTAGCCCAGTGGTTAGCTGATGGGAGTTGCACTCGGTAGGCCCGGGTTCGATTCCCGCCACTGCCAAAACTTCCACCATGTTCACGTGGAGTAAGATCATATTAAACATGTGGGTCTGTAAGTCCTTCCGAAAAGTTGGTGTTAGCGGAAGGAAGGTACGGTCCCTGCGGATGCCGCCCCCACTGGGTTCCGGTCTAAATTGGGTGGCACTTCCCGGCTGTCCAAACAGATATCATACACCCTTCTGGTAGGTCGGACTGTCTGGATCTCAACAACAACAACACCCGGACACACTGATTATCAGTCCTCAAAACGAAGCGGCACTCATCGTTAAATACCACACATAGGCAATCTGTGGCGTTTCACATTGTACTGGCCCGGCACCACTGCAACCGGAGCTGCCGATGTTCCCGTGTTAACGGCAGCGTGTGTAAGGGACGCTGGGATCGCAGATTCGCTTCCATCAGGCATCTAGATATGGTTCATGGGCACATAGGAGTTGCTATGTGTGCTTGTATCGAGGATCAGCTTGCCGTGGGCTCTATACATGCTGGCCACACAATCATTCAAACCTCTTTACTCGTGGTATGCCTGGTCTGTCCAGAGCTGGTCCTCTGTGCTAGGTGGCATCCCGTGACCAGTGCTCCCAACACCGTCGGGCAGTATAGTCCGAAAAATCCACGTGATGGGCTATCCGGCGCGCAGACCACCCTGCAGTTTCTAGCCTGATGATCAGGCCTCTCTAGAAGTCCATCACTTGCGTATATTGACATTTCTGGTGTCTGCCCAACATTCTTTTCACTCCGTACTTGTACTTGCGTTGGACGAAGCTTTTCGCATGGATGGGCGTCGACTACAGGCCGGTTTATAAGGCCGCTGGCTAGCTTATGCTGTAGCAACTACAGCATAAGAGAAATCAAAATTTCAGAATGAGAGGGGAGATAATAACTGAATGTGGGGAGTTTACAGTGCTGAAATTCATTCTGCAATAAGGACCCAATGGAGGACTACTGTATTTTATCCTCTAATGGGGGATTATGATTCCTAACACCCACTTTGCCTATGTATGTGATGTATTGGAAATGTATTGTAATAGGGCATTTTTCAATAGAAATAGACAGACAAAATTATTTTTTAAATATCAGGAGATGTTCTTAAAATTAGATTTTAGTTTTATATAAATTTTTTCCCATGGACCGTTATATTGCTTGAACGAAATGAGGTAGTCAATCAAATTTTGGTACAATTTTTCAAATCAATAAATCTTACAAACATATACGTTTCCAGTGTTCTCAAACAAGAGGAACATCCTCCAATTTTTCAAACAATTTTTTTTTTCCCGAAAATCGAAAAAAATATTAAAACATAATTATATTTTAAAATTTTCAGTAAAAATTGTCAATTAATAAGTAAAGTCATATTTAAAAGCAAATTACATAACTTTTAGTATAATAATCAATGCTCTTCTTGAGATATTGCTCGTTATTGATCCAAAATGGAGGAAATTCTAAAATATTAAATATTTACAATATTATCAAATGACAAAATACAGTACAGGATCTATTATCCGGAATGCTTGGGACTTCAGGCATTCTGGATAAGGGATTTTTCCGTAATTCGGAACACTTTTTCTAAAACTTACTGGAATGGTCTCAAATGTCGTTATAGAAAATTATAATTCATTTTAAAAACATAAATATATTAAAAAAAGCTTTTTTACAATCTATATGGGTTAACTAAAATGCAAATTACATATAATTATAGTATCAAATTTAGTGATTCAGAAAAATTTTGAAAGAAAAAAATGCCTGAAAAAAGTTGATTATTCAGGGTAGTTATTAGAATTCTTTTTTTTTTTTAACATTTCAACTAAAGTGGGCCTCACCATATTCGTCTAATATTTTGGCAGAAGCACTTTTGTTCATATGTTTCAAAATATTTTAAAGTACTTTTAATAAAATTAAGATGAGAAGGATGTTCATTTTTAATTGAAATGAGATTATTCAACTATGGGTGCAAATATATCAAATTCTAATTTATGCTCCTTAAAAATGTATTTCTAATAAGTCTTATAATTCTAAATGCCTGCATAAATAAAATTTTAATTTCGTTATCCTAAACATATATCTCATTTTCACCAACAATATGTTTAAAAGATAATATCCCAGCATAAAAAGCACAAAAAATATAAACATATTAGTGGATGGAAGCAGATTGAAAAAATGGAAAATATTTAAAAATAAAACGAAATGTACCGGCGATCGTGTTTAAATAAAAAAATAAAGATATTGCTAAACTGTCTTCTATAAATTACTAATTAATAAATGTAACACGTTAAAACCCCATAAATATACTGCAATGGAACTTTTTGCTAGGGTCAATTTTCGGTCCAAAATAGCCATTTTCATCCAAATAATAGGATTTAATTGAAAATGATTTTGATCATGGAATTCCATCAACGTTTTTTAAAATATTGAAGACATGTATATTTCCACGGAGATGAAAAAAAAAAAAAATGGATTTTCCCGAGAAAATGACAAGTTTATTGCTTAGGTTAAGTATTTAAAGATTTCAATCAGAAGGACCTGAATGACATTTTATAGCTGCTATACATTTCTCTGCATTTCGGCAAAAGTTAACTCTCATTAATTTCGGGAATTCCTTACTTAACGTACTTTCTATCATCTCGTAAATGCGCTGACGACTCTTTTTTCTCATCTTTTCCAATAAATGTTTATTAAATTGTGCAAAATAGTGTGAATTCTGTGCGGCACATCGCGTTTGAAGAGCGTAGGATTTTTTTAGCGATATTGGTAAATTTTTAGCGAAAAAGTTGGAATAAATACTTTTACCGAAAATCAAAGTCCCGGAACAAAGCGCAGAAAAGAAAATGTAACGCATTCGGAAAAATCGAAACCTTTGTGCCTAGTGTGCTCTGCCCTATATACCCAGAAAAAAATGAAACGCCATTAAAAATGCACCTTGCCGTGACTTCTCCGTAACTAACTCCTGTATTATACTATACAGGAGTTAGTTACGGACAAGTCGGAGACTTATCCGAAACTTGTGAATAATGGAATGACGCGTCTCGCCGTCAATGTGATGGTCTCGTCCGTGCCGGATCGTCACCTCCGAGAGCTACTATCAGGGGTGACGGCCGGATGCAGCCGCTTAGGAAATTTTTGGGAAAACGGTGCTACTTCGGATGTTTTCCGGAAAAGAGGAATTGTGGAACTTCTCGGAAAAAATATGATCCACGGAATATTTTCATTTGCTATCGCGAGAATTCCTCACGTTCGTTTTCAAAATGTAAGAAGAATCGGCGGCGCGCGGCATTTTTTTCTGTGCGGGAATTTTGAATTTCGTGCGCGATTTGCGCATCCTATTTCAAACCCTCTAAAATAGTAAGTTTCAATGCATTTTTTTAATTGATATTGCTAATTAAAGCAAAAAAGCATTTGGCGGGATTTTATACAAAAAATCGCTATTTGGCGCAATATTCAGCAAATAATCGCTTGTTGGCGTAGAATTTGGCATTATTTTGCCATATTCCGGTTTTGGGAGAGTCCGTATATTGGAACGCCGGATAAGAGATCGCGTACTGTACTTTGTAAGTACATTTAACTAATAATTAATGGACACTAAGGTGCAAAATAAGCAGTATTGCATCACAAATTGCGATGGAAAATTTGTGTTTTGTTATGTAAAAATTAATTGACACTGCATTTTGTGACGTAATTTTAAAAATCACCACAAATGATTTAACGACAAGTGATCTATGAGAGACAAAAATAAAATCTTTTCATAAATGTGCATCGCTCCTTACTAAAAATTTCCCTCCCGTGCTTGCATATTTCTCTTTTTTTCCAAATTAGTTAAAAACACAGAAAGTTAACAAAATATGTTTCTTTGTCAGATTCTGAATAAGAACGTAATTTCTCTGATGGTAACCTTATTGCACATAAATAAATAAATAAAATAAAAAAAGTCATGTGTTGTTTTTTTCAAACATGACATCTCAATATACGCTTAGGTACATTTATTAAGAAATTGTGGAATAATAGTTGTGAACTGCTAGTCAAAATATTGAAGACCCTGACCACACGACCAACCCGAAGGTTTATGGTAGCTTAATGTGTGGCCGGACTAGTTAAAATATTGAAAATGCTACACAAATGAAATTCAAATCATATTCCCTTACTTTGCACCAACCTGATGGATACAATTGTTTAATATTTATGAGCTGCTCATTAGATATTAGATAATTAAGGTGGTATCACGCCTATTTCAATATATAAGCATAAAATTAAAGACACATATCATAGATAAAAAGGCCATTTAATTAAACAAAACCATCCAATAAGACGTACACATGTTAAAAGGCCAGAGCGCTTTCGGGTATCAATATATCCTTCATCAGTGGCTATATGAAAAATTACCATAGAAACAAGCTTATATGTAGACCAGATTGGCAGACAAATTTGCATAAATCAGCTACAGAATAATGATAATATAAACAGGCTATTGAAGATTAACCAATTACAAAATCACAATAATAAGTATTATGAACGGGAGATTTAAAATTTAAACACGTGTTAAATACAAAGAAAAGACAATGAAAAATGCCCAAATTGCAACTAAGCATAAATTACAATAAAAACATCACAGATAACTGTGTAGAGGTTTGACATGCATAGAGTCGAGAACAAGTCGCCAAGCGTAATTTAAAATTTGCACAGAATTAAAATTACAAATGGAATAAAACAGGGCTAAATTCATAGAGATTCAAAAAGAAGAATATTACGAGGGTTATTGCAACAAATTAAAAGGAAAGTTTTTTCAAAAAAGGGCCGAAAGTTATCATTAACAACACATTGGGAAAGAGCCGTTTAAGTTTACCATTCTTGATGTCATGAGCATGTTCAGTGAATGAGATACCAACAGTACGTTTAGTACTACCAATGTAAAACTTGTAGTCATTATCAGAAGTTAAAAGGAAAGGAGTACAACGAACATCCCAGCATGGCTTTTAAAGTTATCTCTATCCCTAAACTTATCAGTATGAATGCGATTGAATAATGTAGTAATATTTGAGTGAACAGGTTTAAATCAAAATTCATGGCAAAATTGAATGAGGGAACGGAAAATCTCGGCTGATACAGAAGACTAGATTTATATGGCATACGGTCAACAACAGCAACAAGTTTAGTATCTAGTTGAATAAATTTATGGCAAATATGAGTGAAAGTTTTATAAATAAACTCAAAGGAATAAACGGCTTCATGGCCAAGATTAAAGATAAAGTTAATTTCATTAGTTAAAG